>JAPQRN010000003.1:18928772-18944800 GCA_037367275.1 Coranthus polyacanthus
GGGGGGCTTAACAAGAACTGCACAGAACTGTCTGTCTGTATAGTAATAATCTAGAGATCTTTTTGTGGTTTATTTTCTTTTTTTTTGTTTGTTTGTAACCACATTGAAACAGTTAGCATACATTACATTCACATTAAGTTCCAGTTTTGTTTCTCTCTCTTGTTTTAAGGCAAGTCAGGAAGTCTGCTACACAACTGTGTAAAATATCAATAACATTTAACATCATTACAAGGGAATTTCCATCTGTACTCCTAATGGTACTAGCGGCAACCAGTTCTTGCCTGCAGTCTGCATGAATGTTGCACACAGAAACATTCAGATTTCTAACTCTACTTTTGACAGTGGCTCGGCCATTGGAAAATATTACCATTTTAGGGTGCAGTTTCTACAACCCAGAAGCCAAATCTAGAGCTAGGGGTCTGTAGCCAAAACTCAGGTAAATATTCTGTTTGGCTAAAATGATTCTTATTTCCTGGAAAAGTTTGTTCAGTCAAAAATGGCCATAAATTGGCGACTTGCGGAGAGACATTCCACCATGGAAACATGTTGTGAGTCTATTTGCTTTATTAATACCTTAAAGCAAAGCCAAAACTTGCCATGCCAAGCTGCAGTAATTGTTGCTGTCACCACAAAGAGCATGTAATGCCACAAAAATCCTTAAAAACATATCTGTGAAAAGAAATAATTAGTGCGAGATTAACCGGTTTACAGCCTGAAAATCTTTGGAGGTTTGTAAGAAGGCTGCAAAAGTAAGGCTCATATGATAATATTGATTATTTTGACTCATTTGTAACCATTGGCTATAATAATTACTTTTAAAGATTAGAGGAATTACTTAAAAACTCACATCCATTCACTTCATTCTCAACTGTTTTTTTTTCATTTTTTTTCAGACAGCGTTCGTTGATGAAACCTATAGGAACGACTCATGGAAAACATGGAAAAAAACAGAAATACATTATATATAAAAGATACAGCTACTGTAAAACATGCGGACTCGTTTTAGGCTGGATCACAGAGACTGAACGGAATAAACAGATGATATTACAGATTAAAAAGAAGCCGTTCAGTGCAAGCTGCAGAGTTTTTATTCAGGTACAAGATGCTGCGTCGTTTCATGTGCAAATTAATTGCATCATCTAATTGCAGGGAAGATAAATGAGTCCTTGAGTAATGAAAGCAAATGTTTTAGTTATACCAAGCTGCCAGTCTTCTGCTATTAATAATGATGGAAAACAAAGTCACAATTTATTTAATTTTTTTTACTGCAGTAATCCGCCAGCTCGAGCCAGTTTTCAAGCTCTTATCCCTCCATCAACACTCGCTTCCTGGGAGGGAAGAGTGGACGGTCTGGATGAACTCAGTGGTGCCAGGGAAAAATTAGTTTGGTGTCTCGAGGGGAAAGTCGAGGTGTGGACTTTGGCTTGATTGTTTAGCATTTCAAAGGATGTCCGCTGAGAAAGGAAATGAAGGGTGTGGAAGGATGGCGAGAGCGTAGAGTAAAGAGTGGAACAGGCTGGTAGAGACAGGCCATGCCACATCAAGAGCCTGACCCCCGTCCCTACGTTAGAGCTTTCTCATATTGATTAGTTATGCCATGTCACCGCCATTGTTCCCTGCTTGTCCGGGAATCTGTCTCCTCCTGTCTCTGTTACAGTGTTTCCTTCAAGCCCCCAGAGACTACAGACAAGCCTTAGCCCTTCGCATCCCTTCTGTCTCTCATTGAGGAAAGCTTTTTACCCTGCAGTTGCCAAGAAAGAATTGACTTAGGGGTGGGGTGGGGGGTTGGGGTGAAAGAAAGGAGTTGAAAAATGAGAATGTGTGGTGCCATTTTTCTCCGCCTTGTTCTCCTGTTCACTCCCACATACACACAATCCTTTTTTTTTTTTTTTGCCTTAGTAACCGCCTGGCTTTTCTCAGTCCCAACCCTTTCGCCGGCCCGTCACTCACTGTGCCGGAAAATCCGACTTTCTCCTCAGTCAGGGATCAAAGCTCAAAGCTCAGCCCAGCCGACGTATGAGAAGTCACATTCTTGGGCTTTCGGCTGATCCGCGGGGACCTGCCTCACCGCCCGGCAGCAGATAAATGCTGCTGTTGCAGCCGTTTGTCCAGGAGAAAACACGCCTCACATTTTGCCTATTTCGCCTCTTCCCCTCACCTCCCCTCGAGGTTTCAACAACGTAAATCATGAGCCACACAAAGACACACCTTGCTGGTTTTAAGTGAATGCAGAGCCTGGTGTGTGTGTGTGTGTTTGTGTGTGTTTGTGTGTCTGTGTGTGTCAGACCGGTGAGGGATTACTCCCCATAGGATCACACATGGAGAGAGTAAGGATGAATTGAACTTACCTTGACCTCTTTGGCAAGGGAGGAAGGGGATCTTAGGGGCCTGTAAAAGAAAAAAGGGTAAGACAGTGGAATATCTTGGTCAGGAGTGATCTAATGGGAGGTATGATGAATACAGAGCGTTTGTTATGATCCATGAGGGAGGAGATGACTCCTCTTTACTTGTTCCATAGCCTATGTTAGGTCCAAAGCAGATGACATTTATCAAAGGGTGGACAGATGGAGTTGGGTTCCCAAAGTTAAAAACGAGAAGCAGGATCAAAAATTGTGAGCGAAAATAGAAATCGCGTTGAAAGAGGGGTCCAGCAAATTCTCCTGTCCTGTCACAGTAATACTGCCTCATTGGTGGATTTTACTGAAGCTTTCACTTCTTTAAGAAATGTTTTCAAGCCATGTAGGTAGTGTGTTTTTTTTTTTTGTGTGTTTTTTTTTTTTTTTTTTTTTAAGAAGATTGACCAGCTAACTTTTTTTCTAAATTGCTTAAATACTTTTTCTGCAGTTCTTTAAAACATGTCTTTTGTGATGTAAATGTTTTTTTTTCCTGGTGACTCACTGTGCCTCCATCACACAAGTGTCAAGTGAGTCTCAAGCAAACGATTAAATGTCACAAAAAAAAAAAAAAAGCCGAATGTCAGGTATGTTTCCATCACTTTGGCTGAAAGAAATAAATTGCCATGAATTGTCAGAGATTTGTTCCTCTGCATTCATTTGTTCATTGTTATTTTTCATGTTTTCAACTAACAAAACAGTACCGAGTGTGGAAACCATTTCTCTTCTTTTGCCTTTGAAAACTGGAAAAGTAGGAGAACGATTACAAAACGGCAGAAGGAGCTTGGTTAAATTGCAGTGAGTATGAAACATAAAAATAAAGCTCGCAGGGTTTAATTTCTGCCTGTGTCTGCGGCCTTTATCCATTTAAAGCTCCATTTCAAAAATCAATTTGTTAAATGGTTATCAGGTTCAGTTATCGATTGAACTGTAAGCAGCTGTGGCTCACTATAATGCAGTCAGTGGCTTCCTGACGCTGAGTGTGGGAGATGAGGAATGGTTCTGATATTTTGGTTCCTTTTTAATGTTTGCGTGTGCATTTGTGTGCACATAGGCTATAGATGTTCATGCTACCTTGGTGACTGTCCTTTTTTGCTGAGTTTTGTTTTTTTTTTTTTTTTTTTTGGAATAAAAAGGTTTGAGTTTCCTAGATCCTTAAGCCGAGGGGAAATATCTCTCTCTGTTTTTAATCTTATTTTTCTCTTCTACGGCATGACATCCAGAAATAGACCTGGACAAAACAGTCTGCTTGATAACTGTATGACTCAGAGACCAGAAGAGAAGAGAGAAGGGAAAGCGAGACAGAAGGGAGAAAGAGAGAGAAGGACGGAGAAAGGCAGAACATGAGAGAAATGATGGGAGTCAAGAGAAGGGCGGGGGAAAAAAAAAAAAAACCCATCTGACCCATCACGATGCACTCAATATCCTCAACAAGCGCCTGTTAAGCCCATCACACGCAGACCTTTACTGCAATAAAAGAGAAAAACCACAATATTCTCAACTCTCCATCAAGGTGGAGTTTATTATCCAATTACTGGCATATTGTTGGAGAGAGAGCGTGGCTAAACATCTTTGCCATTCAATTCAGAAATTGCTGAGCGTATATTTTCTCATTAAGCTCTTCAACAGCTCTACAGTTGGCCCGTGTGGTCCTCAGCCAGATTTTCTTATGAATGCATCCACACTTGGATGTAGAATTTGCTCTACATTGCGGCTGTTGATATGGTGTTTGATTGTCTGAATGCGTTTTTTTTTTTTTTTTTTTGCACAACCCTTAAATTTAATGTGGGGTCATACGAGTAACAGCAGTTTCCCACTTATGGTTTTTTTTTTGCATTTGCTACTCTTGGTTGTAGTTGGTCTTGCTTCTGGTGATATGATTCAAAAGATTCAAGCTCTATTGTTGTTGTACTCCAATGGCAAATCATTAGACATTGGGTGGTGCAACACAGGTAAATATGTGTTTGAGTATGTTTTTTTATGAGATCAGCATGAACAAAGCTGGTCCGTCTTCAGCATCAAAGTGAATAAACTGCACCAGAAATCACAACACAGAGTGCCTGAAATGCCTCCACTGATAATGAGTTCAGCAACTCAGAAAAAATGCTTATGATTAAAGCTGCAGGAGTCGAAATCAGGGGGGGAAAAAAAAAATGCCACACGCGCTCTCTTTCCTCTCCAAATCAAAAGACTAAATATAAAGACAGATGACCCGACGTCGTTTCATACCGTTACGGAAAAGTGAACCCACTTTTCTAAGCTTCCACGTTGAGACATGGCGGAGAACGGTAGAAGCGCGTCCAGGTCGCCTGATCGAATCTGATCATCGATTGGTAATTACAGCTGTCAGTCACGTATTTAACCCCCTACCTATTTGAAAATGCCTGTGACTAGGGGAAAAATCTGGGTCAGAGTAGATTTTCTACAGCCTGAAAACACAGGCAAAGAGTAGATGTGGAAAGAGACCACGTAAATTAGAATATGCTCAAAGGTTCAAAATTTTGAACCAGGAAAAAACTACGAAGCACTGCAGCTTTAAATCTGTTTTCTCACCAAAAGTATTACATAAGCAACTGTTCTGTAACAAAGTGCATCAATAATCTTAAGATGGGACATAGCTGCTCTTGCCTAATTTAAAAACAACTAGAATCCTACACTTGTTGCAATTATTACTTTCCAACTTCTGGAAAACTATAATATAGTTGATGACTAGCCTGTAAAGCCTATGTTACACATGTTTCCATTTACCGATAGCACGCATGAATGCAAATTAGCAAACTACAACCTGATATGACTTAGGGTGGAGTGTTTCTTAAAATGAATGAACACATATTAGACACTTAAATCAGCAGGTTTTTCTGTTAAGTCATTAAAAAAAAATCCACTAAGCATTATGTGTCAGTTAAAATTAGCTGCATTTTTAGTTGCAAAATATGAAAGCATATTAAATTGGCAAATAATCAACAGGGGACTTTCCACCAGTGACAGAGCCCACTGTGGATCCCTAGTGTATTTACCCATCCTCCCTTGATTTAAAAGAGCGCGCATTCGTACGTACGCCAGTGTTTACCACGATTAATCTTCAATGTGCGAAGATCTGTGCACGCGTGCTAGCTTGAAGAGCACGTGCGTTTTGTAAATCCACGTTTGTGACGGCTTGCGCGTGTATGTGCGCGTATTTGTCGCTCAAATGCTGGGGCGGCTAGGCCATATGGTACTCGCGGCAGACAATCCGCTCCAGCAGCTCCTCAGAAACAACAGAAAGCGATCAGGTCTGTCTTCAGGGAGGGAGCCAGAGAGCATTCCCACGGAGCCTCATTAGGGACTCAGGCAGTGAGGAGGAGATGCGAGGAAGAGGTGACGAAGGCAGGTGGCGGTGGATGAGGGCTAGAACAGGATGTATAGGTATGTGGCAATGAAAGAACAGTGACAGAGGAAAATGGATCTCTGGGGATAATCACATAATGAGAATCTGCTGCCTCTTTTTGCAGCATTGGAATCTGTTTGGGTTTTGTTGGCCAAGGGGGAGAGGGTAACAGCAGGAGGACGGTAAAAACACACCTCCGGCCCTTTGCCACGTTATGTTCCGTACATTTTTAACTCTCTTTCACATTCCCATTTATTGCTCCTTTTCGCCTCATTTCCTTTTTTATTAAATATCCCAGCCACCCTTCAGCATCGTCCGTCCTTTTCCTTCCAGCCTCATCGTACCATTCTGCCCTCTTCCCCTGTTTTTTTTTTTTTGTTTTGTTTTGAAGCTTTGATTTGATGGCTTGTTCGGCACGGTGGGAAATTCCCCAATGCCCGTGCGCACAGCTAGATCTCCCAGTGTTTTACAAACAGCCAACCGACACTCCTTAAAGGGGGGGGGGGGGATCAAAAAAGTCTCGGCGCATTGATGCTTACTGCTGAAGGCGAGACAGAGGGCGAGAAAGAGGGGAAACGGAGGTGAGAAAAGATACGCAGGCGAGGTGGCAATGATGGTAGTTAGGAAGATGGTGGCGCCTTGTGGATCCCTGCTGCTCGGTGACACATATGGTTGCGTGATGATTAGCAGAGAAATCAGGCTGGGGTCATTGTGTATTAAATATGCACATGTGGATATTATGTTTTCACTGTCTGGATTGTAATTAGGAAGTGCAGGGCCCTTACACTGCTGTCATTAATGGTTCAATTCCAGCTAATTTAGAATAACAAGACCTCTGCCTTTCAAGTTCATAGAGGTTGGGAGAAAGGTCAGCGTCGTTTTTGGAGTAAGTTTTCAGTTTTCACTTTCTGATTCACCCTTTCAATCCCACGACGTGACTCATTTTAGTGGCGCGACAGCAATCTGTGTCCCTGCTTTTAAAATCGTTGCTTGAACCTGCTCACACCCCTACGACTGCACAGTATTAGATTCCAACTCGTTCCCGTCATATTGTAAATATATACACCTTCAGTGCTTCAAGGCAATTCTGTTTCAAATTTCTACCAAACTGAATCTGAAAGTTGACCCGGTACAACCCAATATTTTGAAGAAAGTTACAAGAAAAAGTGAATATCATGACCCTCAGTAACAAGTGCTCAGTGGATATGGGAAAATGAAAAGGAATCTTAGCAATGTTTTATCATTATAATTTAATAAATCGCCTAGTTGCATAACAAACAAACAGGAAAACCTTCTCTGTGGGGATCGGTAATGAGCCAGTAACTTCCTCTTTGGCCCTAATAATTGATATCTGCTTGTTTGGCATATGATATATCCTGATGAATTTTAAACCACGTATGCCAGGAAAGGTTCAATTAAATATTGACTGAAACTAGGGGAAAGTAATTACTGATTCTTTTGGGGCGGTAAAGAGAGGTTTAACATTACATACATGTTTCTACTCCCGAATAGTGCCAACTCTTATGGCAATAGTGGAAAACAATCTTCTGCAGTGGAGGGCATTATGGGAGAGGGGCGTGGCATTTTGATGACCTGTTATGTATGGAATTTAAAAATCTCTGAAGAAAATGTCTGCGAATGGGGGAGACAGCGAGGTTCAGGACCTCCTTACCATTATTGTTTTAAAAGCAACATCGATTTCCTGCATAATGTTGTACTTCACAATAGACGCGAACGCTGATGAGTCACGCCTCTTATTCCAGAACGGCAGCATGCATCTAAAAATCACAAACTGACGCCGGCTTTCTTTGGTTACATTTTCGCGGTAATATATGAGGATCTCCTGCTACAAGCTACAATTAGGGAGCAGTTATCACAGTCTGTTTACTTTTACTAGAACTAAAGAGTTGGCTACACTTATGTTTTTTTGTGTACGGAGTCAGACTGAGATCGTGTGTTTGAGCATAACCGATAAACCAGAGGAAACAGCAGAGAAGCCTTCACTTTGAACATTATGAGTGAGTGACTGCTGCTGTTAGTAATTCCTCTCCGACCAGAACAGCATGAGGCAGGACGTCTTGTGTGTGTCTGTCTGCCAGTGTGTGCATCGTGCATGTTTCTCATTGTGTGTTTCTGATGTAGGGCTGGCTGGGCTAAAAAAAAAAAAACAAAAAAAACCAACCAACAACCTCTGTGTATGTATTTTTGGACTGGCTGTATGCTACATGTCTGGTGAACTGAAAAAAAAAGGTAGTGTGTTTAATTGTGTGCATGTGTAGAACAAGGGACACCAACCACAAAACGGAGGGAAGCTCTTTGCTTTGCCACCCATCAACCAATGCCAACCCCTACACACACAGGCTAATCCTCCAGAGGAAAAGAGACCAGTGAGGTGCAGTGGGGGGAAACATTTGGTCAGTATCCTGGAAGGACACATCCTGCTCTGCTTTCTCCATTTCCCTCTTTGCACCGTTTCTCCCTCCCGCTCTGTTTCTCTCTCTTGTTCAGCTAGAAACAAGGTTGCAGGCAGATCCACTGTTAGGTGGCTCATTGAAAGAAAAATGCCACAGTTCACTCAGTTCAGTGTTCACACATTTTTTTTTTTCCCCCCTCCGTGTAGCGTACTCGTGAGGGGTATGTAAGATAAACGACTTGTGCGATCACTTATTTGTCCAGTCAGTGGGTGAAACTAGTGCAGTACAAGAATAGAAACGGCCTCCCTGAGCACAGCTGAATAGACTCACTTGCATAGATGTGAATAGAAGGAGCGAGACGGACAATCGCTGCAAAACAATAGGTGCTGTTTTTTGCCAGAGGGAAGACAAAAAACTTCAGTGCACGAAAGCAGCCCAAACAGAAATGAGAACAGGTGATAGCTGCTCTTACGGCTCCAACAAACTGCTTTGTAGAATCACTGCACCTGTTTGCCTATACTTAGATTAAAAAAAAAAGCCAAGCTTCAGGTTTATAATTTGTGTCGGTGTTAGAGGAAACGCTTTTTTTCTATTATCCTAGGAACGTCTTCTCCCTTTTGAGTGATTTTCATGTTTTTCAAATCAGCGATGATGAAAACGTCCTTGCATACACATAAAGACATTTTTACATCAAGATATATTTTTGCAACCCTGTCTCCTACTAACTATGTTTATATACTGATGTGTTTTGGCAAATACCTTGAGGAGAAAACATCATGTGCACTGCGGGAAGTATGACGGCTGAAAGTCCACGTCATAGTTTCCACATCCATTCGGCCATTGAGGTTGGATGTCTGCGCGCACCAAGGCACATGGCGGTACAGTAAACAGAACCACTGACCATCTCTGTTTTTTAACTACAGTATATCTGCCATTTGTTCAGCACAGAAGTCACAGGAAAAAGGATACGGTGTGTAAATGCCTGTTGTTAGGTTCAGGCCACATACTGCTTTAAGCTTACGTGAAAAAGCAATTGCATTTCATCTCATTTATTGTACAATGAATTGCTTTATATCACTCCGTCTAACACACTACCGTAGCAGTAGCAAATGAGCGTTTACTCGTGGCTCAGTTTAGCAGCCTTAGCAGAGATGTTCATTTCAGTCGGCAGATCGCCTCTAACAATTTTGTTCTTTGTGTCTTCTTCCTCCAAAGTGAAAAAAACTTCTACTGCTACGAGATGTCGGCTGTGTGCGTGACCTGAACTACTGGGCAACTCGTGTGGTTAATTTGACCAGCGCACAATCCGATATATCTGAGACCGATCAGCCAGTCACTGGTCATGGTCGATGAAGCTGAAAACTCTCCGATTCTGATCAGTGCCACTCTGCTGGCTAAGTGATGAAACAGTTATCATTCTTTAGTGGCATGGAGGAGAAATTGTGTGGAAACCAAAGGAAAAGCGGGGTAGGGTTTATACACTCACCATCCATTTTCCACAAAAGTATATTCTAATGCAAATTAGTTGAATGTAAAATATAAAATGTCAGACCTGAGATCCTTTTAATACTTCTGTTATAGCTGGCAATAATAGCCCAATTCGCCGTGTCTCTGCTGCGCTCTCAACCACTAATGTTTAATCACGTGCTCACGTCCCCTGCCTTGCAGCCACATGGAAACCACACCAAATGAGATCTTTTACTGTAAAATAGGACACCGCAGTTTAGGAATAAGCAGGTGACCCGACAACTTCATGCTGTATTAAAACCCTGCGTAACTCAGAAAAAAAAGGTGCTAATGCTGCAACAGACAGGGATGTGAGTCCCACTGGGGCCACCCATTGCTAAAAAAGTCTGCTGTACCGTCAGGCACTTTTGATAAAAGCATCCTGGATTTGGTATATGAGGGAGGCTTAAACGGGAAAAGGGTGTGCGTGCCGAATGGAAAATGGAAATGATACATGAGAAGGATGGATGTAAATGAGAGAGAAGAGGCAAAAAGACGAGATTTCCTCAGAAGCCAGCATGTTGATTACGCTTATTTTTGTACTGTAATCTGTGATAATGATGTGTTTGCCTCTTTGTGAATACGCTCAGGAGTGTGCATGTACAGCAGCAAAGCTTTGCGTGTAAACCCGTCCCTGTGTCACATTTGTCTGTGTTTATTCTCATGCCTGCTGACAGCCACCAGCTCCCTAGCAGTCCGACAAGGGATTGACTCGAAAATACCCCTTTGATCTCCTCGTGCTCACCCCCTGAACTCTCTGCCTCTCTGTCCCCGTCCATCCTTTCTTTCCTTGAAGGCGTGGAGCCTCACCCTTTCATCACATCGATATTTAAAGGCATCATCCGTTGCTACCCATTCGCTGGCTGTCCCTCTCTGTTTTTATAAGTTTGCGTGTGCGCGTGTCATTGTCTGTGTGTTCATGTGTGTGTGTGTGTGTGTGTGTGTGTGTGTGTGTGTGTGTGTGTGTGTGAGCTATTGGCCTATATTGGTGCTGACAGGTAGTGTTGGCAAGTCCAAATGTGTTACCATGCTCGGGTGTCTAATGTGGAGGCTGACAGCCCAGTGACACTTAGAGGCACCTGTGAGTGTGTGTGGATTTCATGAGATTTTTTTTTTTTTATCAGCTTAAACTCAGTTTGACACCTTTTTGTGTGTTTTCGATGTCTCCCTGCTCTTTTTTTGGTCGTTCGGTGACCCTCCTGCTTTCACAGGCACACAGGCATTCATAAAGTCATCTTAAAGGGAATCGTTGCTTTTTTTTATTTCACCAGTGAAGTCTCTGAAGTTGCTTTTACAGTTTCAGTATATACGCACTGTACAGCGGCAGGAATCGGACGATGGAGACCGAAACATTACATGACACCAAACCCTATTACAGTAGGGTGGGGTTATAGCAAGGCATGCAGTATATAGACAACCGTTTACCTATGTAATGTATTAGAGATTTCATGTTTACATCAGAAAGCATACATTTTCCACGCACATTTTGGCGCGGTAACAAAACTTGACACGTTAACATTCCTTTTCTTGTGGTGATCAATGAGGGGCCTTGAGTAAAGGCACTCACATATTCATGAGGAGGGCTGTATCAGTGATGTTGAACAACAATGCGAGGCAGCTTGTTGTGTTTAATTACTGATGTGGGCACATACACACTCTTTACAGGCGACAGTATACACCGCAAAGGAAATGAGGTGTTTGAAACGTAACCCAGTTGTGGCCTAGAAGAGTCCAATTTAAAGTTTCCGCAGGGCAAAGTGAATGAATCTTTGACTTATGCAGTGCATCGTCATGATAATGTTAACAACAGGCATTAAGGTGAGCCCTATAGCTCAGGATATTTAAGTTTGTGAGCTCCACAATCTATCCGGCTCGGAAGAGCAGCAGCTGAAAATCCCTGTGCCTTAGACTTCCGTTTTCTCAAGAATTTGACAAGAATGGAACCAACTGTTGGCTGGGTTCTGTATTTTTGTGTTAACACATCAAAATGACACTTGAGGCCTAGAAAACATATATGTTTACACGCTTTTAATGTTTCTTATATACATACAACTTCATGAGATGATATTTGCCCAAAAGGCGCTTTCATAAGTACGGTTAAGGTAAGGTAACTACAAGACTCGGTGAGGTTAGTTGAAGACCTCAACGCCCTTACTTTTCAACTTGTTTCTTTGTCACTCTTCTATAGTATCTGCATTAGCAGTGAAAGTTGGCATTGGATTTAAAATGCGAGTTGTCATATGAGGATAACATTCCTCAGAAAGCCTGGCTGACATTGGCTTTGGAATTTGAAAACGTCTAACCTTAAGTAAATCACTGGAGCCAAACCACAAAGACCTCACAGTTTTCATTATACTAATAAATTAAATAAAGCATACCTGCACTAGTTCATCCCATTTAATAGAACATCTTTTATTTCCTGCATGCTTTTCTTATGTGCCTGCGGTCTGACCTTGTTTGAAAGCCTGTGACTCACTGTGGGCCATTGTCGGTCTAATCCCAGCCAGCTTTATTTGTGGGAGCATGTGTATGGCCTCCATCTAGGCTTAACGTGACTTAATGCCGCTGAGAGCCAAGCCACTTCTCTGCCTTTGATCTGCGGTGGGAGCGACTGCGCGGTTAAGACACTCAAAGACCACACCGTCATCTTCGGGAAGTCTCATTCCCTCCCTCTTTAAGTCTTTCTTTCCAACAATGTTTTAATTCAGCAGTTAGTGAGAACCAGCCTGTCTGGCTTTACTTGTGTCATTTTCCTGGTTTGTTTGTTTCCGTTTTTTTTTTTTTTTTTTTTTTTGCCCCCCCCCCCCCTTCCATTTTTTTTTGTACAGTGACGTAAGTGCACAAAACCTTTTCACATGCTGCTAATTCTATGTCTCAATGTCTGAGTGCGCTGAACCGTCTCGGCTAATGTTATGTGGTCGGCCGGTTTTCATGACATAAGCAGACAGTGACAGAGAGATCTATAATTTTCTCCCTCTCGTACTCTTTTTTTGAAACTTCCTCTGTGTTTCCATTCCGTCGACAGAAATGGCAGCCAGGGGCGATGAGGGAATACCCTGGGTTTATCCCCTGCTTTCTCAGAGATGGTGCTGCTGTTTTTACCGGTGTGTGTGTGTGTGTGTGTGTGTGCTCGCGTTTGAGAATTTTTTCACGACGAGCCGAATCCACGGTCTTTTTCTTTCCCAATCAGCTTCGGACCGCAGGCTTGTTCTCTATACGGGGAATATTTTTCATGACAGATCTGCACGAGTGAGATTTTTCCCCCGGAAGGCTTCTCGATTCACTTCCACACCACAGATACAGACACATACATCCACTCAGACTGTTGCCTATACTTACTGAGTATAACATTACAGCCAGGGTCTTTCACTCTCTCGCTCACTGATGGTAATGCCAGGACTAGAGTTAGGAAAGGAAGCACTGTCATCATCTCAAATTACCCCTCAACTCCCTCTGTACTCGGCACCCTTGTACGCTTTCTCTATTTTCATCCGCATTCCTCTTTAATTTCATCTCCCCATCTCTGTTCTTGCCTCTCACTCCGTCTCTTGCTGTGTTGCAGTCACTCCTGTTTGCGCGTATACAAATTTCCCCCCCCGTGTCTTTGCCCTACCTCACTGCTTTCCCGGCTTTCCCTCCCCCTCTCCCACATACCGCTACTCACACATTCAGATTGTATTTTTAGTATTGACTACAACTTCATACTTTCGCTACTTCTTTGCCCTGTCTGTGTTTTTTGACACTTTCCCACTCATTTATATTCCGTGTCGAGGCTCGGTGAGTAACGGCATAGCGTGAGTAATTAGGGGAAGGAAAAAAAAAAAAGACTATTAGGTTTAAGTTACAGAAAAAAGACATGTTGGATTATTGGTACATTTAGTAACAATGGGGATGTTTTGCACAAATGCAATAATTGAAAATACCTTTTCAAATAAAGAATGATACTTCTACGCATTTAAAATGCAAGACCCACACTGGAATAAGTTTATGGAAGCAAAGGAAGGGAAAACGACTTAAATTTCAGGAATGCACTTTGCTAGCGATTTCCAGTTTAACACAAGGAAAAGACAGTTGAGGTTTGCAGTAGCACGCGGAACGTACAGCGATTCACAGGTAAAGTCGGCACCTGCTGAAACGTGTGGTGACATTTTTGATAATAAAAATCTGGTTTTTCCCCTTTTTTGTTTTCTGTTGTCTCGAAGAATTTGAAGCAAAAGTCATCTTGTTGATATTTCTTATGTCTTGAGATTCTCCAAACGGAACGGAGACTAATCAAGTTGCACTTCTTTAATTCAGTGACAGTTGGATTAGGTCACTGACGTTTTTAAAGAAGCCTTCCCGTGTGTGTCTGTTTCTGCATTTTTCTCTTTCTACTTTCCCACCGTCACTCATATTCCTCTTTTTATTTGTCCCTCTGTGCATATATCTCTGCAGACTTGGCACACCAGGCATAAAGGCCCTTTTCAGTCTGATTACTTCGGCCGTGCTCCAGAGTTTATTTTTTTCCCCCCCGGTCACGCTGCCCGGCTTAACCCTCCACGCCGATTAGTCACTCAGTGTTTTACCACTCCACGTTTATTTTTAAAATGCTTCCAAGTTCCCTTTACATTGGCGCTCCTGGCCATTCTCGCCCGTGCCAAGCGGCTGAGGTTAGCGCAGGCCAGATGATGTAATGTTGCTGATTTTTTCCGGCGTCCTACCTCGCAAGTCAGTCACATGGAAACAGGGTATGGATGAATGTGGGTAAGAAAACACACGCGGTAGACAGACACGCTTCTAAGTTTCACATCAACGTGTGCTGATGGGGTAATGATGTTATGTATAGCTACCAGAGGAAGGCTGTAAATGTCGAACGCTTGAGCTACACACATCTATACACACATCACATCGCATATACATTCAGTATATGCGTGTTTTATGAAGCTTTTATCCCTGAATAATAATAGAGTCAATCAGGTGTCATTCATCTGTAACTGGTGTGTGTTTGGGTGTTTATGTCCTCACTGGAGGAGTGTGTATGTGTGTGTGTGTGTTGACATGTGCAGTCAGCCTTTAGCTTGTGTGTTTACCCATGGCCATAGAGCATGACTCTGTCCATAGGCTGCTGAGCATGGGTTTGTGGAGTTTGAGGACAATGGGGTCCGGGTTTGAAAGTATGTAGGTGTGTGGTTGTCGCTGTGTCATGCAGGGTTTTTAAAGTTACCTTTCATCGAGTGCAGTCACAGAATTGCAGTGACTTGCTCGCGTCTTGAGCTGGACACACACTTGACGACTGGCCGAAGCACTGTAAGGCCAGACACAACGCGCTTGATGACCATACACGACACTGTCCATGAACATAGCGAAAACAAAGAAAAAACATACATTGTAAAAGAAATAACATATATTGTTCGTTAGTGAGGGAAAAGAAACCAATCCGCGTGAACTGTTTCACTGTCTATCGAATTATATTCATTGAAGAAATATGAAATAATTGTGGACCATGTCTGTTTTTAGTTGTAAAGAAAAATCATTTTGGTGACCTTTTATAGAAAACAAAACAAAAACTACAACAACAGATGCAACAACTCCTAGAATTGAGTGCAATTGCAGGTAAAATTAGCTCGATTTTCGTTTTCTTGCGATGTTAATGGTCCATTTCAAGAGTAAAATGGTTTTGTGCAAAATGGGACCTTTTAACTTAAACTACTTAAATGTTCATAAAACTGCCTAAAACTGAAAACAAAAAAACAAAAAAAAAATGAAAGACTAAATGACTACAATTTCAAATTTCCAAACTACAATAACTCTGCTGTGCCTGTTGGAGAGCTGGGAGTGGAGGTCATTAGATCAGAGGGAGAGCAGGTGGTCGCCGCCTGCTTTAGCCTCGTTCACCCCCCCACCAACAACTCCCTATATACAGCCAAGGCGTCCTCTTTTGCAGTGGCAAGGGTCAAAGGTCGGGCTAGGAAAAGGCTGCTGGCGCAGAGCCAGAGACATTCCAGCATTCCTCCGCAGTCTAAATCAGAGCCAAGATGGCCTCTCCCTGGAGATCAATGGGCCGCAATGTTATTTAAATACAAGGTGGCCACATGAGAGGAGGGGCTGGAGGTCACAACAGCCGCACTGCTGACAGAAGACACCACTGTAGCGCGAAAAAAAAAAAGAAGCCTCTTTTAATCTCGCCCCAGATGACAGTCCTCATCATGAAGTCTTTTCTCAGATCACAACTTTGTCTGGACAAGTTATTAAATGATTTACATCCCCCAAAAAATACCGAGATTTGAAACTTGTGTTTTTAAACTCCCAACTGAGTTTTATAAGGAGTTAATGAATTATTCACAGTGATCCACTTGCCTCTCAATCAGG
>JAPQRN010000003.1:18949509-18960304 GCA_037367275.1 Coranthus polyacanthus
CCCATTCATTCATGCATAGAAAATAGCCGCATCGATAATCATCTCTCTCGCTCACACACACACACACACACACACACGGGCATGTACAGAGGTGTGAGCGCTCTGTGTGTCTGGTTGACTTATTTATTTATTCACCCGCTGCATCTATCCAGGTCAGGTCATCTCCAACAGCTAAACACACACATGGCTCTAAAAAATGTTTTCTCTCAAAACGTCAGCCAACCTCTCCCTCTCTGGGTGTCTGAGGACTGACAGCTACACAGTGAGCAAACATCCACACACACACACACACACACACACACACACACACACACACACACACACAGTCAGGTGCTTGTGGTGGTATGTTGCTGCTGCTGAGGCAGGGTTACATGGCAGAGCTTTGATTTCATCTGATTCTTGTCTCGCCGGGGTTGAAGGCTTCTTCCCTCCCTTGACGTTGACTGTTTGTCTGCCACTCCTGTTTGATGTTTTTATAGCATCTCTCCTCATCGTAATCACTAACTGACCCCCACAGGATGCTGGCAACTGACAAACACACACACACACACAGAATGCAGCGTTTGAAAAAAAGGAAGTGCCTGATTGGACAAACCGCAGGAAGTGCTGAGCTTAGCTTCCTGTTTGCATGGACCATTGTACTCCAAAGTAGCAGAGAGGCCCAGCGAGGATGTGTATGCATGCAGAGACAAACACACGCTCGATGTCGTGAGATTAAGATCAGCCTCTTGCTGCCAAGCTCTAGCTCACAAATAAATAGATGTAAAGTACACAATAATTAAGTGTCAGACTTGATATTGCATTCAGAAGGCCTTGGCAACACAATTTGCAGTTTTAAGCAGACTCTGATACCAGTTCTGTTGTCTTGCAGCCAATGCCAGTGTTCTTTTCTAATGGTAATTGGCCATCCAAGTATTTCTTTGTTGTGTGGACAGAATTTCTCATGGAGAAATTTGCTCAGGATTTTCTCAGGGCTGCAGTTGTCTATCCTTGAAGACATCACATAGATACACAGAGGACCAATCCACAGGCTGCCGTCTACATGACTAGTCCGACGTGTCCATCAACGCAAGCTGATGGAATATTTAGCCTTGCTTTTTTTAAGAGGTCCACTGGCCACATGCACTGCTTGTCAGTGTGTCATTCAAACACGTGCAAAACAGAGAGATGTAAAACTGTCTTCTTAAAGGAACCATTGTAAAACACTTGGCTTAACATTTTGCCTTTTTGTGGCTCTTTGTCTATTTATAAATCATCCTAGTCAGTCTAGTTTTGCACTTCTAGAGCAGGAAACATACCAGAAGCAGACTTGTGGTGCGATATAACTTCCCTCCGAGCGTTACAGTCCCTGACATCTGAGGAAACTGCGGTTTTTGAAGATGCGCCTGTGACACGCTCAAACGATCTATAGCTCGACAACTGTTTCTGAGCAGAAAAAAGGCAGTAAAGGGCCAGAGGTCAAGAGTAACTAGAGGCTGGTTGTGGTAAAACATTTCTGGAACCAATCAAGTGTTTCAGCGTCTTGGCATGCTTTACAAGATAAGGGCACAAGACGAAAGCAGCCGAGCCTCTGATAGTGTAATTTCACCCCAACCTAACTGCTGGAGCCTAATAGGATGTAAATGTGGCCTGAAATCTGTAGTTGCTAATAAAGAGTGAAGTGGAAAACACAAAAATATATATATCTCTGAAATATCTTCAACTCTACTATAGTTTAGAAAGAAAGCCTCATTGCTTCAACTTCTCTCATTACATGTAGAAATCTCAGCCCTGCAGCACACTATTATCACCGACTGTGTGACAGTAGGGCCGGAAAGCCGCCCCGGTGTTTTATCGGCTGATGGCGACCTCAAGGCCAAAATGCAATGGAGGCAATAATGAACTACAATATCTGACATTTCTTTGATGGAAATTGAAGCCATCAGCAGTACTGGCTCGGACTGCTATATGTAACTGTTTGTTGTTTTAATATGTTTCTGACATTACATGTGTTGCAAGGTCAGTACAGGCCCGTCTGTATAGATTGAGTAATGGTCTTGCATATATCCACATGTCCTTGTATTTGTACACTAAATTATTCCCGAGTTTGCTACTTCAAACGAAACAGAGCTCACTTTGAAGTGGGGGGGAGGGGGTTCATCTACAAAAACAGATGTTTTAATGCACTATTGGAGGTCTGGGTTTCAAATCTCAATATGATTTTGGTGCTTGCCAAAATGTATCTTGTGCACCACATAGATCATTTTGGCATCAATCTTGTGATCCGGTGACACTAGTGCTACCAGACAAAACCCAGTTCCTCCAGAGGTTCCTATTTCCTGAGGAAAGTTTCTACGGCGGAAGCACAATTTTCGAGGAGACGTATTTGTTTCTCCATCATACCTATAGCCAGAGTGATTCATACAGACATATTGTGACCTGCTGGGTGAGAAGGCACGGAGATGCTTTATTGCACAAGAATAAAGTGATACAATTTCAGTCAAAGAGCGACATAGTGTGTAAACTGAGATGCTGTTTTCAGTTTCAGCTCATTAAAATATTGCAGCAGCATTTCCTGCACCTACAGTGCAATACGGTCTGATTGTCTGAATCATTTATGTATATGAATGATGAAACAAAAATATCTAATCTGATAATGCTTTATTACAAAAATAAAATGGTTCTAACAGGCCTCTCTGAGCATCTGCTCTCATTGTCAACTACCTTGCACCAGGTCCAGCTTCCTTTTTGTGAGTGCATTGCTCTGGTCTAAGCTTTGCTGGAAAACATATCTGGTATGTTGAGGATGATTTACTTGCTATCCTACCTCCTCTGTGTCTCTCATTCTGAAGCCCACGCAGACTTTCATCTGTGGTTTGACACCTGAGTGTGCGCAGGTTTCGCGCGTGTGTGTGTGTGTGTGTGCGCGTTACATTATCTAAAGAAAGTGGTGGGTGGAAGGAAGCAGTGCAGCACATCAGCTCTTGAACAAGCACATATGAAGATACACGCACACACGCACACACCCTCGCTTCGTGCCGAGAAGAAGACAAAATGTCAGGGCTGGTTCTGGGAGACAACTGCCGGTGCTGCTGTCGGCATGGAGACCGCTGTGGTGTAGGGTTGCAGCAGAAGACCGCCGCACTTAAATTCACTTATAATGTCAAAACACCTGAGGGGGTGAGGGCTGTGCCTGGACCTGACAACTATCAACCTTTCCCTGCTTCACACACTCTGACAAAAACTGGTTGGAAACCTTGGTGATAACTGTGTAACCTTTTCAGTAAGCACTTTGCCCTTTATTTGTTTTCAAATCATATTCTTTTCTCTTTTGCTTTACACCAACATGAATTTAGGCGCCGCATAATCCCCCTTGGGACACTTTAGGTGGTTTGCTGGTGAATAGAGCGGCTAGTGTACCTCTTTACCACCATCCAGCGCTGTACTTAGCATCAAAGAGCCTAATAAACTGGGCACACGCATTTTTCAAAAGAGCTGGACTATTAAGGGTCCCATTAAGGCCATATAATATGTTCCATGCATGTTAATTGACAGCACCGTGCTTGATATTTAGTGCCAATGAATTTCACGCAATATGCGTTGTACTTGGTGGCGTGGCATTTAACAAAGTCTTAAAGGAGAAGAAAGAGAGAGTGCTGTTCACCAGGCGTCATGCAGCTGTTATCAATATTGCAAGGATTTATGGGAGGCCAATTCCAAGAGGCTGTTCCCACTTTGTGTAATTTTTGTCACTGTAAGTATGAGTTTTATTTTGCTGGTGTCAAGATATGCCTGGAGTTTTGTATCTGCTTCGTTTTGCCCAAAGCCAAAGATATTCAGTTTGAAACTAGGACACTCGGAGAGCAGAGTCCACTCTTCTCCTTGTTCCACAATATTATTAAACCACAAACAAACCACAACTGGTGACTTGTGTTTACTTCCACTTTGCCACTTGGTACCACTGGTTAGTTAAACTGACTGTTACCATGGGTACACAAAGGCCTTAGTTGTAATTTGTTAGTTGGTGCCACTGGTTACTTCCTCCCTTTGGGCATGAGCCAAGGATGAAACCCTTAAATTTAAGAGCAGATCTATGGAACGAAGCGGAGGCTGGAATTGTTTTCACTTTCTTTAACATTGGAGATTTACAATCTAGAATGGTAACAGTTAAATTAAAACAATAATAAACTAACCATCAGCTGACCAGCATCAGGGGTTGGTCCTTGGCCCATGCCCTACGCTTCCACCAAGTGACATGAAAATCGGTGCAGTCGTTTGTGTGCAATCACGCCGCAAGCCAGCCAGCTAGCCAGCCGAACATGATCACGTAACCTCTTTGTCGGGGGAAAAGGAAAAATTGAAAAAAAAAAGGAGCAATGCATGTAGAATGTCAGAATCCCCAAATGTTTGCCAGCTGGATGGGATAAGTGATTTATTGATTACTGGACTTGTCATCAGGTAATTAATTAATCAGCTAAGCTCTTTCAACATTCCCTCACAGCTGTCAAGACAATCTCTCTTTCTTCTTTCTGAAACTGAAACTGCAACCCCAGCATCTGATATGCTGTTTGCCTTTTCACTGCAACACAGTACACACTGCTTGCATATACACACCAATTAAAAACACACAGAGACTTCCGCCTTGTAGCATAAACCAAAAAATGCTGCGTCTTGTCACCAGGCCTATTCCATGTCATCTGACGGGTTTGCTGTAAGCCACAGCAGGCTGACTCCCTTTCCGTCTTCCTGTTTCAACCGCAGGAAAGTTTCTCGTCGCCGCAGGCTCTCTGAGCAGCTGACTGAATGTCTGACTGAACGGTTGCCTGGCTGACTTAAAAGGGACTTTCAGACCTTAGGCTTCTGCTAAGTGTCCTCAACTTACGGTAATTGGTAGGCTTAGGGCTCTTCAGAGAAGGGGTGTCTTTGCCAACGCCAGCTCCCAAAAAGACATTTAGGAATATTTACAGTATGGAGTGATTTGTCCCTGGAAAGACTGTGTGTGTGTGTGAGTAAGAACCCTAATATGTCCCAGAAGAGGTTTCTGTATTTACGATGCTGTGTGTGGCATTTTAAAATCTATACATATTACCATAATTATTATCATAATTGCTGTAAACAAAAGGGCTGCCTCTGTGAGTTTCACATCACAGCCAGATCCAGTTTCACAGGAACTCTGTCGCAGAAAAGAGTAATGGTTTTGCTCTCCGAGATGTATTTCTGAGATGGATGTCACTGTTCAGGTATAGTTGCTGCACCGATCTGCTTACCTTGTTGGAATTCATGCACTGTTATGACAAGCTGTTATAATCTTCTAAGCAGCATGATCTTATTTAATCTGATCACAGAGTTTACATGAGGGTTGGTTAGTAATCAGATTGTTTCCCACCTCATGTGCCTTGTTATTTTCACATCACTTATTATCTTCAAGTCTCATTAATTTTATGACTCAAACTCACATCACTTTTCAGCACAGATTCTGGACTAAACCAAACACTTCTAGACTAAAGGCGCACGTGAACAAGAGAGACAGAAATCGGTAATGTTTTGGTGCATCAACAAACAGTAGGTTTAACTTGTTCATTCCACAAAATAAAAAATAAAAAAAAATCCCTTCAGACATTGTACGGTGGCTCAGATTTGCTCTTGTGGGAATGATTGTGCAATTTTTATTCAGCAATTTTCTGTATGTTGGTTCAAATCCAAAATACAAGGTAGTGGTGGGTTGGTTGTCTGGCCAAAAGACCACATCACAATGTTTTTAATTGTGGTCACAAGCCATGATTTGAATAGCAATTAAATTTTTTCTTGTTTGAAAATGTGCCCTAGAGTACAGACTGAAAACAATGGATTTCTCTATTTGCAAAATTAAAACACAACATTAAATTAAAGAGACACCTATTTCCACAATAGAGCATTATTTTTGGTATTAAAATGGCACCGGATTTATTGTATCATTCGACTAAAAAGTTAATTAGTCGTAGCTTTTGTAAAATAATATTTAGAAATGAAATCTAACACTTGATCAGACATATTGCAGATCAGTCCACATTAGTATTTCCAAACCCATGTTCTGCAATGCTTTAAACCTTGTCTTTGGCTAAATTAAAAGTGAGCGCTTCAGTCACCTCTCTCCTCCATCTGCTCCCCTTTCATACATGGTCGTCTTCTCAAACGCCTCGCTCGCTAACAACTGTTTTGGGTTCATGAGCAAGTCTTTCGTCCACCAAACTGCTCCTAGCCATACAGCTGCTCAAGTTGCACTGTTTAGATGCAAGAAAGCGACACGTGCAGCAATCTGTCCAATCAGCTGAGTCTTATATTATTCTATACAGCTCTATTGGATTGCTGACCAAGCGCGGAGCCATGTTATTAAATGCTGTTTGAAGTTGTCGTGTGACATTTGGAAACCGGAGTGAGATGACATAAAAGGATGCACTGACGCGGCGGATCATACGTTGGTTCATTTTAAAAACTAGTTTGATTTTTTTTTTTTTCGTACAAAAGTAGCAAATCTCAACATAACCGTAACACTACCTTCCTTATATCTTTTC
This sequence comes from Coranthus polyacanthus, assembly GCA_037367275.1. Classification (NCBI taxonomy): domain Eukaryota; kingdom Metazoa; phylum Chordata; class Actinopteri; order Kurtiformes; family Apogonidae; genus Coranthus; species Coranthus polyacanthus. Next base: position 18,956,040 of record JAPQRN010000003.1, read on the forward strand.
ACTCCACATGTGTAAAAAAGAAACCAGATTAACTGTGCACACTATATGGCCAAGTAATTGGGCTTCTTCTGCAGAAATGTTATCTCTGTTAACAAGGTTTTTCTTAATCCCTTAACCTGTAAAAGGAAACCTGGCTTCCTATTACATGTTTCTGAAATCAGGTTACTGCTGAAAGCAAGAATAATGAGACTGCTATAGTGCACATAACCGCACTGTGTAATGCTCAAGGCAAGTAGCAACACTGCCTTTGCAACAGGAAGCTGGAGACTTTATGGGAAATGTTTCTTTAATCCTGAAAAAACATAAAACGTAGCGCATTTTATTTCCTGTGAGTTTTAGCTCATCTGTTCTGCACTCCATCCAGCCCACTCCCAAAACACACCCGTATTTGACCTCTGCTTCTGGGTTTTTTGATGTATATCCCCCGAGGTGCAGTGAAAGGAGGAGTAACAGGCGCCTTGGAGAAGGCAGCAGACAGGAAGGGGAGGAAATAAAACGATGCAAGGTGTGGCGAGGGGTCAGCTCTGTTATGTGGAGTGGTTTCAGGAAAGCCCACCTGCTGGTTTCACTGTTTCTAATTGGGGTTTTCACTAGTACCTGGCTTCCCACAGGGGGTGTTCTGTGTGTTTGGTACGAGTGGTAAGAGAGCAGAAAATAGCAGGCTGATGAGCGCAAAGAAATAGCGGAGTTGAGGGGTTAAGAGTGGAGGACGTTGGAGGAGAATGTGAGCACAAAGTGGCTACAAGAGGAGTATCAGGACAAGGGTGGAGGACAACAATCAATGACAATATGACAAGCGAAGGAATAAAAAAATGGAAGTATGTGTAAAAAGTCTCCCTTCTGAAAACAAATACAATAAAAAGCTGTACAATTTCCATTTGAAGAATACCTCAGATGCAGTGTACATGGTATGATAACCATCATTTTTTTTTTTTTGGTACCATACAGCATACCACTGCAACTCTTCAAAAACAAAGCTGAAGCTGAAGTTTGCCTCTTCTCCATCAAGGAAAGTAGTTAGAAAAAGCGGGGTGCTGTAGAGGAGCGGGTGTTTTTACCCAGAGGAGTGCAAGGTGGATTTGTTAAGGCATACGCCCGGCATCAACCTGTTCGAGCTGAACAAGAGAGAGCAGCTTAACTCGCTGTAGGAGAGGTTACAAGTGCTGAACTCGCACACTAATTAAGCTTTCTCCTTGTGTTTTCTCTCTCTCCTTTGTCTCTGTCTGCTGCACTGTGCTGCCCTTCATCGGTGCCGATCTACACCTTCCAGGTAAGAAATGCCCCCCCCTTCCTCTTCTTCATGTAGTGGCGTGTAAACGTGTATGTGTGGGAGGTTGGGTGGGGCGTGAGAACTGGCAGGGTGGCAGATCGAACATGCCCAGCATATCAATGATCCCCGAATAGACAAACAACCCTTAAAACCTACAGTATATACGCAGACGTGTAAATAAGATGCAGGATCCCCGTCAAAAGGGCCACTGTTATTCCTCTCATGGACCGCTTTCAGCTGAGTGAATAAAAAGAGTTACTCGTGCTTCTCCCTCTGCCAAAAAGAGAGATTATCTGTGCAGACATAAAGAAGAAAGGAGCGGTGGGACAAGGACTCTTGGAGACAGAGGCAGACTGAAAGAAAGGGCAAATGTGTGTCTGTTTTAATTTTGTCTATAGGTCCTCGTAGTAAAGGCATGTCTTCTCTCACTGCACCTCCTCTTTTTAACACGCAGCTCAATGTAGAATAGCGAGAGAAATGAATTTTGTTGATTATAACCTACCGAAACTGCTTATATTTCCTCAACTACTTACTTAAATACAAATTTAAGGTACTTTTCATTTCACGCTACTTTATACCTTTAAATCTTCTCGGGAAATTTTGTGCTTTTTGCTGCACTGCATTTATCTGACAGCTTTAGTTACATTTCAAATGAAGATTCTGCACAATAGATAATATAACAAGCTTTTAAAATAGAACGCTGTGAAAGATTAAACCAGTGGTTTCCAACCGTTTTGGCGTCTGACGTCTTAGAAAAAGCAACGTGGCGCTCACGTTTCAGTCGTCCGTGACTCTTCCCTCTGAACTTCAGCAAATGTTCAAATCATCCAATATCTCACCAAAAATGAGAAATTAGAGGAAAAAGTCAGTCAGGACTCTGTTTTTTTCATCTTTCCGTTCCATTTACCATGTGATGAGGCCTCAGGTTTCTATCGAAGTGGATACGAAGTAGTTCAAACTAGCTCCACCTCCAGCAGCTCCAACAGTAACAGGCTGTGACAACACTGACGCCTCATTATTAATAATCTAATGATGCCACACATATTGAAGACATATATTAGTCAGGCGACCCAAACCAGTACTTTGACTTCAATTCTTACACTTACACTACTTACAGGACTTTTGCTTGTAATTTTTGTATTATATGCTACATTGGTACTTACTTAAGTAAAGGATGTGAATACCACTTCTGCCACTACTGCTTTCTCACACAGTCCTCCTGTGAAAATAGTCTTCCCTCTCCGGAGTCTCTCCGTCATTCTTCAAGCTGTGCAGTAGCTGACAGCTGACTGTCTGTGCCGGCAGCTGGTTCACTGGGTCATATTTTAGTGCTGTGGGGAATTAATAATTTAAGTCTATTTTAAAGTTCTACTTTGGGATCTTTGTTGTAAGAGTCAAATCGACTGCTTCTGAAAACATGTCAGGCTGCACCGATGCTCCTGAGACTCACCGGGAAATCCCAAATCAGAGTGCACGCTGCAGGAAACAAGACAAATGTGTGTCTGTGTTGGTGCCAGGTAGCAGTGAGGCGTTAGGATGGGATTTCATGTGTATTTGTATGCATGCGCTGTATACGGCTTGCAAATTAATAGCCTCCACAGCTCATAGAGGAAACAACAGTTTCCTCAATTAACATACATATTTGCTTACATTCCCACACAATGCTAATAATATATACTGTATTATTGCACATTATACTTATGCATGCTTAACTTACTCCCACTTGTTTAGATGCAACAGATCGGACACATTTGCATATAAACTGAATGCAAAGGCAACAGGTCCCATGCCTAGACTTCATTTTTATGGTCAGATCAAACTACCCCCTCCCTCCTATCGTTTTTACTCTACCTGTTCTCTTTTCTTTCTCCTTTCTCCTGTGCGGGGTCTGCGGGTTGTTTTTAGCAGCCAGTGGGAGGTTGTTTGGTCTGCTCTCTGCGGACAGTTTGCAGACAAACAAAGCTTTGAAGGCCGCCTCATTCTCTCCCACACGGGTTGGCGGAACGTTACGGTCATGCCGTCCTCTGTTTTAGCTGGAGCAGGGCATCTTGACCCCGCCAAAGGGGACAGGGCGGAGGAGGGGCATGCAAGTGTGTTGCTATGTTTTTTGGAGCCAGTAAAGGCTCATTTTGAATACAGTTTGTTCTGAAGACACTATCTCACCTGCTCCCCTGTATCTATCCTTCCTTTAGTCCGCGTCGCACTGTTTACATTGATTGCCGTTTATGTCAGCTTCTGAAAATAAGACTTTATCCCAAAAAGCCTGAACCCCCCGCTGCCAAACCACTGGGAATTCTTTAAACAGAGACATAATAAAATGCTGCTCAGCGCACTTTGTAAAACTCAACAATGACTCCCCCGAACGGATGCTAATGGCCATTACGGCAACACTGCTTTCCAGCACATTTGCAAGTTGTAAGCAGTTTGTGTTTGTATGTACACACTTCTAAAATAAATGATGTAATATCCTTTGACATTACACTGTAAGTCAGTGTAAGCAACGTTTTGCAGATAAAGAATACAAGGGCATTTCCTATTACAATTAGCACTAGCCATTTAAGTAAACCATGCCCAGTACTTTCAATGGTAATTAATAGCAGAATATAGTAAACAACACCTTTTCTAATTAGGCCGACACTGCATAGATGCCTTTTACTTCCGGGCACTTTGTTTTATGTTGGGAAATGTTTATTTGTAAAATATTTTTTATGAGCTCATATAAAAATGTGAAAGATTAACGGTTATTATTGTTAAGATAACCAAAGGATTAATTGTCAAATCAGAAAATAAGCAATAGATTAATCTAATAATATAATTGAAGTAATAGCTTAATCAATAAAAAAAATAATTGTTCGCTGTAGCCGTACTTCTTTCCCCCCTTTTTTTTTTCCCGTAATGAACTTTTCCATTTTTCTTTCTCTTGTTCTTTATCTCACTCCCACACTCCTTTTCACCCCTTCGCTCCCCCCCCACCCACCACCCCTTTCTCTTCCCC
>JAPQRN010000003.1:18961736-18972275 GCA_037367275.1 Coranthus polyacanthus
CACCACCCCTTTCTCTTCCCCAGTCCCTCCTTCCCAGCTCAATAAACTCCGACTTCATTTGCCACAATGTTGCAGCAGGCTGTTGGCAGACCTGACGGCCCTGTCGCACAGCGCCGATGGTTGAATGCAGCGCACCGAGCACACACTGGCTGCATTGTGCTTTTGACGAGGCCCTACATCTTAGTCACTCGAGAGCCTGCGTGTGTGACCGTGTGTATGCGTAGTTGATGGCAAGGGCACGCCTCTGTGCCCACATCCAGTACTTCTACACTCACACCAATGCAAATATTGTGCGCACTCCAGCACCTTGGCAGTTGCATCTGCCTTCCAGTGGCTGACACAGGGGTGTGGAGATATTTATTAATGCCTGTCATGATAACGTGCTGAATGATAAACAGGAAGGGTCAGGGTCTGATCAATACCCGGGCACTACACAGGAATGCATCCGTTATTGGCCAAGGCAGATTTTTCCCCATCTCCATTTCTACCTCTCCTTTTCACTGTGCCTCTCTCTCACTGTAAAGTCTTAACATCTTTGGCTACTCTCCACTCACTCTTCCTGCCAAAAGTCTCCACAGAATAACTCTTCTTGCTCTGTTTAATGGTTTAACTACTTTAAGGAAAAGGGCAAGGCTTTCCTTTGTCTCTCAGTCTTTAATCATATTAAGTGCTGGACAAGAACGACAGCTTCATTTTTTGATGTGCACTAAAACAAGCTTCATATCTCAAGTGCTCAAGTGCCCACTCATCATCTTGTGTCCTCTCATATAGTAGATGCTCACTCAGCCCTAGTTTTGTATGTTAAACACTCCCTCTTTTTCATGCACTGTTATGTTGTACATGCTCTCTTATTGTCTGATTTTACTTTGTGTTTCTCTCTCTCTCTCTCTCACACACACCCCAACTCACACACACAGAAAACCCTCTTCCCACCTGATTGCTTTCCCATTTTTCTTGCAGAGAGATTTATGGTTAGGGGAATGTTGGAGACAGGCTATTACCATGTCCTGTTTGAACTCATCAGTCAGACAGAATGGTCGAGGTGGTAGCAGCGACATTCACAGGCCTTACCGCGACACACTCCCTCCTGCACGCCTCCCCTACTCTCACCCATGTTAACCCTGCTCCAGTGGCTGCTCGGTCTCCCACACTGCCTTGTTTTTCATTAGCATTAGGCAGCGGCGTGGTTCTCGCCTTGTACTTCGCCCTGCCCTGGAGATAATCAGGTGTTTACTCCACAAATCAGAGTCGCTTTAGGCTTATACTAAGCGTAAGGTGCATCAAATCTACGGGAATTCTTATTGATGATTTTGAAGACAGGCATCACATGTTTTTTTTTATTCAGTTTGGAGAACAGTATATTTAGGGATAGAATTTGCCTTGACGATTATCGGAATTGTATGTGTTCCAAATAATGGTTTATTGGTTAATCCTTGATCGCTAATAATTGGTATTGTTAACTTTTTGTGCAGTGATAACTTCAGGATGGACTGTTGTGTTTGTCCATTAGTTGGTGCCGTTGTTTCAGACTGGAAATGTATCTGTGCATGCGCTACTTTCTTCCCAGTTAATGTGCTAGACCACACATATGGGAAACTAGTGCCTTCCTTTAGAGCAGGGAGGCACAATTTAATGCAATAAAAAATGGACCTGCAATAAATTCCACCTTTGTGAAGCTTTGAATTTAAATTGAGACTGTCAGAGAGGTTAGGATTCATATTCTGTAATTTCTTTAGTTTAAAGAAACCGTCCAATTAAAGAATATGACATAAGTCATTTTGCTACTCCACTCACCTTCTTTTATTTCCCTCATCTACATTCCACCCTTTTTTCTTCTGTATTGCACCCTAGTGTTTTGCTTTGCCTTTTCCCTTGTGCGGTTCTGTAAACAGACAACGGATGTGCAATTTGTTGCTGCTTTTGCAATACTACTCACAGAGATGTAATATGAACCGTCACCGGCCGCACCTGAAGCCGTAACTAATAGAGAAGCTCGGATAATTGTGTATGAAGGTAGATGGCCCCTCATTCCAGCCTCAGCGCGTCTGAACTTCCTCAGTGGCCTCCATGAGGGACAAAAGCTGTCAGCTCCAAACAGTGGTGTGTTGATCTCTTCTCCTTTCCACTGTACCACACACAATCTCTCCTACAATGTACTGTCAAACCACACTGTCCCGCTTCTATAAATTTAATTAGAACTGACTGTGCTTTGGTTGGAGATGTATAGAGAGGAGACAGCAGTGTTTGCTGCTTTGTACTTGGTGGCTGGGGGGTTATTTCTCCAGCACTACTTTGACCAATACAAGTAATGAAGCCCACACAGCGTACTGGATCATCGTCACGTTGTTAAAGCTCATATATAATCTTTTTGGCGCATAAAGTTCAGAATAGGTGGCTGGTTTTTCTTTTGGTTTTTTTGCATGTCCTGTCTTAAGGATGTTAATATTGTTTATAAGCTCCCACGGTCTCGCGCTAGCAGGCTTCAGTCTTGGCCTAAGGTTGGTTATCACTGCAAGTCTGCCGGAGCTGAAGCCTCGGCATCCGTTTCACCTCGGCATGCCTGCCACCAAGCCTGAATTCCATACTTATCTACAAGCAGCAGAATGGGTCTCAAGAGACATGAGAGAGTAAAGAATCTACTCCCTCACACTCATAAGCCACCCCCCTCCCTTCCCTGCCCCACATACAGATGTGTTCAAGGAGTGAGGCATTAGCCGGTGGAGTAGCCATGTATGTTCTTGAGTACATATCAAAGCCTCCCAGAGGGGTTTTTCTTTTTTACTCTTCTCCCTCTCCTCATCTTTTCTCTCCCTCTGACACTCCTCAGCTCGCAGTGCGTTGGAGCAAGGCTGTTGATAGGGGTGTGTGCCCACTGATAAGTAAACACTCTCAGGGGGCTTATAGAGAAAGACACTGTTGAATATTCACTTCATTGTGTTGCATAGCTAACTCCACCATAACTGCCTGTCAGCTAGTCGGCGTAAACAGATAACCAAACCAGTCCCGAAGCCGTGTCGACTGTTAAATAGCCGCATGTGGGGACTGAATATTGGGGCGTCCTGTTTAGCAACCGAGGCAGAGCTGGAGGCTTGTTTTGCTTCACTCAACACAAGTGCCATTTGTCATCCCTTAGGAGGGCTCATCGGAATCAGGGCTGCCTGACAAGTCACATTGAGTGAGATAGTGAAAGAAGGGTGGTGAGCGATGCCAGATTGGCTTTCCGCTGCTGCTCCAAAAAGCTTGATAAGTACAGCACAGGGATGGAGTGGCTGTTAACAGCAGTGTTACAGGTGTCATTCATTCCAGTAAGGGGCTACTTTTCTTTCAGAATCGCTGCTTGACTCTGTGACATAGCTTTAATCCAGTCTTGCTTCATGGGACAGTCACCCAGGCTTTTTCCTCTGAGACCGCGGTTCGCCATCAGTGGAAAATTATTTTATTTTCATGCACAGCTGCATGTAAACAGGGATATACTGTTAGCGGAATATTCATTTTCATTAGGCATGTAAAAACCTTAGTAGCAATATTGTCTTTTTCAGAAAAGGGGCGAAAACAGAATCTTTCGTGCATGGAAACATAGGGATTTTAACTCGAGGATAATCTGTTTTGGTTTGGTTGTGGCCTTCATGAACTCCAGAGCTAACACAATTTAATTTGATAGCAATGGAAACATGTATGAGAGTGCAGGGACTGATTCTGGTTACAATGTAAAAGGGGGTAACTTAGCATGTTGTTATGCAAATTAACCATCATTTCCACATGTCTATATGAACTGATCTACAGGTGTGAAAGTCACCTTACTACCACGATACAACTTGCAAGTCTTCACTCACTTTTCCATTAATAAGCAGATCACACAGCTTAAAGTGAATTTCTTAAACCAAATACCGAATGCATGGCTGCAGCTCTTTGCATAATCACATCACAGCTCTCAGTGTGAGTCCCATCACCCCTCAGGAGTAACGGGAATGCATTAAGATACGTGGCACAAATGTCTATAGGATGCATTGAACAAATGTCGAATAGGTCCCTAAAGGACCCCCAATCGAGCTTGTGTCTGACTGCCTGAGATTGTGCGTGTGTGCATTTATGGGTCTTTCCCCTCTTTCCCCCCGCCTTGTTTATTTCCTCTCTCTCTCTCTCTCTCTTTCTGTGTCTGTCTCCTTGACCGCCGTGCCCTGCTCTTCCTTCCACAAAAGCGCTCATTCGTCTGTCTCAGCCGTTTCCCAGCGGAGGTCCGTGGGCTGAGGAATCCCCTTCAGAGTGGGCCTTTATCTGGAGCTGTGCCAGCGTTAGGAGAGGCCTGATTTTAAAAGGACCCTCTGTAGACCCGCTGTCAAGCACAGAGAGAGGCAGACCTGATGGATATCTGAGCTTCTCAGAGAGAGAGAGAGAGAGGCTGGCACAGGGAGGCCCAGGCCAGCCAACAAAACCTGCTGGCCTCTGTAGCATTCTCCCACTCTTGTTTATTCATTTCCGCTCTCAGTCTGTCTGATTCCATCTCTAATGCTCATCTGTTTCCTGTTTAGGCTTTCCCGCAGTGCGCTGTTCTCTGACAGGGCCGTGCATTAACCTTCCTTTTGGTACCACTTTATAATAAGACGACCCTTGTAAAAGATTTAGAAATGGTTTCTAAGTAGGTTGTAAACATTTTCTAAATGATTGAATGGTGAACTGTAAAGAAGTAATAACATAGTTTGCATCAGTATGGGTTCAAGTACTGCTGTACTTTTTATCGGTTTTTATTGATCGATTTTTTTTTTGGTATTCTGTTAAATCTTAAGATCGTGCAGTTGCTTAGCTTACTTTATCTTTCTTTATCAATCAGCGTGTTAAAACGTACTGTTAGTACTGTTTAGAACTGGCAATAGGTGAGCCTTGCTCTAAAGTTTAGTGTATAAATCTGTGAATTTCATATTCCAAATGAAACTTTTGATTATGAATATATGCTGATGGAGGTTAAATTCTAGTAATAAATATAATATGAGGCTATAGAAGATATAAATGCTGGCTGAAGGAGAAGATGAAGGAATCTAACTAACCAATGAGATCTAAAGCTTAACACTAAAGTGAAATTTGTGTTTGTTGCCCTTTTTGTTAATGTGTTTAGAACTTACTGAATAACTTCACTGTAAACCATTTATACATCCTTCAGAAGTCTTTTTATGCTTGTCAGTGCCACAGAAGGTTGTTGTAGGATCACAAGGTTGAGTTAGAAAAGGAAAATGAATTTAAAGCATGTTTTAATGGCAGCTTTTCATTTCTATTGTGAGGTGCTCGTGGCAGAATTCCTCAAACGGAGTTGGGGGTTATGCTACGTGTACTTTGTGGGTTTTTCTCTTAGACAACCGAGGAAATATTTTCTGCTGAGGATGGTTTTGTGTACTGTAGCTGTGGTTAAAACACGAGGAATGAGTCTCCTTGATGACAACGCTATCCTTACTCTGTTCTGGTTTTTTGCTTTGACCCAGATTCATTGTTGCCTTGTTTGAAATCATGAAAGACACCTCTAGAAAACAGCATTCTTTTCTAGTTTGTTTTGTTCTGGGAAAATGACAGGAGTCCCTTCTATTTTAATGTGCATGGAGTCAGTGTCAGCTGAGTGATGAGCCAATTAAGCCTAGCTGCCGAGGTAGTCTGATTACTGGAGCTTACCCCGACGATACGGCCTAATTCGGCTGTAATGAGCATGGCTGAGGAGGCTGGCATTACTCACTTTAAAACCCTCCTTCAAGGATGAGCTCATTCTGTGTACTGTTTTAAGAGAACCTGGGGTTTTCAGATATCTGCCAAGTCCATACAAAGTCATTGTTCATCCCCAAAAGTCGGTGTTATTGTCATAACACAGTGATTCATGATTCAGGCGGCGACTGCCTCATGTTTAAAGCACGTCTGGAAAAGCTGACTGGGAGCTTTGTTTTAAGCGATGATGGCACACACAGGGAATCAGATGGATGCCGTCGATGCACACAGGCAGCACAAGTTAGGGCTTTCTTTTTTTTTTTTTTTTAATGTTATTGTGTGAGACTGACCTTGGTCTAATACATGAAAGTAATTATAACAAATGGGAAAACTATAAAACTAAGGAAACAGTGGTTCTATTAAGCAGCAATAAACCTTTAACATAAAGGGACATGCTGATAAATGAGGTCTATGATCTTACGCTGTATGTTTAAATTAGGCAGGAAAAGTAGAATAAAATTGTAAGATCCACACTGTAATAAAGACTCCAGCGCAGATTAGCTATTATCCCATAAAAATAATAAATCTCAGGGATGTCTTTATTTTATTGTTAAGAATACAGACTTAATGTTGATTTTACAGACTTAATGATTAATTTTTAACCCTTGAAGTGTCACTTCTTTAACTGAGTGCTTTAGTGAGCTTTATTAGTGACTTAATTAATTGCTAAATAAAGTAACCGTGTAATGAGATTTGTATGTAAGCTATTTTACACACTGGAATATGAAATAATCACATCACTTGGTGCTTTGTTAACTCACGTGTGCCACATATAACTGTTTAAGCTGTGTGTTATAGGATACCTTTATTGCGAATGACAAAAGAAGAAGACATTTTATTATTGTTGCGTTCTTAAAGCTCATTATATTCGACGAGGACTCGGGGCTGTCTGTAAAAAAGCTTCTCATTTCACATTTTTATGCCATTGTGCTTTGCAATAAACTCGAGGCTGAAGTATACCAAATCAGTGTTGGCCAATATCCTCTACAGCTCCTCAGGTATCCATATACAACAGCAGCGTACAAATATTGAAACACGGATTAATTTCCTCTGCCATTCCTGTACGCTCACGGTCCACCCCATGGTGCCAGTAAGATGATACCTCCCTGCCTGTCAGCCGAGAGCCTTCCTTCCTATAAAAGACAGCCGACAGATGGTGCTTCTGACAGGGTTAGCGCTCCACCAGCATCCCGTGACTGGTATCAACTGATGCGTTGCCTTGCCTGAGGAATTAGGAGGTGGAATTCCTCCTTTGACTTATTAGAGGTGAATCAGCGCAGCTCAATCACAGGTTAAAAATGTGCCCCTTTGGATCTTAAGCAGAGAAGAGACCCACTAGCAAGTCTTAAGCATTAATCACAGTCTGTCTACAAGGCCTTTAGTGGAGAGATAGCAGAGAAGACCTCTAAGCCTCTCGAAGCGGAGGAGGAAAGCGAGGCCTTGTGGGCACCCTCGGGTGTTTTCATGCACCCTAATTAGTCCTGTATTTGCCTGAGATGTTCCCTGGCTTTCTCTTCAGTCTAGTCCCTGTGGTGCTAGTCTCATTCTCCATCTCCGTATTTACTATATATTTCCCCCCTCTCTCTCTCTCTTTCTCAAGTACCACAGTCCCCAAGGGAGTTAAGATTTCCAACACAAATAGTCATAAAGAAGACTGATGATATCTCGCTTCAATAGCAAGAGGGAGGACATTAACACCAGGCAGTACCATCAGCGAGTAGCTAATGCTGGTGTACCTACAGCTAAACAAGCCTTTAATGTCACTTAACAGCTTCGAAGCTAACACTACCTCTAGCACTGAGGAAAGGGTAGTGTTACATCAAACATGGAGGACTGACAAAATAAAGCACTTGCCAAACTTCAAATCATAAAGTTTGTTAACCCTGTTTTACTGGGGGGGAAAAAAAAAACCTGAGATGTGATTATGTATATTAAAAGCGCCCCAGCTTTTTACTGAAGGATAAATTCCCTCTTAAGCAGTTGTTTGTTCATGTTAGCAGACTCCATTTCTGAGCTAACGCTAGCTAGCGTTTCCTACTGTCGCTACTGTAGAGGAGCAGAAGGGAGGCACCGAAGAACTCGGGCTCGAGCGGGAAGGATTTCGCGTGGAAAACCCGACCTGAGTCCTCTACATGGGAATCGGTCTGCAGGCTGTTATCATGGATGTAGGCAACAGAGATAGATATCTGCTTAGAGACGGAGTTAGCCGTGAGCATGTGCTTTAAACTACAAAAGCGGGGTAAGCCTTCACTGGTGCTTCCATATTTTACGTGACGCACTCCCAGCTTTTATCTTCCCAGTATCAAAGCTAACATGTGTTGAGCTCACCAGAGTGTACCTTTTGCTTATGTCAGACTGCTTACGAACACAAAAGCAGCGGCTATTAGCCGTACAGTGGGCTGTCATTAACGCCACATTAACTCGGTTCTTCATAGCGGGCCGTTGTTAGCTTCAGGGTGCAGAGCAGAGCGAAGAAGCATATTTCCCCCTACGGCATCTAAATATAAATCTGTGTGACCTTTTTATTTCCCCAGATGTTCCACTGCAAAGTAGATTGCATCAGCTTTCAAACAGAGCACCACAGCTTTATTTTCTCTCATTGTGTCAGGCAAATAGCTCTTTTCTGATTTTCAGAAGGAAGTGAGGCAGATTTGTTTCATTGCATTTGTTATCTTGCAAAGGCAAAAACAGGAATTTTTCTGTTTTGTTCTTGTTTTTTTATGTCTGATTTTGAAGATACTAGATTTTTTCCTGACACAAATTGCTGCTCATTTCAGATAAACTCTTCTTCTTCTGTTATTGCTCATCTAAATCTTCTGTTTTTGTTTTCAGGAGAAAATCTCTTGTAGTGTTCAACCCAAAGCCTCCGCTCATTATCTGTATTTTCGTTCCACTTCAAGGGATGTCGGTTTTTTTTTTTTTTGTCTTCTCTGTAAGCTTGTTTCGGTTACTAATAATATTGTTTCTTTTATAACAAATCTGTAATTCCCTCATAATTTCTCAGAAGGCTTCCCAGAAAGATCCATGTAATTTGCACTAATTGTAGTTAAAGTAGGACTTTTGATTCAAGAGCTCTTCTTGTAGTCATTCATTAATCCATAATTGCTGTAAACATTATTGTTCCAGTAGGTCAAATTGTATGATTCGGAAGTGACAGGACATCCAAAGGACTCAGTCTTCTTGACCAGAACCTGCTGGATGTGGTCTCTTTGTTAGATCAGAATTAGTGTCAAGTCAGTAATTGCTAGTTTTGGAAGTACTTTGATATAATATAATTGGAGCTATTTTTCCTAATTCCATAGCTATTTACTGAAAAAATGTGGAACATTATTGGCCTTGTGTAAAGATTGCTGACCACTAAAATTTACGGCTTCTGTTCAGTATAATTCAATTAAAAATCCAATTTTTGTGGATTTATCTGTAACACAGATGTGGTTGTAACTTATTTTAGGCATAAAATACTGTGTGTAACATTTTAAAAGACTGTTAACATAATATGTAATGCAAAAATTAATCAAAGTCACACCAAAAATGTGATGTGAAGTTTTTTTTTTATGTTAAAAACATTAGTTTTAAAAAAGGAAAACGGCTTCTATGAGCAAGCAAGATAGACTGTGTCAGTCTGTTTTCATTTAGTCAGAAGGACCGTTCACTAAAATCCCCAATGGGAATTTGCATTATGTGGCAGAAACTAGTCAAACAGAGGCTAGCATGGACGTGACATGAAGACCACCTCTCTGCAGTCCATACCCGTTTGATGTCTGCACAGACTCTGCTTATCATCATTAAAAGCTAAAACCTGCTGAATTGTGCACTCTTGTCCCTACGAGGACCTCTGTGGTCTGTAGCACTGAACTATATGCAGTTCATTAGTGAACAACCAGGCGCCCCAGGCCTGTATGTCTTTAAATATTCTCTGTAAGCATGTGCCTCTCCAGATAACGGCTCACCCTCACAGTCAAAAACATGAAAGACCACCAGTTGCTTGCATCTATATTGACACCCTTGACCCATGCTGCGTAAAAAATGTTGCTGTGTCCCGCACAGCCGAAACTCGACTGAGGCAACATGTTTCAAAGCAAGTGGTTCCATTGAGGCTCAGTGTAATTTGAGGAATGAAGAAGTCTTTAAGGTTGGATAGAAGAGTGGTCGTTTCACGCAAGCAGATGCACTTGACTCTGAGTGCGCATTTGTTTTCAGCGCTAGAAGACCTTGGCCCAGACCAGTGTAATTATTAAGCCTCAGGAAAATGTGTGTGCGCCCATGTGAAATCAGACATCATCTACAGTATTGTCTCAACTTGTAAGGCAAACAAACCCACACACACTACACACTGTATCTACACGTAAACGCTGCACGAGCTGGTTGGTCCACAGGGCTCGTCTCTAAGCTGCCAGTAGGAGGGGGCGTGTAGATCCTGTGAGCGCTAATTAAATGTGTTTAACCCAAGGTCATTCACAGAGCCGAGTGAAAGAAACGGACGAGAGACGGAGAGAAGTCCAGACTCGTAACAGTGCAGAGAATCAAGGCAGAGAGAGAGAGAGAGAGAGACTGAGGGAGAAGGAAAGATACAAAACAAGCCAAAGAAGCACACTGAGAGGAGCAGGGCGAGAGGGAAAAAAAAAGAAGAAGCTTAACCATGTTGTAAATGTTTTATTGAGCTCCTTTGAACTACTCCAGCTGAAGGCACGTGTGTGAATTTGTGTGTGTGTCTATACAGGTGTGTGTGTGTGTGTGTGTGTGTGTGTGTGTGTGTGTGTGTGTGTGAGGATTATATGCTAGTATTCATGCGTGTGT
>JAPQRN010000003.1:18980128-18993937 GCA_037367275.1 Coranthus polyacanthus
CTGGCACTTACGACCCACATCAGGGTTTGATGTATTAGCCCACAAAATACCACAGGTAACATTAAAATGTACAAAATCACTGTTGCATTTATCCTGTAACAATGCCACGCTTAAGGTTTGGATAGGTTTTCATGGTTATGAAAAGATTGTGGTTAGACTAAGAGAGTCATCACAATTACAAAAACTAACAAAAGTAGACCAGTATTCATGTCTGGTTTCAAACTGAAAGTAAACATTGCTTCTTTTAAATTATATCCCTTTGTTTAAGTTCCATGATTTGTTTCTCCCATTAAGGACACTTACTCCCAGTATAACGACGTCACCAGACCGGCCTCGCTCCGTCTTGTGGCGTTAAAGTGACAACATGTCACTACGGGTCCTAATAAACAGGTTCCCCAAATGACCCATGAAGCTTAAGTGCTACAATTAGATATGCAGACTTTTTGTAAATTATAAATTGGTTAGCTTAAATGGATAATACGAGTAAGTTTTTACGTCTGTCCGTTTTCATGTAGTCAGTGCTCCACAGCTGCTCCTCCTACACTGACTCTGCAGCTATGCACACGCTCAGACGTGACAGGTCAGAGGTCAACACTGACAACAGCTACACGGCAACATCCCGACAGATAAGCAAACAAATAAGGAGACACACACACACACACACAGACAGACAAACACAGACACGTAGCCTTTACTGGTATGGAAGCTTAGGAGTGTTGGCTGAATTTGAATGTAGACCTCCAGCTGACATCTATCCATGATTAATGAGAGAGTCTGGGTTAAGTTTTGGCTCCTTAATGAATACAGTTTGAGAAGTTGAAGAGCCTATCAATATTTGACATGTCTTTTGAATATGTTTGCATAATTGATGCAGGAATCTAAATTGAATCATAATTGCATCATTGTGGTCGTTTGGTCCTCTCTTTCTCTCATTATTTTTCTTGTCCTTTGTATTCCCCTCCCCATGATATTTCTCTCCCAAGACTAAATATGCCCCCGTCACTACCATTTTCTCACACACATACATTGCACACGCGCTCGCTCTCAGATGGGCGCCAGCAGACAATCAATGTGATCTCAGGGTGTGACTGACACATGGTACTGATGAACCCACCGGGTAGCGTATCGCTTTGCTTGAATCCGTGTTTGTGATTGACAGCTGTACCTCCTCTCTCACACACACACAGACACACACACACGCAGACACGCACAGACACACACACACGCAGACACACACAAGCTGGGAGCACGGAGTGTCTCCAGCATCATGCTGCTCTCCAGTGTCACGCAGCGCCAACATATACTCTGTGATTGAGGCTGATGTCAAACTCGTTCTCAAATTATTTGTATGCGAGTGAGGCAGAGAGAATTTTTTTTTTTTTTTTACAGTTTTTTTGTCTGTCTAACATCCGTAATTTTGGAGAAATTGCGCTGATTTTTTCCCCCCTGTACGTTCCTGCTGACAGTGACTACACACGATTTCAATTTTAGCCGTTTCAGGTCGAAGGTCAAGGTCAGGAAAAATCCCCCAATTTCTCATTTGTCAACATCGTATCTCGGTGAAAACTCAATTGATTTGACTCTAATTTACCACATACACATATAATGTCAAGATCTAGTTACCTTGAAAAGTCCAAGGTCCAGTGTACAATCTGGTAAAAATCTCAAGATTTTGCAAACAGATTTATTTTATGTTTTAAGTGAGGTATCTTTGGACCATTGTCTTCCAGAATGCAAATAACGTTTTGGTTGAATGTACATAAATTGGCATATTCAGGATCAAGTGCAAGTGAGTTAAGGTTAAGGTTGCATGTGTGGACTGAGCTGCCTTTGCGGAGGTTTCTTCTCTCAGTGCCGTTGTGATTGCCCTGGCGCAGTTTTATTTTGCCAAATGCATTGAATTTGTTTTTTTTTTTGGTCATCTCCTTATTGAATTGCATCATTCTTCACGCTTTGTCAGTATTATCAACAATTCATTCATTCATTTCTCCTTTGTTCCTTTACTTACTTACAACGTTTTTGTATTACCACATCAAGCAACCCCCAGCGAAACATAGCAAGCTAAGCTACACCTATATGGCAAATTTTACCACATCTGAGCACTCTTTTCAAGTCGTGTGCGTTCTTAAATTAGTGTAAGATGTCTCGGAATTCGAGAGCAACTTGCACAGCGAGAACCTGAGCACGTCGTATTATTTTCTATCCATCATTTTGGCTATCGACTACATGTCAGCTTACGGCAGTGGCGTCACATACTCAGCCTATGTTTTATTTCAGACCTCAGCAGAAAGCTCGGCTGCGGTTTGAGGTTCACAAATGCTCGGGAAAACGTGTCGACGCTTTAGCACAACTTGACCAATTGATTTGAAACTGATAAGAACACTGACAATAGCTATACATATAACTATACATTGTGCTGCTGTTTATATAAAAAAAAAAAAGACAGAGAAAACACTGGTTACACAACATGTAGGTAATTTTATTGTTCCTCAAAGAATTCAAGGACGAGGCACACGGTCTCCTTAGGGCTGCTGTGTTCCTACTAGTCAAGGTCATATCCTGCTTTATTTATCCATTTTCAAGACTGAGAATCAACTTGCACACACTGCAGACTTTGTTACACAAACATCATACAATAAAAAATATATATATTTAAACCTGATCCAACTATTTTTTTCCTTAAAATGCTGAAATCCAGTAATACCGCCTCTCCAGATTCCTGCAAACGCTGACATTTCCAACAGCATTCCTGCCTGATAACATTTCATCCCTCCTTTTGACTCTATGGACCCACTCATTCATTTACTTTGATGCTTGAGGTGCTGGGTTTTTCTCTGATTGGTGGCGTTGTGCTGAGGGACCCAGGTGGCTCCAAAGCTGGGTTTATATTTCGAATTAGAGCGTCTTCAGAGAGAATACATTAGAATGTGTTTGCAGACAAGAAATTAGGCGTGATTAAGTTTCTGCTCACCTATTGGAGGAGAGGCGGACCAGTCTTTCCAACAGATGGGACCCTGATAATGGGTTCCGTCTTTGAAAATGCAGGGGTTAGTGTGTGTGAAGCATACACATCTTTAATATGGATAAGAATGAGGGTGTTTGCTTGTGTCTGAGTCAGTGTTTATTTGTTTATTTGTCTGGATCCTCATTAGCTCCCACCACAGCTACCACCCGGCTAACGTGGCGGTGTTATTCTGGACTAGTTGAAGTCTGTTAAAGTAGAGCTTAAGTCAGGATTTAATGCGGATTAAAAAAAAAAAGACTCTAAAAATAGCTGACTTACTCCACTGCCAGGAGATGAGTTTGGCAACAGTGTGAAAGGAGTCGTTTTTGTCACGTTCATTGCCACCAACGCGCCAGAAAACAAGGAACAGTAGATTCCTCTCAAATCAGGAGAAGCTCTCTCACCTTGCCGTCTTGCCAGTGTTGCATATTGCACGATACAAAGATCAAAATTACTGTTGCACATTGTTCCCCACTGTAAAAAAACAATAAAAAATACTGTTCCTGTCCAGCTATTTATGCATCAATGTCCGGAACATCAACGCACGTTGCACCGCGGGTGTTGTGTTTCCATCGCTGCTGATCGGAGCTGGATCCAATAAATATCCGTAACTACTGCAGAGTCATTTGACCTGGGAATGAATGCTGATTGTACCCAAGTGCACATTTTCACGCTGAAGAGTAAAGCCATATGTTCTCCAGCAAAAGGAGTACAGTGGATAGGTAGGTATGGTGTACGTTTGGTGATGAGCAGTGTTGTTTTTGCACCAAATATACCTTTTGGAATTATGGCCAAAAAAAGTTCAACCTTGGTTTCATTGGACCATAACACATTTTCCCACATGCGTTTGGGAGATTTCAAATGTCTTTTGGCAAAATGAAGCCGGGCTTGGATGTTTTTCTTCGTGAGATAAGGCTTCCGTCTTGCCACCCTACCCCATAGCCCAGACATATGAAGAAGACGGGAGATTGTTGTCACATGTACTACACAGCCAGTACTCGCCAGAAATTCCTGCAGCTCCTTCAATGTTGCCGTCGGCCTCTTGGCAGCCTCCCTGACCAGTTTTCTTCTCGTCTTATCAATTTTGGACGGACGTCCTGTTCTTGGTAAAGTCACTGTTGTGCCATATTTTCTCCACTTGATGAGGACTGTCTTCACTGTGTTCCATGATATATTTAATTCCTTGGAAATTCTTTTGTACGCTTCACCTGACTGATATCTTGGAACAATGAGATCTCTCTGATGCTTTGGAAGCTCTCTGCAGACCATGGCTTGTGCTGGAAGATGTGGCCACAAACACTGACTAGAACAGCTGAACTTAATTTGGGGTTAATCAGAGGCACTTTAAATGGTGACAGGTGTGTGCTGACTCCAATTTAACATGAGTTTGAATGTAATTGGTTAAATGCAAACGCAGCCACATCCCCAGTTTCAAGAGGGTTAGAAGGGTTGTTTAGTTTTACTTCACTTTATTTTTCAATTGCTTTGTACAGGTTATAGGTCACATTAAAGGTGGAAAAAGCTGTGAAATGATTTATCTCGGTGTCGTTTTTTTACATCACAAAAACCTGGGATTCGAACAGGGGTGTGTAGACTTTTTATATCCACTGTATAATGAATGAAATAATGAATGAGTGGAGTGAAAACATTCAATTCATTCATTAATTACATTTCACATAACTAACGGAGTTACAAAAAAGCATCTTCTGGCAACAGCTGTACCCTTTCCAGTTTTCTTGATGATACCGAAAAGATTGCGGTCCAGTCTAATTCCCCGCATTGACTTGTTCTAATTTTGAGCCTTGTACTCGAAATGTGTGTTTTTGTGTATGAGAGAGGGAGAGTGCGAGTGTGTTGGCATTACGACTCTTCAAGATTCCTGGGAATGATTTGTCATGAAAGAGCCTGCGGCAGTGATGACGTGGAAGGTACAAACTGCAACCTGTGTGTGTCAGATGAAACAGCATCTCAGTAAAGGGTAACTCTGGCCTCCTCCGTGCTCTTTGTTTCAGTGGCTCTGATGACAAAATGTGTCAGTGTCTTAAAAGAGGCCGCCGCGGAGCATGTCCTGACACATCTAAATCTGAAACTGTCTCACACATATGGATCCACACACATGAACACACACTAGCATGCGCGGTGAGGTGTCCCGAGGGCCATCTGGAAGTGCAGAGCGAGGCACAGCTGGTCTCCAGTGAACTCCAGTCTGGACCCCTCATCTGCAAGATCACACAGCGAGTTGCCAGTCACTGACTGACGCGTGTTTGTGTTCATGTGTGTGCAAATGTGAGGTGCAGAAACCTAAAAAAAAACCCCAAAAAAAACAAAAAGGTAATGAATTCCCCAAATTTTCCTGGATACGTATGTGGAATAGTCTAGTTTGTGAGCGACCTCACTCCCATCCTTTGCAGAGTTGTGTGTGTGTGCAGTTTGGGACTTTGACTACTGCGCAGACACTAAATGTAACTGAAAAATTGCCTCCATCTGTTGGCAGTGGAAAAAATCCGAGAGGACAAATTGAAAAGATTGCAAGGATAAAGCCGTCATAGTGAATTAGTATCGCAGCAGGAAGACTTCTTGTTATCAGGGTATTTGTAAAATATTCAGGCTTACATGTGTGAGGGGGAAATGGGAAGAAGTGACTGTAGCTGAAGGGGAAGAACAGGCTGCTGACTTAAACTGATTCAGAAGTTTGTGCAGGCAAGTGTGAGTATGCATGTATATAAGCCCTATCTTTATGAGTATGCGTGGACATGTTTTTGTTTTTTTTTTTGTTTGTTTGTTTGGTTTTTTTCGCTGTTATTTAGGCTCATGTGGATCACACCCACCACCTGCAGCTATACTTACTGCCCAGCTCATTTGAATAGTAATGTAGCTTCAGTGCAGCTATGCAAACTACCGTGACGTCTTAGAAATTCCTGAAACCTGGTTACTTTTGGAATCGAGCTCAGAATTACTGGGACTTTCCAGGCAAAATCTAGCAAATATGTTTCGTTTATTGGCAGCATGAAGAAGCCTAATACAGTAAAAACCGCTTATAGCGATCATGGTCACAGTGATCAACTGCTTATGGATTAAAAAGCTTGGGACACAATCATTCCTATATAAATGCTGCTTAAATAATGTTCTCATAGTAATCAAAAAGCCCTCAGTGTTTTTCAGGCTTCAGGCTACATTGACATCATGGCAGGAAAGAGCAAGTCATTTTTCCTCACTGAAAAAGTCCTCAAAGCCAATGACTATAGTGTATTTATTATTCCTATAGTTCATGGAGTGCGCAGAGGTCAATTTCAATAGTTGCTAATCTGTAAGAGAAATAAAGAAAAAAAAACTCGTTATAATAATCATTTGCTTTTGACCGAGACCGAAATGAACCCTGTAAGTGGTGTTTAATGTAATTTAAACACACACATATACAACTGATGCAGGATCCTTCAGCACTTGTCACTTGGCAGTATCTGCTCTGATACAGAAGAGGTAAGAGTTTAACTGAGCTAGAGAGAGAAAAAGAATAACAGAGATATTACCACGGACCTATCAGTCAGAGTTTTCCCTCAAGAAATTGTTCTTGACGGGGCAGAAAGACCTGTCACATTAAGGCCCTGTTTATAACTCACACTCAGATATATCCGTGTTCGACTCGGAAATCCAGTCCAGACAGACTTCCAAGTCGAACTGGTGTCAGATCGCCGCTCCTATGGGTGAATGCTGGATTTCTCTCCTCAACTTGTCATGCAGATACAGAACATCAGGCTTGTCTCTTTTGGCCAAAGATACACGAATAGAGTTAAATGTTACGCGCTGTCATATTTTCTTTGAGCCACACCTCTTTTCCCTCAGGAAGCACTCATTGTTGTGGGTGTTTGAGTCTTCATACATAAGGTAATGGCACATGGCATGCGCATGAACGCAAACTAGCCCAACGTTTTGATGTGGTCTGTGCTGATTCCAGTGTGTCCTCAGTTTGTTTTGGTTGCAGTTACACCTGCGTTAACAGCTGTCACTTGTTATGCAGTCTCATCTGGCCAGTAATGATTGTGGTTTATGACAATCTGGAAGTGTTTCTCTCATTGTTTCATCTTTTTTTTTTTTTTTTAATGCTCTCAGGTTATTCGTAGAATAATTCTTAGATTGTTTTATGTTACGATTAATTATATAGATTTTCCGGCTTTGTATTGGCAGTTCTAATGTTGTCATGTGCTTTTGTGTTATAAGTTGTGTGTCTGTAACTCTGAGTTGTTGCTGCTAGACAGGAGTCCTGAAAGAGATTTTCCACAAGCTGCAGAAATGAGTCCATAAGGTAATTTGTTCTCCAATACCATCCTAGTATTAGGAGCAGTGGACTGCCACTGTGCAACACCTGGAGAAAACCTGTGCAAACAAAGGGAGAACATATTTATACAAAGTCCACACTGAAAGCTCTGCCCTGGTCAGGGTTTGAATCTTCTTGGTTTCTGCTTTATTATTTGCTAGTTTTAGTGGAGATAAACAGCAAAGGACCCATGGTGGATTCAAACCCAGACCGCTGCAGTTCGTGGTATGAGCTCTGCCAGGTGAGCTGCTGGATCAGAAAACCCAACATATATTTTATTGTTCAGTTTTAAACAACATCTGAAAGTTTCTTCATGGTCATTGACTTTTTGACAATTGAGTTAGAATGTACATTTTGCTTTATGCTTCAGTGCTCACTAACCAAAGGCACATTCTGTCATGTTCTTTTTCTTGAATACGATCCTGGATGTGGCCAACGCAACCCGTCAAACACATGAGATCATTTTCTCCACATGCATTCGGCTGTTTTTACGATGAGTGACCCACTTAGCTGTACGAGACTTTGACAGGCTCAGCTCTGGGCCGAAGAAATCCTTCACAGTCCTGTAAGTGGTTCTAATCAGATTGACCTGTACGTGGACGGTCCTCGGAGTCGTCATGGGTTTGACCACAGAGAGCCTGTTTGTTTGGCCAGACAGACCTCTGGGTCATTCCATTTTCCGATGCTAATTGGAACTAGCATAAGCTGGCTAATGAGCGCTAATTAGGCTAATGAATTAGATGCAGAGTTTACAGCGGGCATTATGGAGAAGGAAGATGGGACACAATGGACAGGCAGACATCTGGATATACACATGCAGATGTACGCACACACATAGCAAAGCAAACTAAGTAGACAGAGTGAAAGTTATGGGGTACGCACGTGCTTTCCAGCCGCACACTACTGACTAAAGCTCATATTTGACACCGTACGCATGTGTGCGCACATTATCATCCTCCAGCACACACCCAGACATATGTGAACACAGCCCCGCTCATCAAATACGCTCTATCTCAGTTAGTTAGGAGCCAAACATGCCCTCTTTTTATCCACAAGCTCACTTAGCCTGCACATCTGTCGTAGTCTCGTGGGATCACACACTACAATATGCTTCAGCTTAGATGTGTGTGTGTTTATGGGGAGAATGATGCTCCTGTTTAATAAATGCACAAATAGGTCCTTAGTGTGTTTAGGAGTTATTTACTAGACAAATGAACACATCTGTGGCATGACATACATAATGATAAACAACTTTTATGTTCTTTGATGCACAGCCGCTACATTTTCCGGTTCAATTTCAAGTTCATACGCAGGACGCAGTGAAAGAGGGGGGGGAAAAAAAAAAAAAAAGAAGCTTTCTTCTATCATTAACTAATAACTCGAGCTGTTTTGTTTGTTGTCTCTTTTTTGGCTTATATTAAAGCTCATGAACACACACCGCCGCAATACGCTCCACTCACTCAGGCATACAGAAACACACCGAGGAAGACACGGAAATTAGCGAGAAGGAGGCAGGAAAGAGGTCCAGGAGGCCGCTGCAACAACAGCCACAATAAGCAGTAAATTGGATCTTTTTCTCTCTGCTCCCTGGAAGACACTCAGGCTGGTTGCGGTTTTGTGATGTTGTCCTCCTCAAGGGACAGGCAATCACTAGGGATCTACTCAGTGACCGCCTGGCACTAGAAACGACCAGGAAGCATCATGCCAAGTGCAAACATTTGGGCAATTTTCACCGCACCTCCATGGCTGCCTTGAATAAGTACATTTGCTGCTGAACGACTTTATTAAATACAGATTTAGTGAAGTGCTTGTTGGTTATTTTATACATCTTCCTTACTACATTTCACAGGTTAATGTTGTACATTTTAGACCCAGCAGATTATTTATTTGCTTTAACATTAGTGGCTCTGGACTTTCTATCTTAAATTCATCATTTAGGCCTCTTCTTCAACGCCTGAATGATACTGTAGATAGCTGGCTTAAAGTAGATGTTATGTTATGATACTATGATTCTTTTTTTTTAATTACTTAATGAGGATAGCAGGGCTGATTCAGTACACTGCAATGAAATACATTCCTACACTGTGTCTCATTTCAGATGCTTCAGTTACACACTTCCGTGTACGCCAGTGTCGTACACTATATACATGGTCGCATAGTGTGTGTATACTGTTACCTCAAATCAAACACGGTCGTCGCACATGGCCGTGATCACTGCTACATTATTATTATTATTATTCTAGTCATTTGCATTTGGGGGACCATTATCGCCAACATTTGCCCATGATTATCACTCACAAAAATATCTGCCTGCTTGTTTGCTCACTCGACATCCATTCAGTTTTATTAAAAATGAACATGCTTGTACTTGTACTTGCTTGCGTGTGTCCTCGGTTCCATGCGGGGTGGAAATTGGGTTGCTGTCTGTGCACATGACGTCTCATGTTATTGTTAAACAAAGCTAAAGATAGTCACACTGCAGCGTCCTTGTTTGCCATTTTCACAACTTTAGTGGTCTGTTCCCTTCCTCCTATGTAGCCCATTGGACACCTTTTTGGCCTTAATGAGTACACCATCCGAGCACTCTTTATTATTATGTATCACCGATTAGCAGAGATACAGTATGGCCTTGCTGCCTGCTGTTTGGTTACTGGTTTCTTTATTATGAATTCCTCAAGTAAAGGATCTGAATTCTTCTTCCCCTACTGACCATTTTGAAGCGGTGCGGGTGGTTAATTAAGATGTGGGTGGAGCAGCAGCTTATTCAGCAGAAGTCTCTTGCAACAACCGGTAACATTATTATAGCCGCTATAAAAACTAGATAGTGTTGTTATTCAAAAAAAAAAATCCCCCAAAAAATCTGTCGTTTCCGTCCCTCTTTGCTTTCGCCCCCTTACCCCCCTGTCTGTGTGGATGAAGCACCTTTCCCTTGTAATTAAGTTGCTGAAAATGAAGGCACTTAATGACAAGTTGCCACGGCAACGGTGTAGGACATTGCCATTGGGGCGGGTAGAGAAGCGTTTCTTAACTGCTTCACAGTTGTTGGACATGCTGACATGTGCACTCAAACACTCTGTCAAATTGTTGTGTGCATACAAAACACTAGGGAAGCGATGTCACATACTTTACTACATGACAACTTGTTTCTGTTTCCTCGTTTAGTTCGGCACACACATTTGCATTCTGCTGTTTTTGCTCCAGATTTGGAAGCAAGTCCTCGCAGTGCGCTTTCAGTTAACTTTTGTCACACCCTCTCCTCTGTCTGACCTACCCTACTTTCAGTGTGTTAAATCTCACACAAACCCATCTATGTTCACACTAATATTCAATGGCATGTCGGGCCCAAGTGTATGAAAAATATAAACACATGCACACAATCATAGCCTGCAGGCTCGCAGCTCCGCAGTGGGTTTGCCTCAGCCGGTGCAAGGTCACAAGGACGAAAACTGTGAGGGAGCTACTGTTAGACATTTAAAAAATAAAAGGTAGAGAATGAAAGGTAGAGCAAAAAAGCTCAGGCCTAAGGTCCAAACCAGTAGGAGGTCCAGAGAAAGAAGGAGGAAGACAGACAGGAACAGGCAGGCAAGAAAAAGAGAGGCGAAGATGGCCTTCTCACCTCATTCAAATCTCCAAACTACTAACACTCCCTCATAAAAAGAAAATGATCTGTTGTAGGTACAGTCCCAGTCATAATAAGGTTAAGGTGCACAGTAGGTGAATCAGGTGGGTGGGTTACAACAAGCATCTTTTCAGGAGGCAGCAATCATGTGGTTGCCTAAATTTGCATCCTCAAAACCTGTGATTTGTTTGAGAGACTTGGTTGATGTTTCACACAAGGGGCAGTAAGATTCAGTGAAATCCAGTGGTTCACTGATAGAAACGTCCAAGATGGGAGTGCCCTGATTTATGAAAAGTGGTACAATTTGGGATGAAATCAGGATGCATTATTTCTAACATCTTGAAAAATCCAATTTATTTATGTAGAATTATAAGTTACAGGCCCCATGACTTATTATTTTGTCGATTGATTCCTCCCTTCTAAACCGTTTTTTCAAGCGTGTCTCTCATGTCTATTGCTGTCAGTGGCCAATTCTCACCAAATCTCGTACAAAGCTTTGGGCTTCTACTATATGGAGGCTGAGGCATGTTATGAAAGTGTTGGCTGGAGACAGAAAAAGAAAGGCCTGGTTTAAGGTGAGGCCCAGGCCTGAATTTATTTGATCTTTTGTCAGAGACATTTTTTTTTGAATTGTGAAATTTGTGAAAGGACCAAGTGTGAAACAGCATAAATGAGATGCTTACTGAGGTGCAGTAGCACAGAATAAATATGTGAAGTAAAAATGGAAAGAAATCAAATCAAACTGTCTGTACCACGATTGTATGACGTATTATTTTGCATCAGATCGAATCACATTGAATCGCATTTTGTTGAATCAAATTGTGGCAGCTCATTGCAATAGGGGTGAATCATATCATATCTGATTGGTAGTTTCTTCATGTGCATCTTTAATGTATCGGATCGTTGGGACTGCATCAAGATGTGTATCACATTGGCCTCAGCGATGGACACATTCCTATTTCACACACATGTTGCAGGGCTGCTGCATGTTAAGTCCTTGCATTGATTTTCGCAGCAGTCAGATGCCAGCCTGCCTTCTGGGCTAAAACACACACATTCACATATGTAGAGCTCCACACGTGCACAGGTAGACAGCGTCCAGCCAGACAGCTGGTGTGGGAATATGGACCAAGATAGCTTCTTCGTCTCCATCGACAGGTGACGGAACGTCAATGTGAGGGCGTGCAGCTGTCGCTGGTTCACACTTTATGTGTGTGAGTGCGAGCCTGTGTGTGTGTGTGTGCGATAACTGTGGTATGTGCTGCACAGAACGTTATGCATGTAGGTGTAAATGATGGTGGGATATTATCACACACTGTCATCTCCCAGCACTTCATTAGAACTCCGCTAAAGAAGAGACAAGGCAACATCAGCAATCACCATCGAGTGTGTGAATCTAAGTCTGCGTTTTGTGTTGTAGCTTAGTCTGTGTTCACACACACTTAGAGAGCAGCATCAGCAATCACTGTCACACTTCTGTGCAAGCTACAGTGCATCCACATGCTCATCAATGGCAGCACGATGTGTGCATATGGAGTGTGTGTCTGTATGTGTGAGTGTGTCCCGTGACCTTCACCTTGTATAGACTACGGCTAAATGAGAAATGATTTTCTGCCTTGCCACTCCCTTAACCTCCACCCTGGACAAACCTCAGACCTCATTATTTGTCAATTATTTATGTTTCTCAAAAATCAGGGGTGTTCATTTCACTTATTTAAAAGAAGGTGTGACAATATGATTAAACGAATGAGCAATGCAAAATGCAAGATGACGGTTTTAAAAGTAGTTGCCTCACATTTCAGTTCAATTACAATTTACCTGTCATGAATCAAATCAGTGAATCTTGAGAATCTTAATGTATCGCATCCCCAGTTTTCTGCTTTTTCATGATCCACCTCAGTACATAAACATTACGAAGATTCTGAATAAGATAGATTATGATATTCACACTGCGATGCATCTTTGAATTGACACATTTCCAGACGCTCTAGCTTCATGAATTGCTTTTTTTTTTTTATTCTCTTGCAGAGACTATAACTATCACCTCCTTAAAGCTTATCTCCTTTTTCTCTTTATCCTTTATTTTCTCTTTGTCCCGATTAACTGGAAATCATTATCAACCTAAGGAGATTAGCTTCTTTTTAAAAGAAAAAAAAAAAACTAAACAAAAACAAATCTGGCTATTTGTGACCGTGTGACAAAAAGCAAGAAAGCGAGAAGAAATTAAGATAGAAAAAGGACAGGAGAGCAAAGAAATTAAATAAAGCAAAAGAAATGAGGCTGAGGGTGAAATCTGACGCTGGGGGGGGGGAAGTTGACACAATGGAGGAAAAAGTCTCTGTCTTTTATTAAACATGGAACTATAAGCTGCAGTCCATCTGTGCATAAAAGAATGTGTGCACACACACGCATGCCGTCATCCATGTGCTAGTGCTCACAAACTGTCCAAACATAGAAAGGCAGCACACATGCGAACATGAAAGAACAGACGGATGCGCAGACACACATTGTCTATTTCAGGCTCTCTCACGTACAAACACACAAAGAGCCAGCTGTGTGGTGGAAGCAGGTGTCACTCTCAGCTCATTACCCCTGGCAGGGTTGATCAGCCTGTTTGGAGAGCAATAAGACACACCTCGCTGGAGAGATGGAGGGATGAGGGGGCAGGAGGAGGAGGAGAGTAAGGGAGGGAACAGGGAGGAAAGGAGTGACAGCCTCTTGCTTTTAGCGATAGAGGGATTGAAAGTAGAAAAGAGGGGCTGTGCAAGGATGAGCATGTGGTTGGAATGAGATAGGAGGAGGAGGTTTCGGGGGTGGGGTATTGGAGGTATAGGTAAAGGAAAGGAAAGAGGAGATGGATATACAAGTGGAAGG
>JAPQRN010000003.1:19003739-19021251 GCA_037367275.1 Coranthus polyacanthus
ATTTGCGCTATCGTCGCCTCGCCCATTTGCGCATGCGACTGGTCTCGTTGACACAGGTTTGACGCCGAGTGAATCACGCTGTGGTTGCACGCCTCTTATCTTTTCACAGCTACGACTGTTGACTGTAGTGAGAGCTGCATGAGAGGTCAGACCGTTTGGAGGAGCTGTTAACTACTCTCAGACATCTGAAAAGGGAGCCCGTCTGCACCCTGCTTTTCTGAAAGACGTCGGAAGACAAAAAGGATGGGAACTGCTGTTTTATTCCACGTCGTTGTCGTTTAGAAGCACGTCGTTTTATCCACCGGGTAAAATCTTCTTCTGAAAAGAAACCAAAACTGTCAAATACATGTACGGTAGTGGCGCAATAAGTACAACCCACACCTTTTTTAATTGAATCTCTCAAGATATTGTGTTTTTTCACCCATTTGGGGGAATTGTGATTTCAAACCAGGAAGAGCTGACATGGGTTTTAAAGGTTTAAGAGACAAGGGGTTAAGTGAAATAAAAGACCTGTACAGTGAGGGCACATTGATGTCTTTTGAACAATTAGTTAAAACATTTTTTTTTTAAATACCTGCAAATAAGACATTTTCTAAATGCACAAATCAAGTCAACATCAGAACCTTTACTGTCCACTACTGAAAATATTACAATGAACCATCTTCAAGATAAAGGTCTTATATCAAAATGTTATGATGTGCTGTTGGCAGGTTTAAAAGAAAACTCTCTTTCTCAATTGGCTGCTTTGAAAAATGACTTCCAAACAGAAATCGCTGTGGAAGGACCGAACCGGACCGCAACAATTAACACAAGATGTTACAGACTGTTACAGTACACATGGTTAGTTAGAACATATATATGTATATATCAGTCCTGTTAAACTGCATTGCTTTAATCCCAATATTCCTGATGTTTGTATTAAGTGGAATAAGGAAAGCGGTACTTTGTGTCGTTGTATGTGGGAATGTGAGAATGTTTTTTGAAAGAGACTCTCAAGCTAATTTCAAGATTAAGTTATTCCTGTGGATGCAAAGCATTTTTCAAATTCTCCCTGAACAGTTTCGAGGAAAGAAAACCGTTAAATGTCGTAAAGGAAATGCGTGGACCCACTCGTAATCAATGGATCAAAGAAATGACTTGTAACCTTGCACTGGAAAAATGGACATATCTGGCTGAAGGAAGGATTGAAGACCGTTACGAGATCTGGACACCGTTTTTACAGTTTATATCGGACTTATCTGTATAGACAACTTAGTTAGAAGTGATGCATGCACTGAGAATATGACGCTGTTGTGTGGGTCGGGTCGGGTCGGGTCGGGTCGGGGGGAACGTAGGGATTGTTTTATGTCTGTTATGTTTGTTTATAACATAAAAAAAAAAAATTGGGGAAAAAAGTACTTAGTTACTTTCCAACGCTGATTTTAAAAAAAAAAAAAACTTTTTACAGTGCAAACTAGGTCACCCACCGCTGCAAATCACCTGACTCCTATATATCCGTCTGCTGAAGCCAGCAGCCGTCACGTCCTGATTCAATAGAGGCTATAAAGCACGGCCGCAAACCTGTGTCTGTTTTACTGAAGCAATTTAGCATGGCTCAAGGGCACAGCAGCAATATCTCTTTTTCAGCGCCCGCCTGTTCAGCAAAGGCAGAGCTGCAGCTGGGGAAAATAGTGGCTATTCTCACATCTGACCGTTTGACTGACTGCTCTATTTGGGCACAGAAAGGATCAGGGCCGTCTGACTGACTGGTGCTTAGATACAGCTGATGACTTTGTCTGTGTGCACTGTTTGGCTCTCTTTTTTTTTTTTTCTCTCCGGTGGCTTCTGTCTGAGTGACTGACCCGCGCAGATGCCTTTAACTCGCTGATTCTGGTTAAAGCGCCTGGGCGGTTTAAAAAGAGCGCAGTTTGGTTTGTCTGCAGAGGAAATGTTACACAATAACATAGATTTCCTTCTGCTCTGCTTTGTGCCACTGCGATTCACTCTTGACACGATCAATAGCTGCTATTTAGGTGATACAAAGCAAACATTTGAAAAGTGCCGCTAGCTTCTGACTTTCATCTAATGCCTGCAGTCTCACTTTTATAACAGATTTTCGCCTGCTCTAATTCTCTGAGTGGCTTTTGACTAATACTCCGAGTATCATTCTGAGCTGAAATGGGGTTATTCCAAGTTAGAATATTCGCTGTGTTGATATTCATTCACATTTATGACTATGTGCTTCGTGGCGTTTTTTTTTTTTTGTGTGTGAAAACTCGTTTTCCTGTGTGAAATGTTTTATAGGTGTGATTACAAGGCTCATTGATCAAATCCGTAATATTTCTTCCTCCATAATCTGTGAGGGAAACATTAGTCCCTTTATTGACATACGCATTTCTGATTTTTATGATTCCTCAGAGTTCTGAATAAAATATTATTTAAAGATAGTTTCTGTGTTTTTATTACTTTTGGCTCCTCTGGAATGGCAGCATTTTCGATTCTTTTTGTGCCCCTGTTGTAATTGTCAGCAGTGTGGCTGTCAAGGTTACACAGATTCTTGTATATTAATCTAAAACCTCGACTAGGGTTTTCTGTTATTTTTTCTTTTTCTTTTCATTTTTGGAGTAACTCAGCAGAAAAATCGTACTCCTTGTTGTTGATTTATAGTTATTCTGTATGTCCGTTTTCCCGTAATTCAGCATGGTATATATTGTTTTGTTTTTTTCAGAAACATTTGTACCTTCTAATAAAGATGCCACTTGCTCTAAAATTGAAGGGGTTCATCCTTGACCTGTACCCTACCCTTCCACCAAGTTTAATTGAAATCAGTGCAGTAGTTTTTGCATCATCCTGCTGATAGACGAACGGGAAAAAAGAAATAAATGGTAAAAAGTATGACCTCCTTGTGGAGGAGGTTATGCTTTCACTCATATCCGTTATGTTGGTGTTTTTGTTTGTTGGTGTTTTTGTTTTTCTGTAGGATGGTGCAAAAATTCTTGCCCCAGTCTTGATTCATTTTGGTGAAAGGCTAGTGTAAGGGCCAAGGACAAACTACACACTTCATCCATAAAAAGGGGCAGGTCCTGGATGTTTTTCTTTCACTTTTTTCTAACATTGCGAGAACAGGGATGAGGACTTTTTAGAGGGTCCTTGGTGAACTAATGAGGTCCCTTCTAGTTCTAGTAATTACCATCGTTAAAACATTAAAGTCTTCTTTTAGTTGAATAAGTTATGGTTAGAAAGAAAAACAGTAAGTGAAAAGTGAGAGAAAGAATGTGCATAGCATTAACACTTAATGTAGATCGAGTAATAAGCCTGTCTACGTTTAATGTTTTTTTTTTTATAATGCAATTAAATGTGAGTCTGTTCCTGTGTGCAGATCATCCAGGACCGTGTGCTGGAGCACGGCTCGAGGAGCAGCCTGATGTGGAACAGTCACCCTGGGGGACTCTTCGCCCTGCCGCAGTACTCTGGATACCTGGGAGACTTCCCCTTTTACTACGCTACACTGGGTCAGTAACACACACACAGAGGCAGAAACAGAGACCCATCATAAACTGTACTATTATACAGCTGCAGGCATGCTTTTACACACCTGTAGCAATGAACTGATCCATAAAGGTTGATCACAGAAGTTTCTCCAAAGATGTTCTTACCATTCATCATCATTCTGTCTCCAAATACTCGTTGTACACTAAAAGACTTTCCGTAGATTTGCATCCAGCTACAGCTGATTCGAAAACAAATATAAGGCCTTCACCCCTGATCTACAACCTCCTCGAAAAGCTGTGTCTAGCAGCAAGTGGAGTGGAGGAATGGGCCTTTGACGGATGTCTGTGTTGGTCCTGCTGACACACCAGCCTGTCCGTCACTGCTTTTGAGTCAGCATTGCTACTACTACTGCTGCGGCTGCTGCTGCGGCTGCTGCTGCGGCTGCTGCTGCGACTGCTGCGGCGGCGGCGGCGAGGCCAATTCGCCCCGCTATGGTTCAGCAGCGCCGTGTTTTCCCCTGCCACATAACTGTGACCTAGGAGCCTCTCCATCCCTCACTTCTTCACTCCATCATCATCCAGCGCTGCCACGCTGCTGCAAACATCCACACGCATACACTCATACACCCACCGCGAAAGAACGAAGGCACCCGCACAAATTGATAGAGCACCCGAGGTGTGGAGCTGATATTAAAATGGATGGGCACTGTGACAGGCATGGATTACAAGACCGGCAAGTTTATTTGTTTGTCAAAGAGGAAGCAATTAAACACGGATGAGTTTTTAGCAGACGAGGTGGCTTGTCGCTGATGGGTAGATGAGTAAAATCAAAGGAGTGACACTTTTTCTTGTTTTTTAGAGCCAGTAACAAGGCAAACACTCTGACAACCAGAATAAACAGAAGTAAACACTCAGCAGGAGCATCGCTCAATTTTGTTGCTTTTAGTGAAAATGACAGTTACAGGATTTGTTGAAACAATAACCTTTACTGACAGTAACAGCGGTGGAATGTAACAAAGTACATTTACTCAAGTACAAATTTGAGGTACTTGTACTTGAAATGGCAGGAAAAAATGGTCAGGAATGTTCATTTATGCACAAATTCCCCCAAGTTTGTTTATTGTTTTCTTTTTTTTTAATAAAAATACAACCACAACAAAACGGTTCAGTACCAGTAGCACCAGTAAGTGTGTAATATAATGAAAACGATCATGAAATACATATCAGCAGTACAGTGCATAGGTGCTTTTTGTGACTAAAAATAAAAACCCAAATAACAAAAAGCTCATATCAAAGAGCCACGGCAATTGCAATGTTGTAAGCAAGATATAAAGAGGAGATAATTATTTTCTGCCAGTTTGCCGCATATCCATGACATGAAGATGTTCAAACTTGAAGCATATGCACGGATATTGTGCGGTCTGCAAGAACTACCGACGATTGCATCCGCACTCGGAGCAAAGAAAGACGTTCCATACGCGAAGCAACGCCAAATATTTTTCCCGCAACTCGCAAAACGTCCACCCAGTATGTCAGGATTTTAGGACAGGACCGGATACAGATGAGTGGAGGTCCCTTCTGAGATTCAGCACTTTAGGCACAAAGGCGGTTTCGTCACTATAAGTGATACTATAAGAGTATAAACTTGCCTCAAATTATCTGGCTTGATGTGAAACAACATTGTTCCGAACATTTAGTCAGTGAGATGTTTAACGTGCTCATAGAGGATGTGATAAAAGCCACCGAGAATCATGTGCTGAAGGCAGGAAACGGCATCTAAAATTTAAAACACGCTTCGTGACAGTAATTCTGCTCCAGGTTTTGTTCAATGTTTCATGAAAGTCTGTTTATAAGCTTGTTACACATTTACATCCCAGGTGTGGGAAAAGTTTGCAAACTCTACTTTTTCATTATAAGAAGGGTGGTTTACCAAATGTTAAGACCGCAGATATTCCTCATCATGAAAGTTGCTCAGTGGTGAATGGAGACTCCTCTAATGCTTTGTTCTCTGCGCCATGCTTTGTTGGTTTGGGTTAGATTAGATTTAAATTAGAAAAAAATTAGGGAGGAAATTAGGATGATCTGTCTTGCTCAATATGTTATTTCCTGCTCATTTTCAGCCTCAATTACTCTATTCTATCATCAAGTCGGACTGAATTTAAAGTCAGCACTTAGTCGTCTGTTCATTGGGTTCCAGATACAGATGAAGAGTTTCTGAAATGAAATATTCAGTGATCAGGAGATTTGGCATTTTCAAAACACATTAATGTTGTTGAATATTTTAAGACTGGCTTACAAACGTGCATCCCTTACAATTAAATCAGCTGTATTTTTGAACTCCTGACAGTCTCACTTCAAGTAGCATCTCTCACTGAAAATAGATGTGCGTTTGGAAATGAGTGCCTTCAGTTCTCGTGCAGCTTTATCGCCTTCAAAGCACCTTGCATTACTCTGAAAGATGAGGCGCTTCAGACGGCATTGTTCTGATAGACTGCATTAAGAGGTTACTGTCTGTGTGTTGTGTTTCAGGAATTAAACCGTACCCCAAGTTCACAGCGGTCATCCATGCTGTTTCCCCCCTGGTGTCGCAGTCTCAGCCCATACTCAAGCTCCTGGTTGCTGTGGCCAAATCCCAGTACTGTGCACAGGTAAAGGACCAGTGTGTGTGTGTGTGTGTGTGTGTGTGTGTAGGTGTGTATATGTACACTGGAAACTC
The DNA here is from genome assembly GCA_037367275.1 of Coranthus polyacanthus. Lineage (NCBI taxonomy): Eukaryota > Metazoa > Chordata > Actinopteri > Kurtiformes > Apogonidae > Coranthus > Coranthus polyacanthus. The sequence goes on from JAPQRN010000003.1 coordinate 19,009,926, forward strand.
TGCGAACATGAGCTCACCACAGAAATGGCAGATTTTGTCCCTTTCACTTTACAAAAGTATTATTTGTTAGAATTGTCATGAAACAAGGTTGTCGGGCTGGACAATTCTGATAATGAGATTTCTAGCCATATAATTTTTTCTTGTGTTTTTAAGGTTTATTTCGTTTTCATTATCAGCTCAACAACTGTCCACTATTCTCTTCTTGCATCTCAATCATAAAAACCTACCCACCGATGTTCGAATCACTCCAAAAATGTATTTTAGTGAAACGCTCTGAGATGCATGGAAAAACTCGCAAATATTTAAATGTTTTGTTGTCTTTCATATTTTTTAATTCTGCCATTAGAATTCTTATTGGAAGTTCTAGCTCTAGGTTTCTGAAATGTCTGTGTTTGCACAATAAGAAAGCAAATAATGCAGTTTAAACACTGAAGAAGCAAATGCGCATTGTCCAAAAAAACCTAAAATCCTGCCTAAAATGACCTAATAACGTGAATTTGCCGATCGGTAACTTCAGCTGAACAACTTCTCTTGGATGTGACGTATGAGGATGCGTGTTGTTTTACTGTTGTCATTTTTTTTTCTCTCGCTTTTCAACAGAAACGTTTCAACAGAAAGCGATGCGTTGTGTGTGTGTGTGTGTGTGCGTTTGTGTGTGTGTGTCTCCTCTTTGTGACTCCCCACATTGCTACGCGTTATGTGACACATGCTTGTGCTTTGCAGTCGTATTTTCCATCCAGAACAGCAGCAGTGCTCATCCTTTGCTCCTGTGTGTGCGTTAACTCTGGTGGATTGAATTAGAGCGGTAGTTTGTAGCGGTGCTACATCTGTCTCCATGGCAGCGAAACCCCCTTCAGCACAGCTGGAGACAGCGCGTATTGATTCTCCTGCTTGCTCCTTACCAGTGCGGGAAATGAAATGGAATTTGCTCCCCAATGGCTGGTTTTGTTTGTGTGTGAGTGGGTGTGTGTGTGTGTGTGTGTGTGTGTGTGTGTGTGTCTTTGCTTGTTTGGCCAGCAGAGCGTATGAGTAAGCATGTTTTGTGTTTTGTGTAGGAGGGGATGCTTTTCCTTTTGACTGCTGTGGGATTGTATGTTAGTGAGGGACGGTGAGTTTTGTATATGTTTTTTGGGCAGTGCAATATACAGTATGGATGTTTATGTTTATGTAGGCGACGTCCTTCAGCGTGTTTTATTTGTACATTTGTTTGTGTGTTCTTGATTGTATTCAGTGTGAGTGTGCAAACGTCGAAGAGATATTGTGTAGGACGGGGTATTGAACTTTTCAGTAGTTATGCGGATGCAAGGCCGTACGAGAACTTTTCTGAATCGAATGCGGAACGCAATTAGGTCTGTGTGATATGACCAAAATCTTATATCCCACTATAAGTCATTTCATATCCAGATTATGATACGTATCGTGATATAACGCGTGTTGTGTAAATTCATTTAATAAATAGTTCATGTAAGATGACCACGTGGAAAGGCCTTTTGAGGTATATAATTGACAAATAAGAAGTCCTTGCTCATATTTGATTATTTTTCTTCCTTTTTTTATATAACCTTTGTGCACATTTGCACTTAAGCATGTAAGAAAATATAAAATATTAATGCTCGAGGTTGGTCCAAGCCCCTCTTTTAGTTCCAAGCTCCTCGTTTTGTCTCAGCTGCTCGACTCCTGTTCAGAATTGCACTGTTCTGTGCCACGTTCACTCTCCTCCATGTTTGTTTGTGTTGCTTTCCATGTGGAACAATGTATAGTGCTGTGTCAAAAAAAACCAAAACTACTGCTGTTAAGAGTTTGATTTGCGACACAGTGAAATGAACAACAGAACATAACATGCAACGAGAGACGTTTTTCTGTCATCAAACAATATATATATATCATCATATCGCACACTGAAAAGTTCAAATGCATTTGGATTAAACTGAAGACCCGCGACTACTGACAAAGTGTGTTGCCTTCTTGATATCCGGGCTCATTTGGGTAGATCGGACATTTCTTAGGACCTTTTATGCGTCGGTTTTCTTGCTCCAGCCCCAGAATCATCTAACCAATGAGAGGTGAAAGCATCCCCACAGGAAGCAAAAAATGCACCAAGTAACTCAAAAGCAAACCAACTGGATGTTTGAAAATCCCCTTATTGTCTGTCGGGAGTAAAAGGAGGCAATTACGTGTGAAAACATGAGAGGTGATGATATGTCAGTGTTCTTAGGTTGTTCTGCTGCCAACGAGGGGCCGAAGCGTCGGCTAAACTACAAAGCTGTAGGAGACGTAAAGCACATGAATCTGAGCATGGATTCGGTTTCAGTGTTTTTCGATCGCTATCACTTTTTAAGCATTGCATCCCATTCCAGTGAGCACTGGAAAAGTATCAGAGTTCAATACAAAGAAACCCTGCCTCCGTGTAGGAACACAGCTGCATGTAGCAATATCAGCACACTTTGAACCGAGTGCTCTCCGAAATATTCTCTCACATTAGTAGGTTGAATGAGTAGACTCCGCTGCCCCTCTTTTTTTTCACTTCTTTTTTTTTTTTTTTAATGGAGGTGCTTTTGTGTTTGCATTCTTCAGGCTGTGCATGCAGAGTGGAGAGCCAGGTACACAGCTGGGGTGTTTTCTTCTACTCTCAGCGTACAGAAAGGTGGGGGGTGGTGGTGGTGGTGGTGGTGGTGGAGGGGGGGGGCTGCCGAGCTACGAGTGGAAGAGGAAAGGGATATAAATAAATGAATGAATGGGAGTGAATGAAAGAACACAGAGGGTGGAGGGGGGCTAAATTGGACGCAGGAAAGCTTTTTGAGAAAAGCTCTGGTGCTTTCTGACACGATGGACCTCCTGCTGCGTGTCTGAGCCCGTTTGTGTGTGTGCGCGCGTGCGTGCGTGCCTTCGGAGAACAGCGTTTCCTCTACCCCTGCTACCGATACACCGGCGGTTTCTTCAGCAATTTCCTCGAGGCATACTGTATGCACACAAACATAATCAGGCGTACGCAGACAATGCCACTATCAGCACAGCGAGAGGGCTGGTGAGCCCACAGAGACACCATCTGCCTTTGTAATCAAACAGGAATAGAGCTCCGTGAGGGCAGATTAACGCCTTTCTCAGTCATGTGCAGGAAGACTAAAATAAGGCGCTGACTGTATACCTGTTGTTATCAATAGAGGAAGAAGTGTTCAGGTGCTGTACTTAAAGCCAACAAAGTATGTAACATTTTACCTAAAAAAAACAAAAAACAATAGACTCATGCAATAATAATCTCTGTAGATCAACCTGTCCGCTTCCCGTGCTTTCCATTTTCCTCTTGTTTTGCTGTGTTTGGAACGTTTTCTGGGGCATGGACCTCTTGGCAGCGCGTTTGCACCTCCAGCCAAATAACAGCGTCATTTAGCGCATGAGGATGGAACAGTATAAAAACGAAGCTGCCCCTCTCACGTCACTACTCTTACAGGGACTGCAGTTCCATCTGAGAGACAAAGCACACAGACGGACACCTCTCTGCCTGTTGTCACACACACAGCAGGAAAGAGGGAAAAAAGAGACGGTGCGGGGGAGTTTATGTGCGCTTTAGAGCCAAATCGCTGTGAAAACAATCAGAAGATAATGTTTTTATTTATTTATTTTTTTTCTCTCCCTCCCTCCATTCAGTCTGTTGCTCGCTCGACCGCCGCTCTCTCAAACAGCTCTGTTCAAAAAACACGCAGCATTTAAATGAACGTACAGCGACGTGAATATACAAAAAAATAAAAAAATATACACAACAACAATAATAAATACTAAAAGGGTGACAGAATCGCCGAAGTGTTTCACAAGCATTAAAATTCTTCAAATATGACCATAGATACATTAAAGAACAATAATAAAAACAGACAACAACAGATGTAAAGTAGTACCATGAAGTAGCATAAAATGGAAATACTCACGTACCTCAAAATAGTACATTTTTTGAGTAAAAGCGCTTCCGCCCGTGGTTGTTATCTTAAAGTTACACCGTTCCTCATCCTTATTTAGTACCTTTTTTGTCTGTTTTGTTATTTTAAGGAGAATATATTGCGATTCATCAAATAAATATATGTTATCTCTGACAGTAATGATATGCCTTAACCCTCAGCCTTGAAGCACACTAGTAACACACATCTGCTTTAGTCGCATAGAAACACCCTAACACAGACATCCAAATCGCCCCAGGCTCATAATTTGGCAGGTCCAGTCAGGGTACAGGGTCCCTGTGGGAAACCGCCGTGTGTGACGTAGTTAATGTCAGAATAATGTGAACTTTTATTGATCCCTGCAGGGAAATTCTTGCGGTTTGGCTTCATCAGGGATGTCTGTGCGGCTCTGCATAGTAGAACTACTGTAGGATGGATTAATTTACTGACTTGCTCAAGGACATTTCAGCAGGGCAGATGTTAGCTGACGCACTGCAACTGAACACTGCAGCGCTGGATGCTGCCGCTGATGTACCATCCCTATCATCTTACTAATCGCCACCTAATTGGATGAAGATTTTTCGCAAAGAAATGTTGCTGATGTGTTTGATGATTTATTTACGGTCATTTTACTTTTTTGCCGTTGTGTCTAATTATTGATCTATTTCATGTTCATGAGACATTCTAAACAGAGTGTTTAGAAAGTATTTCTTGTGAAAAAACATGGCAGGTAGCAGTTTTACAGCTCTGAAAATAACTAGGCTCTTATACCGCTTATACGACGCTTTATATTCAAGTCGCTAAAATAAGCCTTATTTAATAGGTAATAATACCTTTAAACGTAATATATGACTGCAGTCCATTTAATAAAGGATTTATTAAAGTTTAGTAAGGCATTGTTCTTACTTTAGATCTGGTGGCGTAGTTAACTGTTAATAAGAACATAGTTTGCAGCTAGTAAATGCATAATACAGTATTATTCATCTTAATAAACAACAAGTAAAAGCTTAGAAAAGGTTTAACTAATTACATGAAACAAATATTCTGTTTATTGATGTGCTTAAGGAGTCTATAAACCAAAAAGCATAAACAAAAAAAAAAATACAACAAAAAAAAAAAAAATAGACGCAATTCGCTATGTACTTTCGTAAGTGAAACTCCGTCTCCAAAACTTTCCGGTTCAAATTCAAGACGGAGCGAGAAGAGCAGCGTGTGATGTAAAGGATGTAAATGTGCGCCTATGTGTCAAAGGTCGCTCACAAGTCGTGTCGCGTGTGTTCCTCGTGAAACATTAATGAGGTCTGCAGCCGCGGTGCTCCGCGAGGTTAACATAATGTGACTATTCTATGTCAGCAGGCCTTTAGGTCACTGAGCAGCAGTCAAAGAAATATAAAACATGACTGGAATGGCTTGAGAACATGAGTACTTCATGTGAAACATTCTGCCATTGAGGTGGAACATGAGCTTAATGGGCTGGAAAATGTATTGAGAAACACGTTGCGGACCGTGGAAGTACATGTACTCAAGCACTGTACATCACTACAAATCTGAGGTACTCGTACTGTGTTTGCATTTTTTTATTTTGTTTTCCATTCTGTCCAGTGAAAACCACAAATCACGAAATGTGTTGATTCGGAATATTGCTAATAAACTGATGAAACTGAGACTATCCTCCTCCTTCTTAAGGCAGATAAACTCTTTGAAAACCCTCTCGGACTGGCCTTAGAAATGCATCGTCGCGAAGCTGAGAACAGCTCATGAAATGGCTTTTTAGAGACGCTTTGTTCTCACAGGACGTCGACGCTGCAAACAATCTTATGGAACATGACGCATTGCTGTAGACGCGACGGTATATAAAGTAGTTCAAATGAGCTCAGTCCTAAACATCTACAGCAGTAAAACGCAACAACAACACACATTAATGCGGCAGTAAAATGAATCCACAAGCATCATATGTAACAATAAAACACTGACAGGGACCATTTTACTGCACAGTGACTACTTTTACTTTTCATACTTTAAGTACATTTTGCTGATAATATTTACATACTCAGAGATTTTAGTGGAGCATGTTCACAGCGTGGTAGTTTCCTTTTCCTTTTTTTTCCCGATCTGATTGTTTGTGCGCTGAATTGTACAAGCTACTCTAACACATAATTTGAAATATGTTATCTCTTCAGCCGCCTTCCCTGCTCTTTAAAATTCAATCAGTCCATTATAAGGTGACATTTGCTGGCTGCAGGGCAAGTAAATGTCACATGTTTGAAGGGTTGATTCAGCGACAAGCTGGGAAGTTGTTTCAGTTAGGGGACAAAATGATAGAAATCAAATTTAATGCACTGCAGTTGTTCGGCGCAGGCAATGAGAGCTTTTGTTTTTCTTTGCTTTAGATCATCGTCCTGTGGAACTGTGACAAGCCTCTCCCAGCTAAACACCGCTGGCCTGCCACCTCGGTGCCCGTCATCGTCATCGAGGGAGAGAATAAGGTGAGTCTGCTCTCATACTCCTGCTCTCATTTACCTCAAAACTGATCCCTATCATTTCTAATTATGCAACTCATCTCGCGCATATTCTCAAACTGTAAAGCTACACCGCCCGGGCACACCTTATTCACTCGGAGACTTTCGGCGAGTTAATGAGTTTCGATTTGTGCTGCACTGATTCCATTAAAGGACAGTTTGTGTGGTTTTAATTAAAGCTCAGTAATGGGAATAATATACACTGGGAAAAAGCGTCTGACTGAAAGGCTTAATGCATATTGTTAGAAAAGATAAGGAGGGGGGCCAATAATGGGTAAGTGCATATGCATGGCAGCATTTATTTACTGTTTCTGTTTACTTTAAATCATACCCAAATATCTAATTAAATGAAGTGAGGGACAAAATCTCTTGAGAAATATGTTACAGTTGAGTAATATCAGTATAAATAGCAGTATATTATGTAGAAATGCACCAATCCACTCTTTTTCCGATTGTATATAATAGTGTTCTTTTATTTAATTAAACATGTGCTTAATTAAATTGGTAGTATCGTACAATGCAGCACAACGTCCACCCCTTTACGCACATTACAAGTTGCTGTCTTGCTTATTTGTGTTTCAAGACTAAAATATCTCCAGACTAAGGACATGTTGAATTAGCCAACTGTTAAGCTTTGTTCACACTACAGGCAAATCAGACTTGATTCTCAAAGGTGCAGACTGTCTGCACGGTTATTTGCAAGTGATCAGATTGGATTTGTGTGTCCAGACCTGACCAGCTGATCTGCCTGGGTTGCTGTGGTAACAACACAGGCGTCAGTAACTATGTAGCTGAGCTGGTGACGCGGCTTTCCAACGTTCAGTGGCTTTCAGTGACTGTACAGAAGTGCAAGAAGAAGATTTTCTGTCCACGGACTGTTGTCCCAATAGCGTTCTTTTTGTCGCAGATTGTGGATTCTGCTCAGCACTTCCGTCGCTCTGGATTCGTCATCGTTGGCACTTTAAAAATCAGATTTGATTGTCCAGGGTTGAAGACGGAATCAAACCACCTCCAGATGCAAAAATCACATTTCACATGTTTTTTTTTTTGTTCTGTTCAGACTTTTTAAAATCACTCTGGGTTAGAGGTCGAGAGATACTCCATTTTTAAAGGCCAGTACAATAACAATAGCTTGGAGAAGGAAAAAGGCTTTAACCATTAGAAACTGGATCATAGCGAAACTAAACATCTAAGTCAAAGGAATGAATACCTCACTATACATATCTGTATCACTGTACATCAAAGTCAAAGCAAACTAATCAGTAAATCTGAAACTGAACATCGAGCCAAACATTGAAAATAGGTGATTCTGGGCGTGTTTTTCCAGTAATTCCAGTCTAATTTCAGCCTCTGGCCACTATTGGGGCCAAATCTATCAACTGGATTCCCCGAAACTCTGAACCAGGCCTCAGTAGCTTCCTCAATCACAGCCTGTCTCATGTTATGTGCATTTTTACTTCAAGACTATGGATTCTGGATCGGTATGTGGATGTGCGTTATCAGGCCGATATCTGATGAGTGGATGGCACGAATACTGACACTGGCTCAGATCGATTCCAGCTCTAATTTTATGTTTCAAGTTTTCTTTAAATGCAACCCTGCAGCTGTTTAAAATCCATTTCATGATTACACCGCCGTGTTACACGCACAATTTGTTTTTATCTGTTCCTCGAAAGAAACATATTTTCCTCGCAAAATATTTTCATGCGCACAGTGTCAGCAAGGTTTAAATATAACCCTGAGCTTTCAAAAACTGTAGTAAAAACATTGTTATATGAGTGGGTGTTTTCTCTGCATCATGTCAGTGTAGAGGTATGTTGGGTTTTTTTCTTACACTCCTCTTATGACTGACACTCTAATAACAGAAACATTTTTCTGTTTTTTTTTTTTTGTTGTTTTTTTTTTTTTTTTTTAACCCTCGAGCTAGACGTAACCCAGGGCCTTAAGCATGCCTCAGTGGCATTTATTATGACAAGCTTATTAGGCTTTTACACTGGAGACGCTACCCTGTGGAAGAAGTCGCTGCTGTCTTTATCTATCTTCCCTCGTGCAGGTTAAAGGTCAGACGCGGCGACGCAACGTGCCGACTTGAGCTCCGCTTTTATCATCCCGTGGCTCGCATTCAGGAGTTTTTTTTTTTGTTTGTTTTTTTGGGAGGAGCGGGAAACGGTATGCGGCCGCTGGTGCGTATTCTGAAACATCAGACTCATCCGCAAACCGTCCGCTCCCCTCCCACAAGTGAGAAGTTAACTTCACCTGCCAATCACAGGAAGTGGTTTTCACATCAGTGTCAGTCACCCGGCGTTAGTCCGGGTTTATGGTTTACCTCTCCCTGTAGCTCTGAGTGGTTTCTTCCAAACTGTCAGTCACAGCAGGAAGGCTCTGTCTGTAGCGATGTGTCCATGAAAAGCGAGTAGTGCAGGCTTAGTGCGCTGCTGTTGTTGTGTTCGTGTGTGTGTGTGTGTGCGTGCGTGTGTGTGCGTGTGTGTGTGTGTGTGTGTGCGTGTGCGTGTGCGTGTGCGTGTGTGTGTGTGTGTGTGTGTGTGCGTGTGCGTGTGCGCCAGGCAGCCTGTGGTTTGTTGTGGTTGCGGCGGGTTCTGTGTTTACTGTGGAGAGCCAAGCTGTGTTCCTCCACCCCACAGAGGGAGAGAGGGAGCAAGCGTTTTTCATCCATCTCGCCGTTTTTGTTTTTTGTTTTTGTTTTTTTTTCCCTGCCACTTTTATTGCTTATCCCTTCTCTCTTTCATCCTCGCCCACAGATCTTCTCAGTTTCCCATCTTTACCATTTCTCACTCTTTCATCCTCTTTTTTTTCTCCTTTTTATCCTCCGTTGCTTTTTTTTTTTTTTTTGCATACTGTCCTTCTCAGCCCTGGGATTATATAAATATTTGAGGTCACGAGTCCCTTCAACGCTCAGCCCTCTAAATTTTTAACAGCTCAGCTATATTTTCTGTAAACTTAATCTGCCGCGTACATGTAGATACTGTTTCAAAGCCTTTTCTACGTTAGCAGGAATAACGTTGGTGGAAAAACAGGTTCCCTTTGTACTTTTCTTCCCTGTTGGCCTAAATACAGTCGCGTCTTAATATACTGAATGCAACGGAATAAGAGAGAGTGGCTTTTTTCCAAATTGCATGAATAAAATGAGAAGAAAACTGCGGTATTCATCACCTGTCAGTTACAGCTACTTTTGGCTAATTGCTCTACAGCCGTGATAAATCAAGTGGCAGATACTGGGACGCATTCAGCACGTTTAAAGCTTTCCATCTCGCCGGTCAGAAAATGCGAGGAGGGGAAAAGAAAAAAAAAAAAAAGCATTCCCATATTTAGGATATGTGGCATTTTTTTCTTTCTGTACTGAAATAGCCCCAAAAACAGTTGAGATGGAAATGATCTTATTTGGTCTGTTCAACCTGCAGGTTCTAAAAAAAAAAAGTTATAAATCCAACTCTCAGCTCATTATTAGCTCGTAGTAGTGCGCAGAGTTTACCGTTATAATTATTAGGTGGCACCACAGAAACTCTACTGGCAGGAAAGATGTCATGTTAGCCCGAATAGACGGTGCTGGTCGTCCTTTAATTGCAAATTCAGCATTGTGCGGTGACTTCATCAGTAAACACATCCGTTTCTGCGTTTCTTTGAGCTATTTTGTAAATTTATTAGTCATGTAGAACTTCTGGAAAATGTCAAATACCAATGACAGAAAAGCCCGCCACAAACAAAGGAAAACCCTGTGCCTGTTCACACTGACTTAGGCTAAAAAAAAAAAATAATAATAGTTAGATCTGAATAAATTACCTTTTTTATCTTATCGTCCAGCCCCTACAGTGTCCACTTAAGAAAGGCGAATTAGAAAAAGACCAGAATTCTCCTTTTATTTTGCTACATCCCTCTGTGTTTGAGTAACACAGATAGTCGATCTAATGCATTGTTGGTCTTGGACTTTTCGTGGGATTTGTTGACAGAAAGAAATCTATGGCCTAAAACCAGCCTGATCCTTTAACCACGTTCACTGTCCTCCTCCCTCTGTCCTCCTCCCTCTGTCCTCCTCCCTCTGTCCTCCTCCCTCTGTCGTCCTCTCTGTCTCTCTGGCACGGTGGCCAAAAAAGCTGCTTTATGGCTGTTGGTTTAAGCCGTGTGAGAATCCCAGCAGTGCTTAATATGGTTTACACACACTGGTGGTCCGCGCCTCTCCTCCTTCCCTCGCCCGACTCCTCTTCTGTCCTATAGAGAGGAGGTGAAATGCTGGAGGCAGATTCCTGCTGTAAGAGCTCGCATTCCTGGAGAGCACCAGGAAGCCCCAGGCTAATGCGTCGCACTTCTAACATTACAAACCATCCGAGGGTTCAAAACGCCAGCCTCTCCTTTTCTGTCTTTTCTTCTCTTCTGCTTTCTGCCTCTGTTCTTGTCATAAGTGTCACACTGTCACTTCTTCCCCTCCTGTCTCTCCTGTTTTTTTGTCTCTTTTCCTCTTTTTCACTATATTTCCTCTGTCCTCTTCTGGTGGGAAAACATGACGCAGAGAGGTTTTTTTTATTATTTTTTTTTTTACTTTTATGCCTTCAGGACATTACAGCAGTAATGATGACACCTCTCTTCTTTCCCCTCCGTTCTCATTCCCTCTGTCCTTCGCGTTTGTCTGCAGAGACATAACCGTCCCTTACACAGTGGTACTTTACACAGTCGTCCCTTACACAGTCGTTCCTTACACAGTCGTTCCTTACACAGTCGTACTTTACACAGTCGTTCCTTACACAGTCGTCCCTTACACAGTGGTACTTTACACAGTCGTCCCTTACACAGTCGTCCCTTACACAGTCGTACTTTACACAGTCGTCCCTTACACAGTCGTCCCTTACACAGTCGTACTTTACACAGTCG
>JAPQRN010000003.1:19070240-19084287 GCA_037367275.1 Coranthus polyacanthus
AAGAGAAGAGAAGAGAAGAGAAGAGAAGAGAAGAGAAGAGAAGAGAAGAGAAGAGAAGAGAAGAGAAGAGAAGAGGCCTAGTTAGATACAGAGATATTTATTCACTGAGAAAATTGAGATGCAACCACAAATCAATATCTAGAAACGCTTTCTTATCAAGGAATTCCATATGTTCCCTGTGCACTTAAGAGAATATTTCTACCTACTGTATAAATTGTACATCATAATGGGCTGTGTGTGTATATATATATTGCATAATGAAGTCTATCTGTGTATTAAAGATTACAGAATGTGAGGAAAAGCAGCCTTGAGCATGTTACAGTGGCCTATCTCTTCGATATCTATATACTTGCATCATTTGACAGAACTCAATTTGCATGCTAATGCTTTGCATAGGGGGAAGGTCAGACCACAAACAGGGATATTTATCACTAACATACAGAGGTCTCTAATGGGACAAAATTACACTCATTCTAAAAGTCTTTACTTTATGTTCAGTCACTGAAGCTCACAAAAAACCTGACAAAAGATTTTATTTATTTTTTTTACCACATTATTAAGAACAAATTTCTTTCAAAGCATTGAAGTAAGCACCTGGTGACTTATCTAGCATTATATCAGCAGGCTTTTACCATACTCTTAGCTGGTATGGAGGCTTTGTGTGAAAAGAAGATGCTGTTTGTTTTGGATGGAGTTGAGTGCAGTTGAGCGCAGGGTTCACTGCAATGTTTCACTGTAGTGTTAACATTTAAAAGCAGCCAGGGGAGCTGTGCTGAGCTCTTAAAAATAACCAATTCTCATCTCTGCTGCTGACACTCCTGACCTTGAACCATTATCATTGCAGCACACTCAGACGGCTTGGCATGCACAATCTGTATAGAGCCAGCACAATGCACATACAAAGAGAAGAAACAGAGAAGGGCTTCATCCAGCACACGCTCACTCTGAAAGCATGTGGAAAGGAAAGTGCAAACACAATGTTTTCGCTCTGAAGAAAGAACAAAAGCAACTCTCTGACTCTGTCACTCAATATACACAAACAAAACAAATTCATAACAGATGAAGCAAACTAAAACAGCCTTCTAAATAATGCATGATGTGTTTTATCTGAGCCTTTGCCATGCTCTACTGTCCATAACTACTGTATTCAGGTAAGAAAAGGAAACACCTACTATGCAGCTGCTGGATGTTTACTTCACCTGCATCTGTGCAGGATCTGGTTTTAAAACAACCCGAAAACTGATATTTGCACATTCTGTCTTGATGTCATCTTGCTGGGCCTGTTTCCCGGGGAGAAATGATCAGGACTCAAAAATAATTTGATAGCAACTACCACAACATCAAGGAGCAGGTTCTTCAGCATCAAGAGAGCCGCCAGTGCCCAGTCTAAGTGGTCATTACGGCCACGCTATACAGCATGTTGGCAAAAAATTTATTTATTCTGCTATTGCTTTTCTTTCGTATTTCATTTATTGTCAATTATCATGTCTTTTTGGTAACGACAGTGACAAGGATATTGTACGTAACCTTTTAAATTGAAGAATTATTTGAACACATTTTTCAAATATTCTTCTGTAATTTGAGCCTTTATTACAGTGACAATAGAGAGTGACAGGGAAGCAAGGTTAGAATGGTTTTGGATTCTTCATTCATTTTTAGCTTCAATTTCAGTTTATTTGTAATTAGTTTGACAGCAGGTTTGCTATTTTTTTTAGTTTTCGTTAGTTCTACTGGTTTTTTGTAATTTGAGGTATTGGTCACGACTGACCTTCAATAAGGTCAGAAAAACTATGATATAATATACAAAGTAATACCAAATGTGGCTCGAGCACTTTCTCCGACTTTTGCCGTAGTGATGCCGGGCGTGGATGGATTAGCACAGACACGCACAGTGCTGCCCTCTGCTGTTACGTTACAAAAAAAAAAACAGCCTGACCTCACCACAATAATGACACTATGGGTTGATGAGTGAAGTGGATTGAAACGACACATGTTTACGTACCTCATGGTTGGGGTCAGGTGACATCATTAAATAGGGACAATCCTTTGAAGGGGGCGGTTGTGAACGGATATGGTGGAACAACAGTTTTTGTGGATTTTAAAATTAGAGACTAGTGTTCGTGTCCAATTTCAAACCAAAGATGAATGCTGTGTTTATTTTTGTCCTCAGGTAACTTTCTTCTTCTAGTGCTTGAACACATTTAAACTTCATAGTACACTAAATTGCATTTTATGTCTTCGACACATCCACAGTGAGGTTGCCATTTGTTTTCTATTACTGGATTATTCTTAATTAATATCCGACAGACCATTACTTTCTGCAAGTCTGTGCTCAAATTTACTCAGGTTGACTGTTGAATAAATCATGAGTCAGGATTAAATCTGTCTGAAATAAACTTTCACACTTGACTGACAGGATGTTGTATTAGTTTTAAGAAAAGCTCTACGCGCTGCACTTTTAAGTGTCATAAAGCAGTCCTTCTATCAGAGCTGGGAAAAAACATCTGACAGTGAAAACATTTGAAGAGGTTGTTACGTCTGTTTGATGTCCAACATTTCCCAGAAGTGAAGAAGACACCATCAAGAAATCTCTTTCTATATTTTAAAAATAAAACCATCAACAGCTACTATCAGCACTAGCCAATGATCGATCAGGTCATCTTTCTTTGATATGGTTACAGCATCAGGTAGCCCATTATTTCACTTACTCAACTGTTTAGATCAAACGCCATTCATTCCTCCTGTTTTAGAATCTGTGTTCAGTGGTGGAAACCAGGCATACAGTAGAACAGCACAACTACCCAGAGTTCATGACCACAGGTGAGCGTTGCAACAAGAAAAACTGATACACTGAGAGCTTTACCTTTAGGCTTTGTTCCATTTCACAGTAAATGCAAAACCCATAAATCCAAACACCACACCAATGTGTCAGTGTCACAGTTCACATTATGTTCACTCATAACTGAAAGATACTAGGAGCTGCAAAACACTTCCAACATGATGAGGCATTGCACACTTTTCTGGAGAAGTATGTTGTTCTCTGACTCACATCCCATTGGGCTTAAACTCAGCTTCAAACCTGAACTGAGCACCACAGAGGTCAAAGTCTAGTGAAGTCAAAAGAACTACATCATCAGCAATACAGATCCTGAGGATGCAAAACCATGTACTATCTACTGATAAACAGAACCATGTCCATGAAATTCACACATTTAAAAGGTGCAACCTCGGCAAACCCCAACACTGACTAAAGTAAAAGTACGGACACAGCTTTCTACTTAAATAGCACACTGGCAGAAGGTTTGCCACGAGGGCGAGCAGCGTGATGCCTTCATGGAGAGAGCACTTCCTCCAGGCTTCTTTTAAAAAGTGTAACCATTACCCCCGTCAGCCAATCCACAGTTATTGTGCCCACATCTATGTGATATTGAAGCGGCATGTCAAGCAGGACAGCCAAATGAAATCCAATCCAGAGCCTGCCGAACTCGTTGGCAACCCTTATGATGGAAATGAACCAATCCGACTTCTCTCCCAATACAACAGATGGCTTGTATCAATCCATTACTAATGTTATCATTTCCCCAAACTTACACTAGGTTTGCAGTTGGGGGGAGGGGAGACTTGCATTTTCACATAATATTTAATCACAATGTCTATAAAAACACACAGGTTTCACATTACATTCAGACATCAGCCAAAAAAAGTAAAACAAATATGCTCAAGGATGAGGTAAGCGCAATGTTCTGAAATAACCCTTCACAAATTTTAACCTGCAGGTGTTTGTGTAAACTGCATTGCTGACCTTTAACGTCATGACAGCAGACTTAAAACATTACCTAAACTGTAAACACTTATTTCTCCATGTTAAGTTGTTCTATGTTCTGCTCTGTCATATTTATCATTCAGTTTATCAAGCTGTGCGTTATTTACCTTCATTTTGGGTTAGCAAGGCCGTGACACCACATTACGTTAATGATCTGTAACACAGAGCTAAAGACGACGTCTGTGTGAGCACAGATAGTGTGACAATGAGGAGACGCTCCGCTCACTGTTCAACATTAAGCCACTGTGCGGTACAGATGCAAGTTGTCATGCTGTTGAGACTCTGCTCGCCACAGTGTTTTCAGTTCGTTATGACACTATGGCAGAACAAAACAGATTACGGCGGGCTGCCATAGTCTATATAATTAATGGGAAATACTGTTGTGTTTTGTTTGACTTACAGGCTGGCTTTCAGCTGCCTCTTCACTAGCCAGGGCTTTCAGTGTCATACAGTCGTCGCACATTTCTCTGTGCTTTTTCATTTTCTTAAGCGTTGATACAAACATGGCGTTTTCCTTGAAGGATCTAGTAACTTTCATTTTGCATGTTTTACACAGTGCTTCTCTCCCTCACCACATAACAGAGGGTCAGAACAACCTGCTCAGTATCCATTTCCACCTGGTCTGCTCACCGGATAGTCATGTGACCACACAACGCACGCTTCACTGCCTAAACACAGACTGATTGGTCATCTCTTTATTATGGCCATAGATAATCAGCAGACGGCGAGCAAACAGAGAATAGGCACGTTCACACACGCACATTTTTTATTTAATTAAATCTCACCCTTTTGCAGTTATATAAGGCTGACATTGCAATTGTGATTAGATAAATCGTGCAGCACTAATGTTAACACAAATTTGATGGGAGCAGTCTCGCCCTACTTATTGACCACTGTAACACACAGGGACAGTGCTTTCCATGAGTCATCAAACTCTGCCTCCAGCTCCGGTTCAGAAATTTGTCAAAGTGATCCTTAAGTTACAAAATACAGTTAGATATTTCCTCCTACACAGCGTCTCGCAAAACGACATAATATAGAGCGTTGTACTTGAAACTTGAAACAGTCAACTGCACAAATTTGGTCTCGACAAGAATGTTCTGAAATGCAGAACTTGTTGAAAGCATTTCCCACCAGCAGCATATTGCTTGCCTGCAAACACACCAAACACTATCAGCAATAAAATCTATCAAGTGTAGCCTCGTAATTTTGTTTTGTGCAAACCACATTTTTACAACCTCGATAGATGCTCCCCAAATAATTGAAAGTCAGCTATTAAGGCTACAGGTTAATGATAATAATACTACAAAGCTAATCTGTACTGAATGTAACATCTAATCATCATTTCCTTCATAATTTTTATTTTCTATTTTTCAGATTACATTGTTTGTACTGTTTATGCCTCTCCTCTCAGAATCAGGAAAGGCCATGGTGGTTTATGTGTGAGTTATGTTTTTTTTTTATGTTTAGCGATAGGGCGGCAGGTAACCCACAACCCTGACGGTGTGATGCCATGAGGCTACAGAACACAATACCTTGTTGACCTCCAGGATTTCTCGCCTCTCCTCGGTGGCAGGGCGGCTCTGGCTGGCTGAGCGATCTTCGAGTTTGGAGCTGTCATCCTCCACAAAGGGTATCAGTTGCTGGAAGGAACAGCAAACAAAAAATATGGCTGTATTATTTACTGTTAGCAAAACAAATGTAAGAGGATACCACCTTAAGTGCAATGTATTATGTTTATCATTACAGTTAGATACACAATTTAATACTATAATATGTTTTTGGGGTATTACGGTCACCTGCAGAAGTATAATATGGGCGTGTTACTACAGAGACGCCACAAGGAACTTGACTCTTCTCTGAAAACTAATTTGTGAAATGCATGCCCTTTTTGCAATGCATCTTTATTTTTCTGTATCTACATCATGATGCTTCATGCATCTTTTTTTTTTACACATATTCATGGTTTATTTAACACTTTCTCTATGTATATAGAGATACTGTTAAATAAACCATAGATAACTATCATAGATAACTATCTATGAAAACAGAACAGAAACTGAGTACAGCTCTGATGCACATATAGTGTTTAAAGGTAGAAGGGCTTTTAAGAGACCATACAGTTAAAACAGTGAAGTAAAAAAGAAAAAAAACAACTGAGTAGAGCAAAATATCATACAACTAAATAAAACTGAGAACAGCAGGACAGAAAAAGGTACAATTTAAAGTCATTACATTTAGAAAAACTAGACATAAACAAACATAAAAGACTATTCTTGATGTATGATTCATGCATAAGGGTGATTCAGCACTAATTCGCTTTAATAAAGATACGGGCGTGCATGCTACGCTTGCCATCATCAGTAAAGTGTGGTGGCACAAAATCATAAACTTCACATGCTTTAAGTCAGAGATCAGAAAAAAAAAAAAACTTTCTGACCATTGTGAAATAAAACAAAGAAAGAAGAGCAGTGATTGTGAAAAGAATAGTGATTCGATTTTCATTTGAAATATCCACACACACAAAAAAAGGCATTTTTCATTTTCCTGGTCAGAAATGGAAGATGCAACATTTATAAAGGGACTTGATTTTCCCTCTTGCTTTTGTAAAACATAAAATAAAGTATTTTCTGTTGAACATATTTTCCATTAGCAATAAACTGTATGACTATTATTACTAAAAGAACCAGTGTTTCTCTCTCTCTCCTTTCCTCTGTGGTGCTGAATGATGCGCAGCAGCTACTTTTCATCTTTTTTCTTGCTCTTCACATTGTTATTAATAGGAATATAGATAAATAAAAGCTAAATTAAGTGCTTTATAAATATTGCATCAGTCATTTCTGACCGAAAAAAGTGAGCTCCCCTGAAAGCCACGGTATAGTTCGTACACTAGGTGCTGTGAAGTTTTAATTCCATATTTAAGGAGCAGTGCTGAAGTAGGTCTCATCCTGAAATGAAAATAATGCACTTGTATCTCTTTTAGTTCTTACACAGTAAAAGCACTAAACTGCATATTCTCATTTTTACTATTTGCTGAGTGCAGTTATAGGTCTGAATTATGTGCACACAGGCAACCTCATCCAATGAGTGGCTATACTCCAGATATCTCTGCAGTCTCATAATCTTGTTCCCATGAAGTGGTGAAAATGGGGATTCTGTGTAAGCTCTCTAACACAGACCGAGCCTCACCCATCTCTCTTGAACATAGAAAGACTGTACTGACAGAGTGGAAGAGAAAGCAAGTGGGAGATTAATTCATTTTTAAACGCTCTGTGTGCTTGACCTTGTCTGCTTGACACTACAGTGAGGCTGATGTGCAAGAGCCTTCAGGCGAAGCGGCATGCCTGAGAGCCGACAGGATCATCGCCTACTGCTTTACGTCACATTGCCACCTAGTGGTCACCTCAAGGACGAGGAGGAGAGCAGGACACCGGCTGCAGTCACACCTCAAGTAATGTGTGAATGTCTGAGAACACACAGTTCTCAAAGCAATACAAAGCAAGGACATAAAGCATCTTATACTTAGAATGTGTGACTGATGATATGCTTGATGCATGCTGACCTTTGTAGTTCTACTGCATGAAGCTGTAACACACACACACACACACACAATGTAAATCCACTTCAGTGTAGGACAAAACAGTCTGCAAAAAAAATCTAATTGTTTTTGACAGATACTGCGACTGCGACTAGTCACGATTTTAGTGGGAATGGTAATTTTTGCATTTCATTTGGCCTGAAAAAAATCTAAAAATGATTCACTACCATTGTGAGACTTCGGTGCGGCACTTAAGCAGAAGAATCAGACAAACTCTACCACCCACTCTGAAGAGAAAAGATAATACATTAGCCCGAGTAGACAGTGTTTGTTTTTTTTGTTTTTTTTTTGGAGATAAGCTTTTTAAAAGTGGTGGGCATCTATTATTTGTCCTGACTTCATTAATGGGCAGATTTGCTTTGGGTTTCTTGGAGCTATTTTCTAAAGATTGTAATAATACGGGTCCAAAATTCTGGAAAAAAATCAAGTGCTTCTAGTCAAATAACTAAAAAAATCCATCACAGCCTCCACAAATTTGGGAAAAGCCTGGTCACGATGTGATTTTTGCTGGTTTCTGTACCAAACATGCATGTTCCCTTACATCTGGAGAATGTGATTTGTAGGCCACGGCATCTCACCACACCACAATGCTTCGTTTTTAATGGTATGCTGTGACGTTGCAATTTGGATATTGTACTTGGCCATATTGTGATTTCGATAATATTTCCATTAATTGTTCAGTCATAGTTTAGTGTCTGTGCTGCTTCGAGGCATTTCCAGATAATAAATCAGATATGCTGAAATAAAGTAATTTTCATAGTTTCATGTGCTCAAACATATACACACCAGCCTTAGTTTACACAATTCTCAGGCATACGATACCACATTTTAATTAAAACTGTAGTTCCTTCCACTGAGAGCGAGTATTCTAACATCTCTGAAGCTTTCTTTCCAAAAACAAAAACTGTCATACCAGACAAGATCACAAACAACGATTAGGCAGGAGTCTCTTTAAACAACTAGAAGCCAACAAAAACGACTGTAGGAAAACACACCTTGCTCCAATGAAGACTTGGCTCAATGCTAATCTAAATCATATAAAGCTCTTCAGACCAGAGGTTGTGCAGCTGGAGTGGAGGCCCTGGGGACAATAGACAATGATTGGACAGAGCTGCTTCGTCTGGAAGCAATGGCTGACTGGTGCATGAGTATGACTGGAGCCAGCCAATGTCAAGACTAACACAAAAGAAATGAAAAAAAACAAAGGGAGACGGACAGAGATGTAGACAAACAGATGAGAAAAGAGGCAAAGTCAGACAGTCTAAGAGGGAAAGAAGAGGGCAGAGGTGGGAAAAATGAGAGCGAAAAATGTGAAAAGAAAGAACAATAAGACAAATAAAGAGACAGAAAAGTGACAGAGGCGCAAAGATCTGGATAACGTTCTGCGTTTCTGTCAGTTTTCAGGCCAAGCTCTTTGCCAAACTGTACGCTCTGACTCTTGGAGGAAGAAAAGACAGCAAGGACATGTGCAGGATATTATATCAGACAAACTATGAGCTTGTCTCTGGCTCAAGAAAGGCTTGAGGAAAAGAGGAAAGTTTTTTCATTAGATAATTTCAGACCCAAGCCAATGACATATTGAATTTTAAAGGTAGTGAGCTGATTTTGGCAGCTTGTGGGGGAAAAATGAAATGTGCTGAGTAGGGTGGGAAAGATGGATGGCGAGTGTATTGTGTGTGTGAGAGAGTGAGAGTGGGTGCACATGTAGTTGTATGTGTGTGTATACTCGCGCAGAATTTGTGTGTGAGTGCGGCTGTGTGAGTCATAACCCCTGCCTCTTCCACAGAAAGATGGATGTGGTTTCCTGCCTGACAGAGAAGAATGGACTAATGAAGTTCTCCAGGTTTTCTCGCTGAGACAAAAGGAAAGGGTGGAGGAAAATAAAGTAAAAAATAACAAAAGAAAAAGAAAATTACAAGGTGAACATGTAATGGAGAGGGAAATGAAATGAAATGGCATGGCCGTTCATGGCAGGAAATGATGGAGAGGAGGAAGACTTGGGCTCTGTTCAAAATGGCATACTGATTCAGGCCTGCAGTCGTATGCAGGACATAGTACGTGATAAACTCTGAAAATCTGCAGGATACTAAAGATACCCGATACCACAGTATGCTGCATCTTCTTTTGTTTATTTAATGGCATGTACAAATCAGGTCATTTAAGCAAAAACACCAAGTACGTACATAAAACTGCTCTGCTGCAGTTTTCTATCATGATTTGCGGCAAAAAAAACCAGCATACTCTCGCCGTTTGCAATGTTGAAATGAGCTAATAAACTAGCTACCACGAGGTAACAACCAACACAGGCAACTGATATGAACAATCTCATTTACGTCGAACAATTTCTCGCAGATTTCTATGTGAAAATATAATGTAGACAGCTGCCACGTAATTGTTTCCACGATGATAAGCCTGGTGGTCACGTGACTATGTAGTAGGAGGAAGCACTTCTGTTGATTTACAATTCAGGCACTTTTCCCGATTTTCAAGAAGCGAAAATGCGATAACTTTAAGTAGTTAGATATATTGCCCAGCAATAACTATTTCAGCTACAGAAAGGATGATGTTAAGCAAGTTTTTCCCACAGTGACTTCATGGTCAACCAGTTTCCTTAATTTCCATCAAAAATCAGAAGTCACAGAAGTCACTTGCTTTTGTGTCTGGTGCTTTGAAAGCAAAGAAAGAATGGTTCTCACTCAAAAAGTTCTTCAGAGTAAAATGTCATTGTTATTTTTATTTTCTATGCAGATGCACAAAGATTCATTCTTTCCAAATAGAGCTATTCAAGTCCTCTGCTGAAAATGATTAGTCAGCCCTACTATGTAATACACTATGTTAATGTTCATGTATGGCACACTAGGAAGTAGCATGTAGTATATAGTACATACATTACGTATACAGTATGTGATTCTGAACACACCACCAGACACAAAAAGGGGAACAGAAAACAGAGAAGATAAGGAGAAACAGAAGGAAGTAAAGCCAATGTGAACATACAAATTAAGTGAGAGACAGAAGATAATAAGAGAGCTAGTAAGAGGAGGAAAGAGAAGAGACAAGCAATAAAAAGAGCAGGACTGGTGAAAACGAAACACAGACAAAGGGAGAAAACATGCAAGAGTTTGAGGAAAAAAAAAAAAAAAAGAGGAGGAGGAAGCAAAGGGTTTGCAACGACAGCTGGAAAGAAAAAGGGGAAAGCGCTGACGTGTGCATTTGGTCCAGCTGTTCATTAAACGGCTCTGTTGCTAATTAGGCTGCGATGAGGTCACGCTGCCCGAGTCATTGATTCCACTTCCTGTTTCGGGCAGCCAATAGTGAGCGGCTGTCAGGCAGGCACCTGAATTCTCCAGGATGATAAATGGCATTCAAGCTGGGGCCAAAATCAACGACCCTCATTCCCAGACAAACATGGCTGGGCTGAGCTATTGGCCGGTCAGCGCTGGACCGGGTCTCAGTCTCAAGAGGAAAATAATAAGCATTTAATTAAGGAGAAAATAGTGGCGTAATGACTAAATTAAAGTTTACGTTGTAACTGAAAGGAAAATGTCAGCTCACAGACTTTGATATCGGGGGTGAAACAGCAGATGAGTCATTTTGGATATATCATTTGAAATGCTTCTGACCGACTGTATTATTCAATCCAGAATATGTACACGGTGGCAGCCATCACAAATTTGTTCCAATTTAAGAATGGTCTCCTCCCACATCCTTCTTTATCCTCAGTAGGAGTCTGGTGAGAGAGATTAGCTCCGAGCCAATCTGTAGAAATTGGGAAGGGACTGCCGCAGTCATAAATCCAATCAAACAGTGGTGGATAGCCTCGCTGTAGCCCTGCATGGAGCCTCGCACACTGCATGCCCAGTGAGTCAGTGTGTGTCTATGTACAGTATGTGTGTTTGTTGGGAAAATGCCTTTGTGCTGACATGTTACAGTGTACTACATGCATGTTTATGTGTATGCAGTGTTGGGGCGGTTACTTTTAAAATGTATTTCACTACAGATTACAGAATACATGCCCTTAAATCTAACATGTTACACATTCTGTTAGATTACTCTACGTGAGTAATGTGTTGGAGTACTTCAACATTGTCTTACATTATTATTGCATATAACAGTGCGTTTACATGTGGCTGCTAACCTAAAGTTGACTAAATCTCGGGGCCTGTATCGCAAAGAGATACAAGTTAAACAGACCCAGGATCTCTTTTTGTTCGACAAAGCCTAACAATCACAAAGGTGGTCATCAATTCCTTTTGCAACCCAAGGTTTCTGGCAGGGAAGACTTGGTACCAGGTGACCAATCGCAAACATGGACAGGTCTAGATCAGCCGCATATTTCTCACAAGAAGAATAATATAATTTGAAACAAATATGAGGAATTTAAAAATATAACACAGGCTAAAAGCAACACAGCTGCTGCAGCCAAAGCCAGTAAGGAAAGCTGGCAACAAATCGCCCAGTGTGTGAATGTGTGAGTTAATATTCTTACCAATATCACATCATTAAGGAACGAGTGTATCTGACTGTAATTAGAAATGTTTATTCTGTTAAATTAATGTGGTGCTTAGATGTATTTTTATGGCATGTAAGACATGTTTAGTCTTATTCCTTTAACCCTGGTGCTGTTAACGGTCTGGCAGCAAGTAAAGAACAAATATAAAAACAGATGTAGTAGGTTCTGTGTCAAATCTAATAAGGTCAACAAGTCCAAGCCTTTAATGCTTTAATCAATCTCTGTTTCAAGATTATTTATTATCACTATATAATGGAAAGCGAAAGGGTTTAGACAGTCTGTATAACACTTGTCTTCTGCAGAGACCCTCTTGCTATCACCACATTTTTTTTCCCTTTTTTATATCCACACACCAAGGTCCTCGAGATCTTCAAGGAGAATTGATTGGTCAATAGTGGCCAGCAGGCAGTGCTTTTAGCTGTTGTGATCTACTAAGTCGAACATGACCTGCTCTGGAGCAGGTTAGGGAGGGTAAGTTACCATGGCGATTTAACCCCATAAGAAGTAAACCTTTGTGATAGTGAAAACCCAGAGTTGAACCTGAAGTTACCTTGCTAACCCCTTAATCCTGCTTCGTGATTCAGGCCTAGGAGAATGAATACTTGCTGCAGAAATGTGTCCAACATATTGGGTATACTGCTTTATACAGTGTCTAACACGCTGCCTCTTCTGAATCTAAAATAATTTCAAAATTATCCTTGAGATATTTTTCTAGCTAACCTTGTACGACCAAACTGTTTATCTTCCACCGCATCACGTTAAGAGAAAAATCCAGTAAACAAAGATGAAAACAAAAATATGAAGTTACAGTTTCATAGCAGAACATGTTTTCCCTTAGTTTCTGAAGTGCATTTTGTTGCCTTGTAACTCTCTTTTTTGGCACTAGAAAAGGCAGTTTTCTCTGTGTGAACAAGATATAAATAACAATAGCGTGAATTTGATGCTCAATCAAACGTGCATTGCAGTACATGTACAGCCTACTGTGGTGTAGATATGCTTTTTGATTTATTTTAAAACAGGGGCTTATGGGAAATTAGTAATGCATTTTAAATTTCAGAGCCAATAATGCGACATTAAATAGGTAATCCCATTAAGGGAGCTGTTGATTTTAAGAATGTAACTGTATTCTGATTACCACCTACTTAAAATGTGACTGGAACTAAACAGTTACTCATATTTTGTATTCTATATACATGTTTTCCGTTTTCCAAAACTGTGTACATGCTGCATATGAATATGTTTGCCGTACAATTACAATTGTGTGTTTCTGTGTCTGGGTATGAAGGCAGGAATGGATTGAGGATATTGTTCCTGTAGGTAGATGTCGTGACCGTAAGCAGCAGTAAAGAGACTCTGGAGAGTCACGTAAAGCGACCAATGAATCTGCTGCAAGCGGAGAACAGACAGACCTAGAGGGAGCAGGTAAGATAACAGTCCCCCAGGGTAAAGATGTGTGCATGAGCAGTGGGAGGGGAGTGAAGGGTGTGGCAAAAAATGGCCTACTTCCTTTAAACTAACAGCTCTCTTTCCTGCTTTGGAAGGCAGTAACAGTGTGCGACAGCAGCTGAAAGCACAGTATAATGACAAGCTCGTCTCATTTTTTTGTTTGCATCTGGAAGGACCAAGCGCTCCTGTCAAATTAAAAAGGTAGTTCCAACAGTCCAGTGGTTACAGACACATCCGGGAAGATGTAATTGCTGAAGTACAGTTTATGCATCAATAGCATAATGTAGCTCAAAAGTTTGAAGGAGTAATACACCTACATCTACACGGCAAGTGAAAATGTGACAATATCATAAATATGCTCGTCTACATGGTTTGAAATTAGTTTAAGCGTTACTGGACAATATCACAGTGTCACAAAAGATAAAATACTATCTTAATATTTGTGTTTAACAGTAAGAGTGGGTGACATTTCAAGCCATTTAAATGAGTACGTGCACTACATTTTAACTAACAAGGAGAAAAAAAGTCCTCCTGCATCAGTGTTTTTGATCTGGGTTTCTGCAGGTTACCTTTAAGACATTTTAAGACTTCTTTAAGACCATTATCAATGCAACTTTAAACCTATTCCATGTCTCATTGAACCTGCTCTTACCCATATGAGATGAAA
>JAPQRN010000003.1:19120608-19133469 GCA_037367275.1 Coranthus polyacanthus
CCCCACCTCCTTAAACCGGCCGAAACGCACGGATTCAACTATAAAACGACGTGGTGCCGTGCGCTCTGCCCCGCGTTACCTCACCTCTCGGTCCAGATCGTGCGCTTGTGTTCCTCCTCTTCCTTTGAATCGTCTTTCATCTCATTGTTTGCGGCAGTAGCCTATTCCCTCATTTTTTGAGGACCTTTTGCTTCTAGAAGTTGTAAAAGGCCTACCCACTGCCTTCTACACTGCTCTGAGTAGCTTTAAAAGTCTTTCATCTTTTCAGGTTAACCAGTTCACACAGACTCGCTTAATTAAACTGTAATTATAATTAAACAGAGTAACGTTTCCAAATGTCAGCTGTATAGAAATCAAAGAAGTGAGTGAATGGTCCTCATACAGACTGATAATCTTTGCAGCTCTGAACAACAAATGGGGTGTTTTAACATTTCGTGCCAAACTGTGCCACAAGGTGGCGACAATCCAACTTCAAGAATTTTCTTGATGCATTGTAGCTGCATTTTATTGACCTCTGTTGTGCAAAGTGCAGGTCAGTGACACGCTACAAACTCACACTTTGCAAGCTTCGGCAGAAACACTGACACATTTCTATGTTGCACTGTTTTAATTTGTTTGCAGCTTGTAGCCGATAATACCTCGGATGGATGGAGGAGATTCCCTTTTTGCCCTCCTGGAACATTCACAGTTTAGTATTTAATTGATTTATTTCATGTAGTAACAATGATTATACAGATCTGAAGATGCAGCTCTGGAGGAGATGTAGAGACCACTCCAACCTGGACGCCCACTTAAAACCTCTGGGATGTGATCAAGTCGAAGATGGACGGTCGCAAGAAATCAAACAAAGCAGAGCGGCTTGCATTCTTTCTGACTGAGTGACATGACGTCAAACAACAGCAGTGTGAAAGACTGGAGAGCATGACACCACGCCACGAGTGAAAATTCGGTCATTCAACAGATGTTAACTTGAGTATGTGTTGTTTAATGAAATGAATTGCACAAAATGCCTCAAAAACATATATTTTTTTTAAAAAGTAAACACATTTACTTTACAGTGTTTGTAAGTTAACTTACTTACTTACTTTTCGGTTACTTATGTAACACATGTTTTAAAACTGAAAAGTCCTAACATTATAACAGCGCCCAACACTGTTTACTGACTTTTATTAGAAGTTCTTCAATATAGCTTGAATTAAAACGGGAATGATTTTATTTTAAAGCACAATTGCCAAAACAAATCAAAATAATCTATCCTTTAATCCCTTTATAATCACCAATATTTTGATTAGAAAGTGTAATTTAATATTTTTTTCTCAGTAACTAAGATTTTAATTACACTTATTATGTCATTTACTTACGTAATGCTGGTACATCTAACTAGTCCCCAACACAGTGTGTGGCATACATTACAGCTCATACCAGTTACACAAGTGCTTTTCAGTCCCATTGAAAACAGTATTAAGAAAATGAGACAATCGCACAATGAAACCTAAGGGCAGCTTCTTTTTCTTTTTTTTTTTTGTTCCTTTGCTGAGTGGTGACGTTTGTTTTCTTGAACAGTTCCAAAAGTGGAGTCAGTATGACGCTAAAAATAGCCTCCAATATGTCAGGTCTATTTTGGTTGATACCGTCTGTGGACTGCAGATACTGGGCCTGTGTCTGCTTTGCCAAAGCGTTAGTGAATAGATGGTGCAGCGGGTTGCTAGGGGCTGCAGAATGAGGGGAAAATGGCACGAGAAGGGTTAGTTACACATGGCTGTTCACACTGTTCTGTAGACCCTGACCCTGCAACGGGCCACTCATCAAGACTACAAGAGCTCTACTTACACTGTAGGACTGTGTGAGCATGTTTGTGTATGTTTAAGTGTGTGCATTTGCATCCGTACACTCTCTCCCGCCTCCATCCTTTTGTGAAAACAGGCCATTGGCGAAGGGTTTTTGAAGATATACAACTCCTGTCGCCCTGGCAACCGCCTGCCTCCTCCCCTCCTCTCCATCTTAATGATCACTGTGTGTGTGTATGTGTGATAAAAGTGCCCAAAAGTGGTAAACAACTCCAGGTCAGGCATCTGCACAATGCACTGACGTCAGACCTGCTCCATCACATTCACACGCCAGTGATGCCTGTTGACTTTGCCAAACAGTTGGGGGGGGTGATGTTTGAGACACAGACAGCAGAGAAAAGAAATTAGAGGTGGAGACAGACAAAAAGAGAGAGCGAGTTCCTGATAAGTTCTTGGAGCTCAGAGCAGAAGCGCCAGGGAACTCATCAGATCAGAGGAGAAAGATCTCAGACGAGGCTGTGTCTGCACTACAGCTGAGACCACACAGTGGGACTTTTCAGGAAAAAAACCCCACGGAATTAGGCGATCTATATCTATCTAACATGATGGAAGTGGTACTGAACAGACTGCGGGACTTCTCCTGCAAGACTTCTACCTTTGAAGACTGTAAGCCAGCAGGACAGAGCACATGCAGGGACCTTCAGACCAGGGCCGAGTGCTTCAGGGAGGGGTGCACAGCTGGAGACGACAGCCCCTGCAAACTGGACATCGAGAGTGCACTGGCCTGGCTTCGAAGGGAACTGGTGAGACTGAGTCTGTCCTTCCTGAATTTAAAAATTACACTTTTTACAGTGGCTTATACTCGCCTTGAAACGTTCCTTCACTGTTACGTCTGTCAGCAGGGAGCTCCGTCTGGATTTTTGAACATGACTGACGACTTGGAGAGAATGAAAGAAATTAGCCAAAAGTGAACAAATGCCTAGACTAAAATAAAAACATATACGTGTATATACATCTAATTTAACTGTAATTTAAAATAAGGGTTTGGCTCTGGTTAAACAAATGAAGTCCACCTTGTTGTCGTGACGCCTTGTGTACGGTGTGAATCAAAATGTCTCTTCGATGCTGTCTAAGGTCTTTAAGCCAAAGCAAACTAATATGAAAAATTAACACATACATGCAAGAACAATTTAGTTTTAGTCACTCATTTAAAATGAATAACCAGGCAAAGATGGTTTTGAATGCTGCAAGTGCTGTTTAAGGACAAATATACATTAAATATACAGACAGGGGAAAAATGAATGACTGAAAACTCATCACTTCAACATGCCTTGGCATTGATTCTACAGTCTGGGAACTCTACTGGAGGGACGAACAGATTCTTACAAAAGTTATACCTTTATTCAGTGTTTTGATGATGGAGGCGGGGACAAAGATGTTGGTCCAAAATCTGCCGTAGGTGTTCAATTGGGTTGAGATCTGGTGACCAGTGGTGGAATCTGGTTCTTTACTTGAGTATTTCTCAATTCTCAAAACGTGTTGATTTTAATATTAGTGGAAAACCTGACATTACCCTTTTATGCATTAAGAAATTCTCCTTCTTAAGTTAAATAAACTCTTCAAACAACCCTCTTACATGAGGTTTTGAATGTAGAACTTTTAATTGTAGCAGAGTCATTTCACAGTGTTGGGATCTGAACATTTCTTCATATTTATCAAATCATCCAGTGAGCGCTTGTGCCCTAATGATGGGACCATTGCCATCCTGGAAGCGACCACTCGGGTGCTTTCTTCATCACTCGTACAAGAACAATGCGGTTTTAGTTGCTTATTTAAAATTAATAACCAGTAAAACCTTGTGAAGATCGTTAAAGTGCCGCAAGGCCCACCAGGAGTTCTACATAGGATATAAAGATAAACATGATACATATTCATGTTTAAAGGCGACAACAATATATACCACATACAGGAGCTTTAAATCCCTCTGTGTGGTCCTCGCCGTAAGATTCCAGTTGTTGTTGTTGTTCATTATACCAAAGATCAAGTCGTTTGTCACCCCTGCAAAGTGACCTCACGGGTCATTCTGAACGTTTTTGTGTAGGAGGCTCCCGTTATTGCCTCTTTGTTCCCCAGATGCATGTAGGCCATGTTGTTACAATGTCAGCTCCTTGTGAAACCGTCCTGCCGTTAAAAGAGGCTGGCGTATGAGTGAGTCTGTTTGCGCCTCTCTGAGCCACCGCGCAAGGCTCATTGTCACGGCCTAATATATCACTTGGCATTTAGTGCTTTCACCCAGACAGCCCGTCATGGTAACCGAGTGTCCTGAGCACACAAGACAAGGAGAAACCACGCGTCTCAGCACAAAAAGCAGAGGCCTCCTGGCTGCTTTAATAACACCTCTCTGAGGACAAATAGGCAACAGCTATATTTAAACTGTTCTCATCTCAAAGCATATTTTCACTTTCACACGCTCTATATTTCCTGCAGCTTCTGCTTAAACAGCTCATATATCAAGTTTAAATTTAGTTTAGTTTCATTTAGTTTCATGTTTAAATAACTTTTAAAAGTTTACAGAACTTTTTTCTTCAAGTCCCTCATGATTTTACTGAACTTAGAAGATCTGCTTTAGTTTCTATGCTCAGAATAACTGTAACTCTTTACAAAGCGCCATAAAAATGAGCACTTTGTACACCTTGGTTAGTTTAGATCCATGATTAAAAACCACTCATCTTCTGTCTGTACCTGTTTTAACTGAACTTTTGGATCTGGTATGTGTATCTTCTATAAACTGTATTAATATCCTACTAAAAATTAAGCTATCTTGTGTTAACATACAATTGTGTGACATTATATGTGTCTTTAATTAACTGGAATTTATTTATGTCATTTTAAAGTGTTATTTGACATAATTATAAACGAGTGTCAGTTTAAATAAAGGTAAACAAAAATGAAGAAAATAGCTTTTGTTGTAAAAAGCTGGAATGTAATATTACAACGTCATAGTGTATTCTGTGGAATCATCCCTATGTATATCTGCCTTGTGGGTTTTCTTCGTCCACATTTTATTGTTTTCGTCAGTTATATTTGCTGAGGCCTCTGTTAAAAGACAGTGAAATGCATTTACTTGAGCTTGTGAAAACTTTAATCTCCTCAAAGATTAGGTTTCATTCTGAAGTATTTATTTGCGACATCCAGAAAATCAAACGGTTCAAAATTCTATGTTTATCTATGTTTATTTGAAAATCACAGGTGGTTTTTCATGGGAAGGTGGGGCCTAAAAAGCCCACATCTGAAACTCTCTCAAAGAAAAGTTCACGTTTCTTCTCCCATTCCTCCGAGTGCTGACAAAGGCGATAAAACCTGCGTCTTTGAGGCCGAGCCCGGTCTCAGCCTGGTGCTGTAATTAACGGAGAAAAGAAATGCAGATCAGCTCCGAAGGTTTTTTGTTTGGGACATTCCTCACCCCTTAGGACAAACTTGGACTCTGGAGTTGGAGGAATTCTGAATATCTTATTTTACAATGGCGGCAATTAGACAGCCTCTCATAAAAAAGGTGGAGAAAAAAAACCCGGCACAAATGTATTTGCATTTGAAAGAAAGGCAGTCCTCTAATGCAACAGCTAGTGTGGTTTCACACTGAGAATGAACCTGCTCAGCTTGCAAAATTCACTTTCAAGACAAGACAACAAGACGAAACAAGATGTAACAAGACGTAACAAGACAAAAAACACATAAGACAAAACTGACATGAAAGATGTAACAAGACGAAAAAGTGACATAACCAGAGGTACAAAACAAGACGTAACAAGACGTAACAAGGTGTAACAAGACGTAACAAGACGTAACAAGGTGTAACAAGACGTAACAAGATGTTACAAGATGTGACGAGTAACCAAGACGTTAAAGACGTAACAATACGTGACAAGACGTAAGAATATGAACCAAGACGTGAGATGAAACAAAACCTACAAGACATATAACCTACAGGACAAGAACATACAACACAAAAGACGTAACAAGATGCAATAAGATGTAACTAAGACATAAGTCGAAACAAAACTTCAAAGATGTAAAAGGACCTACAAAACAAAGCAAGATGTAAAAGATGTAACAAGACAAAAATTACATAAAAGATCTAACAAGATGAAAATGAGGTATAAGACATAACAAGACAAAACAAGATGCAAAGATGTGATGACATGAAAACAACATAAAAACTAGACTTTCAGACACATTGTTTTGACAGTGGAAGTGTCACTAAAAATCATTAAGGCAATTCAAGATGTATTTTTGTAAATACGGGTCTGAAGGAGGTAGAATTTTTGGGTCTTGAGCTGAAAAAGTTCAGGAGTCACTGATCTAAAGAAGTATCTCTTTGTGTAGATGGAAATGCGGTCCCAGGACCAGGCTCTGATCCGGCAGCTGATGGAGCTTCACTCTGGCATCCAGGAACTCAAGCAGGAGTTGTCTGAGGAGGAAGAAACCGAGGACGAGGAGGATGAAGAGGACGACGAGGAGGGCAGCTACTGGGACTCTGAGAGCGAACGAGGAAGCAGCAGCGTGTACTCCAGCTCCGGGGAGGTGGGCTTTTCCAGTTCCATCCTGAAGATGCCCCCCGTCTTTTACTCAGCCAAGAGGGCTTTGATCCGGAGAAGCTCCGTGCCTTGAAAACGTCAAGTACTTCTCAACATCCACTGCTTAACTAAGGCTCTAAACTTTCAGCAGTCAGGATAAAAAAATATGGGGAATTTAAGGGAAGAAACATGAGCAGAGTCATACAAACAGTGATACCATGTACTTGTGACTTATCATGGTTTTATGGTAACACAAAAGTAACTTTCACATCCATCCTCTCACAAAAAAACTGTTTGTCAGTCTAATGGCTTCATAACCTTACAATTTATCATTGTAATTCCTATTTTTATGGCAGAATATGACACTGTAAATTAAGACAAGGTCACGTCTGACAAACTGCTTTGATTTGAATTGATTAATTGTGTGACAAAGGATAGTATATATATCCGGATTTATGCTGTACCGTTGTTGTCTTTGTTGTCTCTCAGAAAGAGAAAAGGAAGGTATTTTCTTTGTGTAGAGAATAAGGTAAGGCTTTATTTTACTGGTCCCAGATTTTCACTGTGATTTCCTGATTGACGGCAATTGGCTGTAAAGCAGTGTCCTGTGTTCAAGAAAGGGTTAAACATTTTGCTGGTAATCATAAGGGAAATGCAGGAGGTGTTTTATGCCACAATTACTTAGTACTTGCTTGGTTTAGACCGGTTTTAAGATAAAAATGAAAATAACCTAGGAGGTAAGTGATAAATAGTTCATAAATAGACATGAGTTTCCTACAAGGACCAACAAAAACAAACTGTCTGATACATTCATTGATGATGAATGAATAAATCTCAGACCATGCTGTGAAATGTCACTGAAATTGATTTAGGAAGTAATTAACATGTAGATACCAGCTCATTTTTTCAGGAAAAACATACCAGGACATTTCCTAGAAAATAAGAGATCAGTAAAATAAGCCGTTGATGTGAATAATTATGCCTTTAAGACAGTTCACATTGTTACTACATGATGCTTGATGAGTTGATTATAAAACGCTGTAAAAACGTTTGATTTTGTTTGTTTCGTAAGCTTGAAACGTGTGGACTCATTCTTCTGTCGCAAAAAATTCCTCACAGCAGTGTGTATGCACTGAAAGCTCACTGACCTTTTACGACTGTAACTGCATATAAAATGGATTTAATGTAGCAACGGGACGGCCGGCCTGTAGATCAGTGTATCTTTATTGTCCACATGCAGTAATAAAGCTGGCGTTGAATGTTACTGAAAACTTGTAATGTTAGATCTTTCTAAGATTATTAGAACAACTCAGTTAGTAGTGACCACCGTGAGAAACCATCCGAGCAGAAACCATCCTGTATAATTGACAGAAAGGATTTGTGAACCGAATGAACTTGTTCGGGAGTGAGACATCGGTGTATTTTATAACAATCCCTAAACTTCTAGTTTTAAAAACAGGTACTGTGTCACGGTATGCCAGAAAAATAAACATGTTGAAACGGAAAGCAGTGACAGTGGCGCTTTATTTTGAAGCAGATGGTCTTTGTATTTTGAATGTTTTGTTTCCAGACCTAGAAATAAAACAGGTAAAAAAGTATCAAGTATCAAAACGCATCAGGTAAAAACACTATATTATGTAACAACTCAACAAAATGTATCAATATTTCACTTTGTTACACGATAACACACTCATTTTGTAATAATAAACATCCTGAACACAATATGTTTACATATGATAACCGAAACAGGAGATGCACTTTCTGCAAGTGGTTTTTGAATAAGCTGAAGCTAAGTCTGTTTGGGGAGCTTCTGTCAAAGGACAAGTAAAGCCTGCTAGGAAGAAAAGCACGAATACGTTTTTCCAGGTTGGCATTTGACATAAAGTCTCAGAGCCTGGTTGTATTTATAGATGAAAATGGTAAAAATCTGACCTTGCTGCTGCTTTTATGTATTTACACTAAGATCAGAGTCAGTTATAATGCCAGTCTAATATAATATTTTAAAAAATATAACGTGCACAGATGAACACATTTATTTTGGTTGGTTATTACACAATCCACCGTATTATTATTTATTCATCATAAAAAAAAGTGCGGAACATTTTGTTAAAACCACTGCAATATACAATGATTTACTACAAAAAGCAGGGAAGCTGTTCACGTGTATTACAAAATTTGGGTGTTATTACAGTATATAATGGAGTGAAAATGTCTTACATTTTGTCAAGTCATTAGATAATGCTGCGTTTTTGCATAAAACCAATGTTAAACATGTGATTTATTTTTGCTCTCAAAGCATGCAATCTATCGTGTTTTCAGTTCCATCGGAGGCTTTTTCTCGTTCACCTCGACTATGTTTCATTCTCGGCTTTGATTTGTCGCTCTTAAGTCTTTCCCAGAAAGGAGGCTTTCTTCTCTGGCCGTCTACTGCTGCTCATCTCCTTCTACTTCTACTCCTCCGAAACTCTCCCTCCGCAGTCTTTGTATCTCTGTGTTGAGTCCCAGTAACGTCTGAGCCAGCTGCAGGTCCTGTGAACGCATCTCCAGCTGCATGATGATGATCAAAGAAGAGTTTCAACAAGTCAGAAGTTACAACGTTAACATACGCTACATCTTTAAGCACATGACTGGTCTTGCTTCTCCTTATTTTCACCATCGAT
The DNA here is from genome assembly GCA_037367275.1 of Coranthus polyacanthus. Taxonomy (NCBI): domain Eukaryota; kingdom Metazoa; phylum Chordata; class Actinopteri; order Kurtiformes; family Apogonidae; genus Coranthus; species Coranthus polyacanthus. The sequence goes on from JAPQRN010000003.1 coordinate 19,129,630, forward strand.
GCCAGTGGTTGAAGATGAATTCAGATCCTTTACTGAAAAGTACAGAAGCGTAAGCAGCAAAATGTGGTTAAAGTACTGAAGTAAAAGTGCTAGTTTGGTCCATCTGACTCGTATATAATTATATTAGACATCATTAGATTATGAATACTGAAGCATCAATGTTTTAGCAGCATGTTACTGCTTATTCTCCTGGAGGTGGAGCTAGTTTGAACTACTTTATATCCAGTTTTATGAACGGAACACCAGATAAATCTGAGGGATCGTCACATGATTAATGGGAGAGGAATGAAGAAATAACACTTGCACATAGCCCTGTTTTCAGAATTTGGATTTCTCTAATGTTTGATTTTTGGTAACACACTGGATGATTTGAAGAGTTATTAAAATGAAACCATGTGAGAAGTTTAGACGAAAGGAAGCCAAAAAGTAACTGCTGGTTCAATCTTTAACAATGCGTTAAAGATTGTTATATCGTCTATTGTTTCAAATCTTCAGATGAAAAGTTACTAAAGCTGTCAGACAAATATAGTGGAGTAAAAACCACGGTATTTGCCTCTGAAATGTAGTGGAGCAGAAGTATAAAGTAGCAGAAAATGGAAAGTAAAGTACCTCAGATTTACAGTATGAGTTATGTCAACAATCAGAAGCATTTCAGAACATGACAAGATAATAAAACTGTATCATACAACATAAAACTGTCAGGTCTTACCAGCTCAGACCTCAGCCAGGTTATTGCTCCATCTATCTGCGCCCTTCGCAGCTCTTCATTGGCTTGGAAACTCCTGCCGATGCTGACAGGACGGACAGCGCTGCCAGAGTTTTGAGCCTCTTCTTTAGATTCTCCTGTTGCTCTGAAGGCATGAATCAGCTTGTTCTTAATGTTCTCCAGGACCATGGTCGATAAAGTGTCCTCGCTGTGACTGTCTCGGTCCATGCTGGGAGGTTGCGAATGCGCCTCACGTGTTGCCTCCCTGCACTTTGTATGACAGGCTGATTTACAGTCTCTCCTCAAACTTTAGGGATTCCCTCAGCTCACTTTTCCTCTCTTCTTTCTGCTTTGCTGTTTCTCCACCTCATGGATCCGACTGAAATGACCTTCCTCCTCTCTCAATCTGAACAGGACTCCGTTGTGCAAGTTTGTGTGCTTCCTTTCAGCAGCTGCAATCATCTCTTTGCCTGCCTGGTGTGGCTTGTTTTGTCATTGTTACTATGGAGAAACAGCCTCCGCCTGCGCGCACCCCCTCCTCTGTTCAGTAACCCTAATAAGAATGGTGGAAGATCTCGGACAAAGACTATTGTTGCCTCCAACAAGAAGTGAAAAGAACCCCCCTCCAACCTCTGCCACCGCACCCTCCCCCCTTTTTCCCCTTTCTCTCTTCTTTTTCTCAGTCAATCCTGCCCCCATACAATTCTAGTGTGAGAAATGTGCTGTGAGCGAGCTCTCATTTGGACAAATGTGCAAACCTGTATATGTGTGTGTGTGCACGCCTGCCTGTACAGTGCACACAAAATCCATCAAACCCCCAGTGGACCTTTCAGTGCTTCTCCCTAAATAAGACCTGCTTGTCAGCTTAGGAGACAGACAGGTTGGGTGAGGATGGAGACACAGCCTCAGTGTTAGCCGATTCACAGGCACAAAGGCCATCCTACGGTGAAATATAACCAGGCCCTTTGTGCCCAAGTTAAGTCCATTCCCTGTGGGGTTTGTGGGACGGTTTTGGCAGCTGTGAGCATTTTTTCTTGACTTGTGTATAGAGATGAGACAGGGGTCTAGTGTATTTTCTGGTCTGACTTATGGGTCTGGCTGTGAGAACTAAGAGGCTGACTTTGGAGGGGACATCACACTCACTCAATGCTTTCAGCTTTTTCCCAAGGCAATTTTTTACTTTGAGGAAGTGTTTTGTTGTTTTTCAATGCTATGTCATATGAAACACTATATAAACTCTGACAGAAAACCACTCTGTCGGCGTGTGTGACGGAGTGAGAGGGAACAGCGAGACCTTGCGATGACCAACACCCCATTAAAAAAAACCCTCAGACAAGCCCTCCTCCACATATTGACCGTTAAATAAATGGCTTTCATTTGCAATTCTGTCATACAGTAATCTGTAAAGACGGATGGATGAGCGTGTTAGAGCGGGGGACTAAGTAGTGCACTTGTCAGAGCTCGTAAGACGTGAGCTATGACTCCATTTGTGCAGAGGTCTGTGGAGTGTGAGAGGAGGTTGGAGGGATCGAGCTGTCAGTCCTGAAGGTCAAGCAAGCACGGCAACAACAATGACGGGGACAAACAGGCTGCCAATACACAGACTGAGCGTCGGGATGTAGGATTAGGGCTGCAGGGAGACAGAGAGCGGTGCCACAGTCATAAAGCATCGTACAGTGGAGCTATAAATGAATGTGCACACTCAGGTAGTCTAGACCAACATGAGGCAAAGTGTGTAGTAATGCTTCTTTATCTCTGTCCAGAGGTGGGAGAAAAGTTTTTGCAAGTTACAGATAAGTATCCTTAGAAGTCAAGTCTTGGTCCAACCCTTTACCAAATTTAACAACAATTTCATTTACACTCTGTCATATTTCTGGTAGTATTTCTGATATTAAAAAATACTACACTACGTATTGTCTTCTTTATGTCTAAACAGAGGTGGGAAAAAGTCAAGACGAGTCAAGTCTTGGTGCAGTCCTAAACAAATATGTACCCTTTAACAAATTTAACTGCAATTTCATTTATTAAACATTGTGACAGCTCTTAAAATACACTCTGTGCCATATTTCATATCATTTATGGGTCGGCGCCATGATTATGGTGGGACGCGGTCTTTATTTTTTATTCCAGCTGTAAGGGCACTTCGAGAGCGCACACCTCCACCGAAAAAATCCAGGATTTGCAGGATTGTAATTAAATGTAATGAGAGCATAATGTAATAATAATGTACATTTAATGTAGTAGCATAATAATAATCCTTGGCAGACGTAATAAATGGCGAATGTGCATTTTCAGTTAGATTAATCTGGTTCAGAGCAATTCTTGTAATGATTTTACAGGATTGGAATAAAAGTCTCCAAAAAAAAGTCTGATGAGTTTAACATTCAATAGAGGGAATTCATCTTACTTGGCAGTGGACTTGAATAACATTTCTTTGCTGAGAACATCCACTAACATCTTCTTCCCTTACAGACAGCTCTGCTGCCTCCTAGTGGTGTCCTTAAGTAAAGTTAAAGACACCAAGAAAGGTTTTACAGTGCTATGTCATCTGTAAAAAAAATGTCTATTAATCAGGAATGCGGTGGTGTGTTTGGGTGTGTTTATATTAAGGTAACCAGTACACTTTTTATTTGTTTAAATGTCTAATTTGGGAAGATAGAAATGATAGAAAATCAATTTTCTCTTCAGCAAAGTTATTCTATCTAATGTCTAGCTAATATTGGAAGTTTATCTGCTGCTCTTAACCAGTTAACAAGGTTTTTTGGACAGGAAGCTACTTTACTTACAAACAAGCAAACAACACTAATAACAGTGAAGAAGAAAAACGCAGATGCTTAAGACTCACAACTTAACCCTTGTATGGTATTTGAGTCAAATTGACCCGTTTCAAATTTTTACAAAAAGAAAAAAGGTACAAGCGTACATTTTTTCTACCTGAAACTCAATGGCGTTAGCTTATTTTCTGTGACAAACATGTACAAAAAAAAAATAAATCAAAATTTGAGCACACATGCTACTATACGTCACACATTTCCATCCTTCATATGGTCATATGGTCACATGGTCTTCATATGGTCTTCACATGGTCTTCATATGGTCTTCACATGGTCTTCATATGGTCTTCACATGGTCTT
>JAPQRN010000003.1:19136882-19150527 GCA_037367275.1 Coranthus polyacanthus
ACCACCTTCAAAGCCCTTGTTTACAATGTTATTCATAACATTCTAAACATCAAACGTTTTCTCACACTATACGCCTCGCGCCTGCAACATCAAAGAGATCAATACCGCTACATCACATACACAATCTAACACCCTCAGTACGACCCAGTTTATGACCCGAGGTAGACAAGAGGATCTCAAAAAGTAAAGACAACACAAGGGTTAATTGGTTCGGGCAGTTTTTGACACAAAATGTCCTAATGTCAGACTCTTCCTCCTTTTCCCTCTGGGTAATTGTAGTAGTTTTCATCCCACATTAAAAGGGGCGGAGCTAACGAGATGACTGGCATTTAACCTTATACCCAAATGTCAAAGCTAAGACTTTGAGAACAGTGACAAGTGACCAAAATTAAAGCTTCTCCAATCACCTTCATTTTAACACTGTTCAATCCTTCATTTATCACTGCCACACAGTTCAAATTTCACACCCCATACAAACTTATACCCTTTCCTTTTGAATGTAGGTTACTCTTCCTTTCATGAAAATGTTTACGATCAATTGCTTGAAGATTAAAAATGATGTCAAGCTGAGTCCAATTGCAGCTTGATTAAAATGACGCTGTTTAAAAAGCAGCCTAGATAGGATAAGCGGCATTAACGTGATTAAAATTCAAATGTTTCCGTGGCTGCGCAGCTCAATACACAGGTGTACGGATGAGCGTGTACAGGGGCACAGTACCCGCATCCCTCCCTTCCACTGCCCCACATCAGCACCACCCGCCGCATCCTGCTGAGCTTTTCAAACCCGTCCAATCCCTGGGACGGAGGAGGCAGAGGGCACTGGCGCCATCTTGTTTGTTTTAGTCAGAGGAGAGGAGGGATGGGAAAGCTGCCGCCGCCGGTTGCAGCAACACTGCGGCGGCGAAAACGGCAAACGCACTAACCGGTGAGTCTCTGATGGCTTACTTAAACAGGAAAAATACAAGTGACGCCTGTGCTCCAGGTGTCAACAGTTAACAGCCAGATGTTGAGGTTTTTTTTGAATGACAGGGGCTAACGCTAGCTTGTCTACATCGTCACCTGTTGTTATGATACTGTCAACCGTTTACTGCGGCTTAATGTAACTGTCACGTGCACTTGGCTAAACGACAGCGACGGTTAGAAACTCCTTTTTTTTTTCTAAAATACGGTCTTTAAATGTATGTACCGGTATATAATTTATGATATTTGACTATCATTTGCAGGGTAAAGTATTGGGCTGCAGGTGTAATATTTACCTGACTAACGTCGCTGGCATTTTACGGAGTTTCAAGGACTTTTATTCGTCACGTACTTAGCTAGCTACATCAGAAACGCTCAATGGTGTTAGCATTAGTTTTAGTATTATGGTATTAATATTAAATTTAATAACTCAACATCACAGATTGTGCAAGATACAGCATGATATGCCAGTTAGGATGATGGGCAGTTTTGGCAGATGTGTGATAATTCGTATCAAAATGTTGCCCTATTGCCTCAATTATGACAAATGTAACTTGGTCACTTAGCATTAGTAGGTAGTTATAATCAGTCACTTTTCCAGAAATGATCAGGATTGTCTGTTGCTAAATCCCTCTGTCCTTAACTTAAATCTTTTTACTAATCAGAAATGTGTGGTATTTAATACTGAATACTGTACACACAGACAAGTGCAGATCTCTTGGTTATAAGTTGCATACAGCATTTTTCCCCCCTCAAAACAGGATAATTTTAAGCGTCAAGGGTATTTTAGTATGTGCTATCTGGCAGCAAATTAACTGATTTGCAACATTATTGGGGCCATTCATGTCTTCATATTTACAGTACATAGTTTAGATCAGCTCCAAAACAGTATTGTTAAACAGTGATTAAAAGTTGTAAAACTGATACCAAAGCAGTCTCAGTTCAAAGTACGCTTTCTTGCTTTTTTCAGAACAAGTTCAAGATTTTTGTCTTGTTGTTTTCACCACAATATGGAGTTCTTATGACAGTTTACATTTCTACAGTTTTCTATGATAGACAACAAAACATATTTAGGTTTTAGACTGTTGAACCTGTTGAATGCTCTGAAGATATCACTTTTAAATACAGGAGATTATGAGGTGCTTTTTTACTGTTGTTTTTAAGAATCAAGAGTAGAGGAGTTAACAATGGCAAGAGGCTTCTCTGTAGTTTGTGGAATTGAGACAATTGTTGTTTGCACTAGCTCTACACTGCATAGTGTCCACATCCAGTACTTTGCTAAACTAATGGTACACTCAGCAGTCCATCACACCTCTTTTTGCAGGGTTTTGTAGTCCTGGTCACTGCTATTGCCATACTTCTGTGACAGTGAAAAGACTTAGTAAAAGTGTTGATTAATTCCAACTATGAACTCATGTCATTAGTCATGTTTAGCTTCAAAGAGCCACAATGAATGTGTCCTTTTAGCTGTCATGCTTTGTATACTTATTCAGGGGGGGTTAATCATGTGTGTTGTTTCCTCCCTCTAGGCGTGACGCCACCCCCTTTCCCCTTTCCCCTGTGGTGAAAAGGAGCAGAAACAATGTTTTATGCCCACTTTGTACTCAGCAAACGTGGGCCGCTGGCCAAAATCTGGCTGGCTGCCCACTGGGACAAGAAGCTGACCAAGGCACATGTGTTTGAGTGCAATCTGGAGAGTAGTGTGGAGAGCATTATTTCACCCAAGGTAACTTCTCAGGGTCTGAACTTTCAAAGCAAGTTATTACTTTACCATTGTTGCTACCACAATAAATTAATCACAAATTAAGTTTATTCCATGATGACATTGGCATTGATGGAGTGTTGACACAAAGGTTGTATATACAACTTTTCACATTTATTTTACTGTATGATCAGTGATTTTAATAATAATTGGCAGAGGTGGCAAATAATGAAATACAGTATTTAAAGGAATTGAGGGAATTTTCGATTATTAACATTTGCATAATTGTGCATCCTCCCAGTATCAAGACAGAGGGGGCAGTAACACAGAGAAAAGATGATCCCTCGGTGTATCCATTGGTGAATATCATGCACACACCCTCTGCTGAATGTGTGTTTTTCATTATTCAACAGGTGAAAATGGCTTTACGAACATCTGGGCATCTGCTCCTGGGGGTGGTGAGGATCTACCACAGAAAGGCCAAGTACCTGCTGGCAGACTGTAACGAGGCCTTCATTAAGATCAAGATGGCATTTAGACCGGGTTAGAGTCAGTTACTTATTAATCAGACTGGACTTTTCAAAACATGAAACATATATATTGAAACATAATATTTAGCTATGTTGAGAAATAGCTCTATCTCTGTGCTTTGTCACGTTTGAAAATAGAACTCTTTTGGAGGTGTGTTTATCCTTTGGGTCTCATCTACCTTGTCTCCCCTGCCACTTGAGATGTCGCATTATGTAACTCTTCACCAACATTCTGGTATTTCAGGTGTGGTGGATCTTCCAGAGGAAAACAGAGAAGCAGCCTACAACGCTATCACTCTTCCTGAGGAGTTTCATGATTTTGACCAGCCGCTCCCAGACCTAGAGTGAGTCCTCCACCTTAGGCTGAGCGATCTGGCCAAAAGAGTGTATCACAGTGTTTTTAAACACAATCATGTTCCACAATTTGAATTAAGTGACCGCTTCAGTCACTTCTTTCATGCATTTGCTACCTTGGTCATACTTTGTCAACTTCTCAAATGTTTCGCTCAGCAACAAGTGTTTTGGTTTTATAAGCAGGTGTTTGTCCACAAAACTGCTGCTAGTCATGCTGCTACTCTGCATTGTTTACATGTACATCTTGTTAGAGAAGAAAGACACCTCGAAGAGTCATTAAAAGCTCTGAAGTTTGGAAACAGGAGTAGGATGATAAAATGACACTATGATTCCTACAATGAGAGGGTAGGACATCAGTAATATTGAGAAGATGTGATATAAGCAGATAAGATATGATTGTCACATCATCTAATTATTCCGGAGACAGCATTAATAGAAATATGCAAGAAATGATTTGAAGACCTGGTGCACAATTTACCAATCAAAAATAATTTAATGTACAATTTTTTTTCTCTGTTCGAACAGAATCATTTAAAACATTTATACTAAAGCCCTATAACTTTTGTGCAGTGACATTGATGTGGCTCAGCAGTTCAACTTAAACCAGAGCAGAGTGGAGGAGATAACAATGAGGGAAGAAGTGGGCAACCTCAATCTGCTGCAGGACAATGATTTCGGTACGCATCTATTTTAAGTCTTTTTTTTCCTTCAAACTGTCTCTCATTCCACACAAAAAGTACAAAGACATAATGAATGAATGATATAACAGCGGACTTCGGCATGGATGATCGGGAGATGATGCGGGAGGAGAGTGCGTTCGAGGTGGACATCATGGGGGCGTCGGCTTCCAACCTGCTGCTTGAAGCTGAGGGTGGAGCTAATCAGATGGCTGACCAGTCCAACCACCTGGAGTATGATGACCAGTACAAGGACGACTTTGGAGACAACCCAATGGAGAGCAACGAGGGAGGCATGCTAGGTAAGGATCCGACTGGAATTTTAGACATTGAACCTTTACTATATGGTGATTGGAAAATGTCAGAATAGCTTATTCGTTGAGTTACAGTAGTTAAAACGCAGATTGTAACCTAGACGTGTTACATTTCAAGTGCAACATTTCATTTCTTGAGTACAGTAGTGAATTTATCTTTTTTCTTTGTGTAGTGGACAAGCTGCTGAGCAATGGCAGGGTTCATACATGTTTTCCAAGGTCAAATTCAACCACTTTTCAAGTACTTTCACGTTCAATTTTCAAGCTTTTCCAGCATCTTCCAGTTGTAGTAAATTACATATTTATACAAATACACACATACTCAAAATGATTATTTCCCTTTTTTCATCACATTAAAAGAGATGGTATTATGCTATAAACAACAAAATGTTATCTGTTTGCAAGGTTTGGAAAATTTTGAGCATTAAACACATTCTTTCCTGCATCCTGGTGAATTTTATTAACAATTTCATGCCTTTTAAACTGATGTGACATCAGTTTATGGTAGAAAAACCTTGATTTATGTAAATGAAAAGACAAATTCAGACTCCAGGTAATGGAATATACACTGATTTCAGATATTCTGTACTGGATTCAAATATGTATTCTCCTGTTCCCTAACAGCACTAAAAGCAGCTACACAGGTAATTCTTATTAATTTAAAAAGAGGTCTAACCTGCAGCCCGTTACATAATGGAGACTGATTTGAAAATTCCACAGTTGTCGCTGTAATTCACTAACTTTACTTAATAACCTAAAAATGTTTTTTAAATTTCACATTGCACCAAAAAGCCTTACGTTCACGTTGACATATTTTCTATTATATTTTATTTATGTTAATTTATATACGTAGCCTAAATAAATTCCAATCAATTAAATTAAAATTCAAATGTCTCACATCACTAATAAATCACAAGTTTTTATGAAACTTGTTGAAGGTAGAACGTGGGTCACAGATACAAAAACAAACGCAACTTTTTTTTCAATGTGGTTTGGTTGAATTAGTGACCCTGGTGGAAGTGTGTTCTCTCGCTATCTCTTCTACAAGTTACACTACGTAAACACGGCAGCAGTAACAGATCAGCTCATTTAACGTAGGACACCTCTAATGAATGTGTTCTTTGTTGTAAACTAGATTTCACACTATTATGATCAATCCATCATCTATCATTACTTTCCTCTTCTCCGGGTTTGGGCTGCAGGGGATATGATGATTAAACTGTAAATTGATCCACGGAGCATGTCCTGAACCGTCGGGGGAGGATCAGAAGGGATCCACTATGGTCCATTGCACCGCTAACTATTATCGTAAACTCTTCCGTCTCAGCTGGACACAAGTCGGCTGATGGCAATGCAGGTCAGCTGGCAGCTTGAACTGTGTGTCTTTGTTAGACGGTAAGATGCTTTCACGGGAGGTCCGACAACGGAATATCCCACTTGTAAATTTGGAATTACACCGATAACACTGTGCTTCCTCTGGAAAAATTAAAACTTTCAAAAGACAGAAACACTTGATTTCCTCCACGGGGAATACAGAGGAGGAGAGCTTCGGTTTTTCTGAGCTGTTGCATTACGCGCCATGTTGGTGAAATTCTAAAGATGATAATCTGACGTCCCAGGCCCGTGAAGGCAGCATAGAGCTGTGCTACAAAGAGCTGACAGAAACGCTGAAACCAAAACACCGTCACATCTAGGCAGTTATTTCTCCATCTAATAAGCAAACTCGTCACTCTGGTAGCTATTGTGAGAGAAATACAGTTACAATTTCAAGCATTTTCAAGGATTTCAAGCACCCGTACGAACCCTGAGTGGGGATGGCGGCGGCATCTTTGATGACCCTCCTGCCATCACAGAGAGTGTTATGATGCCTCAGAACCACGGGGACGATGACGACGACTTTGACGCCCTTTCAGGTCAGCTCCACACGCTATCTCAGCCCTAGATCCAGAACAAACCATTGTTCAACATTGTGTTGCAATAGCTTGTCTTATATACAGTTATAATGACTACTTTGATTGATTAATTGATTAATTAATTGATTATTTGAGTGTCCTGAACCTTAAGGGCTTACAAGACACTTTATCCTGGATGACCACATGACAAATCAAAATGTACAGTTTCAGAAAGAAGAAGAAATACATTTCAGAACATTCAATCTACATAACAGAAATCCCTGTTATATTGGATCTTTTCTTTCTTTTTTAACATGTAAGCCATTGTACAAACAACAATGGAAATGAAATTCAAATTCAAAAATCTGCCTTAGCTGATCACAGAAGGACCTTTGCATTCTCTGTAAATTTAATTGGTTGGTAGTAATCATCTTTAAATTGAATGTCATTTCTAAACGTTGACTTCTTACAAATGTCCTTCTTTCATTGTTCCTTATAGATCTTATATTACACTGCAAGTTATTCCTAAAAATGAAATTCAAATTGGAAAAGTTAAATATCATCTTGGTGTGTCTTTCCTTTGGCATCTGAACAAGACTAATTACTACAAATGTTCATGATGGTGAGTGTCTGTATGATTGTGTGTGTTTTAAAGCGGGAGCCCCAGACAGCCCAGACTCTGGTCCAACAGAACCGCTGCCAGCCATGGCTGACCAGACCGAACAGACCACCTTGGTTCACAATGAGGAGGAAACCTTTGCCCTGGAGCCCATTGATATCACAGGTAATGCAGCCAGTCTGGAACGTCTCTTAAGATTTTAAGATTGCAAGATGTAATTTTTGTAGAAGACAATGACTCATTTTGTTTTACATGCTTTTTTTTGTCTGTGCAGTGAAGGAGACCAAAGCAAAGCGCAAGAGGAAGCTGATTGTAGACAGTGTAAAGGAACTGGACAGTAAAACTATCCGTGCACAGCTGTCTGACTACTCAGACATTGTCACCACCCTGGACCTGGCACCACCTACTAAAAAACTAATGATGTGGAAGGAGACTGGAGGCGTCGAGAAGCTTTTCTCTCTCCCAGCTCAGCCTCTCTGGAATGCAAGGCTGCTTAAGGTAACAGAAACAGAAATAACTCTCACAAAATCAAACACCCATCAGTATCTTATAATATACCAGTAAAATATTTAGTTACAGAAATACTATAGCTTTCTGTTTGTCCTTTCACTTGCCTCTTTCCTTTCTTGTCTTGCTGTAGATGTTTACAAGGTGTCTGACACCACTGGTACCAGACGAGCTGAGGAAGAGGAGAAAAGGCGGAGAGGCCGACAGTTTGGATGAGTTCCTGAAGGATCTGGAGAACTCTGAGGTTCCCAGGGAGGAGACCACAGGCCATCAGCAGAGAGACATCATGGGTAAGAAAAAGGAGTGTATGTATTTATGTTTCATCACATACTAAACCAATTAACCATCATTAGTGGTTGATTGATAGGGGTTTTCAGTGGTAATGATGATTATTTACAGAGTTGGGTGGATGCCAATGGCTGATTTCCTGTTGGGTTTCTTTGCATCTGATAAAATACAACATTATAATTATGATTATAATTTCCTTGTTTACAAGAGAGAATGAAAATTTGCAGATGTGTCATTTAATAGGCCAAGCAATTATTCAGTCTATTGCTAACCATTATTGTGTTTTTATAGTGATAAAAATGCTAGGAAGCGAAGACAGGATGCACTCATGCATCGTCACAAAACGTTCACTATTCATGTGGAAAAAAAACAATTTTTGTCACTTCTCAAATTTGTTTCCGCTCCAGACCAAACTATCATGGAAGAGGCCAATGTTCTGCAGACTTCAGCTGTGGAGGGCAGCAGGACGACGCTGGATGAGTCTGTCATGCCCCCTCCGTCATCCCAACGCGGCCTGAAACGCAAAGCCCAGGACACAGAGCCCGCCCTGCCTGTGAGTACTAACAGCAGTAGAGTCTACTAGGTACTACATACTAGGTGTTCATTAACTAACCAGTCACAAAAACCCTGTAGATGGGAGCCTTGGACCAGCAGCAGCAGGGGTCCAGAACATCAGGTGTGTCCCAGCAGCTAGAAGCATCCAGCATCGATGTACCCCCAGAGGAAACCACGACCACCACGAACATCAGCCAGCTGATTGAGCTAGACCTTCTGTGTGACAAGGACAAAAAGAAAAATGACGATGACTCAGATGAAGAGGTGAGGTAGAGATGCACAAAAAAGTGTATGTTGCACTTGTATTTCTGAGTGTTATTTATTTAGTTAAAAGGGCAACTGTAGTATTTTTAGTTTGATGCTTACTAGTCTGGCAAGTTGCCCATGTAGTGATAAATTATACATGTAGCTAATTGTATAACATAATTGGCAGTGTTAATATGTTAGCTAAGTTAGCTGTTTTGACATGTGATTCAGACCAGTAATCTAATAACTGAGGACATTTTCTGGAACTTGGTGTACCGAACTAGTTTGGACTTTTCAAAACAACAACAAAAACCATACTGAAAAAAATCATCCCAATCATTGTTGAGCTATTTTCTTTCTAAAACTGAGCCAAACAAAGTGTGATGTAAACACCACATGTGAAGATTGTAAGATAGTGTTAATTTTAGTGGATCTCACAGTTTTGGTAGTTTGTCAGTGGAAACCAACACCACTTTCTGATAAAATTCTGCTTGCTTTTGTTTGATGGTAGAAGCTAGGTTCTAAATCTTAATCTTACATATTGCCCCTTTAAGGTAAATGATCTGAAGACTAGTCACAGTGGACCTTCATTAGTGTTTGTACTTTTTTTGTCAGGAGGACGAGGCACAGGGAGGAGATCAGGACCAGGAGGAGAGAAGGTGGAACAAAAGGACACAGCAAATGCTTCATGGCCTCCAGGTGAGCAAATGTTCACACATGAACACAGCACTCAAAAGAACAGGATTACATCTTGTTGATTTAATGAACCGGGGGCTGGATTTGTTACAATCACTTTTTAAAATGTAGTTATGTAGTTCATCATCTGCTCCCTAATATAAGAGCAGCAGGTAAAGAGCAACACATGCAGTTAATACAATAGTACAGAAGTCAAAGCATACTGTATTTATTTTCCATGCCACAGAGGGTGATGGCCAAAGCGGGTGCCCAGTCTGTCAGCCTGCTCGACTTGTGCAGGAACAACAACAGGAAGCAGGCAGCTGCCAAGTTCTACAGCTTCTTGGTTCTGAAGAAGCAGCAGGCGGTGGAGCTCGTCCAGGAGGAGCCGTACAGCGACATCGTAGCTACACCTGGACCGCGCTTCCACATCATCTGAAAATATGGCTCTCCAGTAAATATAGCTTTACACTGGCTTCTATTAAGTTATCAAAGATTTATTTATTTAAAAAACATATTTATGAGGTTTTTTTTTTTTACTTTGTTTTAATGGCTTTTATTTTAGTGTCCAATCACATGTGCAATTTTTGTCTCATTTGTATTTCTATAAAAAATACCAAGGAGTGGTAGAGGGAACGGTTTGAAAAACATGGCTGGACTACCAAGAGATTTCCTTCTTTAACACATCTTTTGTTTTATTTAAATAATTTTATTTTATCATTGCTGATTTAATAGCTAAATTACGATCAGTTAAATGGAGTGAGTTTTTTTAAGGATCGTATTGGAATTTCTTAGCTGTCTCTAACCCGTGGTTTTGAGGCAGACGTTGAAAAGCACTACTTTGCTCTAGAGCAGGGTTCCTCCACATTTTCCCTTTCAAAATTCTATACTTTCCAGATATCATGGTAGATTTTTCAGACCATATTCTGTATCTGAGTATTGTAGGTTCATTACTTGCTGAGGTCAGTTCATGCTGCGACAATGCTTTTGCACTGTTGTATGGCTTGCATTTGCTGCCTCCTCCGTATTAGAGATGTCGAACAACTACACAAAGTTTGCATCTGGCTCTCTTTCCCCATTTTGAATCCTTAAACAACCAGGCTTCACATTTGGGATTGTCGAGCCAGTCCTCAGAAAGCATTTACCCACTGTGGCCATCAGTCCAGACAAATACACAAAAAGTTAAACAATGTTCCAGGTAGACGCAGCTTTGTGTAGGAGTGTTCACTCACTCGCACATGACAGTACTTGACTTGCTTTCGACAACATCAGGTTTGTTCTGGCCCACGCTCTCTTACTTGGTTAACATTTGGGCTACGCTGCCTGTCTGCTCCAATGAAAACTACTCTCCTTGTGAGACAGTAGGGCTGCAACATCGATGATTATTTTCTCAATTAATCAATACTTGTTTGGTCTATAAAATGTCAGAAAACAGTGGAAAATGTTGTTCAGTGTCAGATGTCTTGTTCAGTCCAACAACCCAAAGATATCCAGATTAGTGTCACAGAGGAGCAAAGAAAGCAGAAAATATTCAAACTCGGAGAAGAAAATCACAACATTTTGACTTTTTTCTTTAAACAAGCTGATTAACAATTCTAAAAATAGTTGATTAATTTAATAATTGACAACTAATTGATTAATCATTTAATTGTTACAGCACTGGTTTATAGAAATTCTGCATTTTATATTTTTAGAAAACAGAATAGGGCCAAGAATCTGGAAGTACAGTCGTGTTTCCATACTTGTTTTCTTTTTCCCATACTTAACCAAACCTGGAAATCACTAAAATAAAATACTCATCTTTACTGTGTATGAACCCTGCAAGAGACCTTTGCACCAAAGTCAACAGAAGTCTATTTTTGAGGTATATCTAAAGTGGGAGAGGACTGAGTGTTTACTTCATGATAATTCAAATCAGCCATGTTATCTGTCGACTCATCTGTCCCACGGCTGTGGAAAAAGTTCTCATCTGGACTGGAGTCCAGATAAAAAAAAGCAGTCATGTATTCACGTTAGCCAAAAGGAGCATGCACTATATCCACATTTAAACAGTTACTAGGGTAGTGATTTGCAAACCTGACCAGCAGTTAATCATTCTACACCTGTAGTGTAACACTTTATGTATTATCAGCTGTTGTTGTTTACGCATTGCCCACATCGGCCGTTCAAACCATGGAAAACAATGATAAAGCTTCTTCATCAGTGACTCAACATATTTGCATGCTCTGTCCTGGAATATTTTATTAGAGGTGAAATATTCTAGAAAAATACCTTTTTATTGCATCTTGCTGCTAGGATTTCTTCATTTAAAAAAAGTGAGTAAGACTCGCATTTTATCCAGTTAACATTTTCTATATGAATATTATTTAGTTACACCTGGATGAGATGTTTTCTCTTGATAAATAAGACTTCTCAGCTGTCTAACAGTGTCGCTTGCACAGTAACTTCTAACAGTGTAAATCAAGTAGGTACTTTTTCTCTATTCATCTTTTGCAGTAATATATAACCGTTACAGAGAATGATAAGAAACCATGTCATAATTATACACTTTATTTGATTCAAGAGATTAATAGATTTTTAAACTAAAGAATGACTTAACAAATCTTAAAGGACATGTTTGATATGTAACAAAATCCAACAGGATGAAATTAACAAATCACACAGGAGACGACCAAGTCATGTGACCACGTCTTCCTTGTGCTTCTGCAAAGACAACTGATTGTTATTAAGATTTACTTCCATATAAACTGTACATCATGTAATTTTTTAGTGCATCCTTGTATTTTAAACTATGTGCCTGTAAACCTGCTTTTTTTATTTTGTATAAATGCCGAGACAAATCATGTGGTGCGGCCAAAAAAAATATACTGCTTTGTGTCAAAACTGTTACAGTCTTGCCTGTAGTCCTGAGTCTCAGAGACAGTAGCAGAATTTTTGAGAATAAAATATTTTAAACTGGCATCCTGCGTAGTAGACATTGATTTATTCAAGGTGTGGGTAACGTTTTCAATGGAAAGATTACATACATACAGCAAAACACTTGTTACCCCGGTTGTTGAAAGTTGTTTGACATGCACCACCGCGGGTCGGTGATGAAGCATCATGTTAGAAATATGGACATGTTTTAAAAGTGCACCACCAGAGAAAGACTTGCTCGGTTTTGCAACAAGATCTTGGATGGTTGACCAATTTGTAAAAATCTTGATTGCTTGATGAGTATGACACTGCCATACTACCTTTTGAACCAACACTTGTGAAAAAACATCATGTCACAAGTGTCAGTTTCATTTTATTTCGATTTTTCAGGGGTCATGTTGTTTGGTCTGTGGGCTGGTTCTGGCTCTCCGGCTGTATTTTACCCATGTGTTATATTCTATACCAACAGACGGTTGGGATTATATTAATCGTTGACATCTTTAATGTCTTCCAATAACATTTTAGCATGTAATAAAGTCTCTTGTTTCGTCTTATACTATGCACTAGTGACCGGAGCAGACATGTTATCGCCTCCCTCAGTCCTGTGTTTCTTGTTTCGGCTCCTTTTCCTCTTTGCCCCCTCCTCTGTTTTTTTCAGCGGCGGCGTGGGCACCCCTTTCTTCTTCTTCTTCTTCAGGCAGCTCAGAGGGTTGGGGTTGCTCTGTTTCCTTTTCCTCTTCTTGCCCCGCCTCTCTCCGTCCTTCTGGCCGATGCCCTGCTCGTCCTTCAGGCTGCGGATGCTCTGCTGCTGAGCCGGGCTCACCAGCTCTCCCAGCTGGACGGCCTGGACGTGGTCGAGGGACGACTGGCTGGGCTTGTCCAGCACGATGGTGTTGAGGATGATGTAGAGCAGAGGGACCCCGGGGATCTTCTTCAGGCCTGCAGTCACTGTGTGGTCCTGGAAAACATGAATGCACATAAATTCATGTAAGGAGAAGCCAAAACAATACAGGATTTACACATTGAAATACACATTCAGATTAGTCCAGTTAGATGCAGTTCAAGGTTATTATGAACGAAAAGTAAGTGTGACATTTTTTATTTTTCGTCATATGTTTGTAGCTTCGCTGTCCTGTGAGAACCACGTATCTATAAAAATCAACTTTATACAGAGTTCTTTTTTTTTTATTTACCTCAAGAAGGAGAGGAACAATTACTCCTTCAGTTTATCGCAAACATTAAAAATCGAAACATTTGGAGACACGTGGTTTTGGTCATCTGAAAAGTAACTAAAGCTGTCAGTAAAAAGTGCATTCGCCTCTGAGATGTAGTGGAGTAGACGTAAAGTACCGTAAAATGCAAAAGACTCAAAGTACAAGTACCTCAAATTTGCATTCAAGCACAGCAGTT
>JAPQRN010000003.1:19193153-19208825 GCA_037367275.1 Coranthus polyacanthus
TTCTAATAAATTGAAATTCAAGTAAAATCAACAAAGGTCTTGGGATAAAAGTATGTTTTAAGAGTGTTTTATGTTTTACTTGGCAGATGCTTTCATCCAGTCTCACCTAACTGGTCTCTCAGGCATCTTCCCGTCCTTCATCCCTCCTGTCGAGGCTGTAAGCGAGGGTGCGGTGGGGGCAGATGGAGGCAGGGACGGAGTGGTGGTGGAGGATGCGGACATGGTGACGACGGTGGTGGCGGAGGCCGTAGCTGAGCTGAATGAGGGGATGGTGACCTCCTGGGCCTCCGAGGCGTCTTCACCGCAGTGGGGACAGAAAAGCATACCGCCGCCGTTTGCCCTGCTCCGCCCACCGCCAAGCACCGTCACACAACCCCGGTGGAAACGGTGAGCGATACGCTGGTCTGGGCAGCACTCCAAAAACGTGCCCTGAAAGAGAAGAAAGAACCATTACGAGTGGAAAAAGAAGACGCAAAGTAGAAAAATACGTTTTAAATACATGAGTCACTGCACTAGTGTGAACCCTCACCGCTATGCAGAAGTATCCACATCCAGGGCAGCAGTGGTGTTTGACCATGTGTGAGCGATGGACATCACAAAGGACCATGAGGGGCACCCGGCTGGACGGACGCATCGTTTCTGCCTTTATGGTCCGATTGGTACAAGCCCTCAGCTACATGGGAAAGGAAAGGAACACTTTCTGTAACCTCAGTGAATTATTGTGGGATTGTCAGGGTTTCTGCAGGTTTCAACCAATCAAACTGAATTCATTCATTAATTTTAAGACTGAGCTATTTCACATCTACATTGCACTGGGGACAGACTTTGGTGATGCTCCTGATCTGAATACAGAACAATACTGGGTGATGGAAGTTCAGTTTTTCTGATTTCTCACGAGCCACTAATGCCTTTATACCCAAAGTTCCTCATTTGAAACCTTGTTGCACTTTACAATTTATTATTTTCAGCAGGCTTCAATCAAGCACTAAATTCTCCTATTCTACTACACTATTTAAGACCTGTCGCAATCTGTTTAAGACAGAATACAGATTTATATTTTAAGATGTTTTAAGGACATGCAGAAACCCTGGATTATACCAATCACATTTGTTTCCTACAACAAAAATATAAACAGTGCGCAGCAAAGGATTTTAATGTGGGCAGGAAATCATGCATCAAGGTTTTGTGTGGTGTGTGTTTTATTTTAAAATAGCCCTTGAACATGAATCTGTTGTATGGCAGAACAAAGCAAAACCTGCACCTATAAAATCACTTCTATGACTGTTAAAAATGATGGTAATTCCTTCAAATGACAACACATGGAGGTAAGCTGAAACATATGAATTTACCTGCAGAGATAACACTTTAAAAAAAAAAAAAAAAAGCCAGTGCAGACAAACCTCTCCGTTGATGCTCTCAGTGGCCATGCACTGTCTGCTGACACGGTGACTGGTGCTGTCGACCCGGGGAGCCTCCATCCTGCAGCTGCACAGCGGAAGCTCTTCCAGCCGCTCTGTGTCCCCGGCATCACTTCCTTCTGCAAAAGATTATTTTTCAAGATATCGGCAGTACAAAACAGCTGATCTGCAAATCTATAAATCTACAGTACAGTGTACACGGCATGTATGTCGTAGCAGCAGATTTCTGTCGTATATATGTTTCATCAACCTACCATGATGAGGCGAGAGTGTCAGACTGTCTGCAGCAGCAATGTCCAGAGCACCCAAGGGAACCTCTGTATACTCAGTAGTTCCTCCTGCTGAGGACAGACGTAGTGACAAATTAAAAGGATAAAACAGGATAAAAATCAAGCCAGAAAATACTGAAAACTATTGACCAACCTTCTAATGTTTTGAAAGAATGTTTTTTTTGACAGTTATTAACAGAAACATACATTCAGGTCCAAGGATGAGGAATTAAAATGACTGTCCCTGTGTGTGTCTTTGTCAAAACTTGCCATTTTCAGTTGTTGCAGCTCAGAGGATGTTGTTCTTTCACATAGTGAGGAGGACTTTAAAAGCGATAACGCGCAGACAGCGTAAAGAAGGAGAATGACAACCCTGCCACTGAACAATGGAAATATTCACCCTTATTTCCACAGAATACTTCCAGTGAGCCAGATTAGTGTTGAGGTAAAGAGTAGTTATCTATTAATTTTAATAACATTTCTAATTATACCAAAAAAGATTAGATAATGTTAAACATAGTGCTTATGGGAGAAAAGTGTAAAAATCCACCTGCTGCCTTCTCCACCACATCAGCTGCGTCTCGTTCTTTGGCCTGGTCTGACGACATCCACGAGAACTCCTCACTTTCATTTTTGCTCTGGACGGCCCGCTGTCTTTCAGACTCTGAACTCTGCAAGGGAGAAATCTGAATGAATATCAAAACGGTTTAATCTGATGTCGTCCATTTTTAACCAAAAATATTTTCCAAGCACTGAAAGTGCTGAAAACTGACAAAACGGTTTTTAATGATGGGATGTGGAGTTAATGGTTAAAAGACAAAGAAAAAAAGAGATATAGCTAAAAATATAATGAGAAAGAAATGATAGTAAAATAGAACCACTCACATGATCTGACAAGTTCAACGACCCTTCTTTGTCCTTAGTTTGCTGCCTTGGTTCTGCCCCACCATCTCCAAACTATGAATGAATAAAAGGGATAAAAAAATTACACAACAGGACAATAAATCAGACACACTTCTATAAAAGTATAATGTTTGACAGTCTTCTAAAACTGTTCTCACACCTTGTCTGAATCTTGTGTGGACGGACTGGAAATCTGAATTTTCTTGGCCACTTCGTCCTCACAGCCGCTGCTTTTCACTGGTGTAGGCTTAGAAAACTGATCCGCCTTTTTATGGAATAACGTTAGAAGAAACTGAAGTAGACATCAACAATAGCCGACATTATCAAGTGAAGTCCTAGTATCCAAATACGTGTCTTGGGGACAATGTGTATAAGTAATCCATTAGTGAGGACAATGACATGCATCGTGTCTTTCATTATTTTTCAGCTCACCACAGATTGAGCGTTGTCTGGAACATTCTCAGATTTCTCCGATGGACTGTCAGATGGATGTCCAAGTTTTCTCCTTTTCGCAACTGAAAATTTGATAGTTTCACAATGATAAGGCAATGACGACACAACAACTCCACGACAAATCCTGACACCTTGATGTTCCAAAGTAGAACATTTTGACTTACGTGATAATATCCCAACAATCTGATTTTTGTAATGTATTAGTCTGTACAAGCTTCACATTTCCAACTAATAATAAATCCCTCTCAGCTTGTGTCAAAAGAGCTGTAACAAAGAATTTCCCTTGTCCTCTGTCCCAGACTTTGTATTTTCCATTGCACATATGGTCAAAAACCTTTGTTGTTCTGTCTTTAACTTGACTTGTATTTGATTAATTATACGTAAATATAATGAAATGCAGGGACTAGAAATGAACTCATTTGGAGTCTACCCAAGCGTCTTCCAAAGGGCAGAAAGAGAGAAAATATATTGTTTGAAAGTTGCTCTTTTACCTTAAAATGATTAAAGATAAACAAACTAATCAACGTGACCAACAAATAAATATCAAGAAAAAAATTATTTCCCTTAACAATTTACGCTCATCTTTATTCTTAGCATTCATAATTAATTTTATTTTAGTAATTTGGTTCTTACAGCCGGCATCTTCTTACTCATGTTTTATTTATAGATGCTGTAGACAAGTAGATTCATTTACAGAGGACAACAAAGTCACTAACCAGTTTCAGAGTCGGAGGGTTCTGAAGGGGTCACAGGTGCCTCAATGTGGCTCATCTGTGTAAAAAAAAAACCCTTAAGAAAAACAAATTTGATGTAAACTGCACTCAAAATTAAGACAGATTCTTATGTTATTCGAGACTAAATGGGAATCCTAAATCGTAGGCTCACCTGCATTGGAGGGGGTCTGTTCATGGTCTTTCGAGCCCTGTGGATCTTTGGTGGGGCAGGGGACACAGAAGGAGAAGAAGAAGCCGCAGCAGAGGAGGAAGATGAGGATGAAGGTGCCGGCGGCAGGACAGATTTACTGCTGCCGGGCCCAGAAACGCTCATCTTTGCTCGGCCAGGGGACAGCGGTAAAGACGTCGACGGAGACGAAGACATTGATGAAAGGGACTTCGCTGCGTGTCCTGTAAAAGAGGTCAAAGTTATTAAATGAAAATTAGCAACACAATCATTTTGTAAAAAGAGTTCCTGTTTTCAAAATGACTGTGGATGTGAAATAAGATCTACGTGTTTATCTGTTCCCTGTAAAGTAAAGACAGAACCTCACCTCCAGCAGGTCTGTGTGGTGGGGACGGGGCAGGAGACCATTTCTCGTTCTCCTCTCCAGCTCGGTTACCGTCTTTTCCAGGCTGCTGAGACGACAGCATGCCCCCCATGGGATCGGTCTTCTTCGTAGCAGCAACTGTGGTGGAGGCATTATCTAGGGAGAAGTTTAGAGATCTCACTGAGTTCTATAAAAATAACGCTGACATAAAGTGAAAAATCAAACGCCTTGATTCTCCTGAATACCTGAAATGCACAGATCTTAAGCAGTGGCATATTCCAAACCTCCAAACCCTGTTATTGCCAAAGAATAGGTCAACCATAAACTTACCTTCCTCTACATGACTTGGTCCAGCTAATGAATCCCTTTTTGTTTCTGAGTCATTTCCTTCAAGTAGCTCCTGGCAGAAAAATTAAAAAAGAAAAGAAAGAAAACATTTACATTTAACAATAAATATATATTATTCAGAATCACAGACTGTTGAATCTAGTGAGAATCTGCACTTCAAGCAGCCACAAGGATGTGAAAATACTTGAGTTGTGTGTGCAGTTTTGTGGTTGCCTCACATACTAAAAATACTAATTTGAGGATTCTGTGTTGTAGTTTAGGATGTCATAACCACGGACCAAAACATCATTTGTCACATTCATTTTCCACAGTATTTGTAGGGAAGTAAAAGATGTGAACGCTTCTTACACCACTGACCACATACGTTTTTTTTTTAAGTTATAAACAAGCTACTATGCAATTAGAAGGGTTGTAAATAACTCTCAGCTTTACAACATTTACGGCATCTACGTGTGCAATTTCCGCCTGTCGTCTCCAAAATAAACCTTTCAACCAATGGCTGACCTCCTCCGTGCTTACGTCAGGTGCCGCCATCAGTCAATCAACTCATTCATGCCTTTAGACTAATCAAAGTAAATCCTTCAGCCAACAACAGACCCTAAAGAAGCACTTAATGAGGCTGTGTTTCATGTAGTTACTCATTGAAGTCTCCCCTTTTCCTGGGAGTTACTTAATACTGCCATATGTTCAATATAAACAGTTGGCTTCAAAATATTAGCGTTGAAAAATAATCAAGATTCAACGAATCGTTTTTTAAAATCATGGCATAACAGCTGCACAAGACGGTGGCTATACAGCAATGTAAACATGCAAGGAATCGGTTAAATAAGCAAAAATACCAGTAACGTTGCAGCAGTGCTTTTGTTAAAACAAAATTGTAAGAAGCTAACATTGCTAGCAGTACACCTCAGCTTGCATGCAAAAAGCTGCTATAATCGCCATAAAATGGCTGTTTGCAATGTAACAGACTGTACACTGGGTGTCATACTTTCGCTCTTTAAGCTAAGCGGTTTTAAATTTGTTAAACAAACATTTATTTCTACAGAACACGGTATGATGTTGATGTGAGTTTGCTACCTTTGTCGTCGTCTCAGATGCCGACATGTTTCCAAATTAGCATCGACGTATATGAACGTGCCGCATCACAGCCCAAGCCCCGCCCCCCGGGTCAATGATTTGAAGAGCACTGATCAGAAATCTGATTTAACGATAATCCGCAAAGAGAGGCTTCCCGTGAAAACCGATTCAAAGTCAGTTTAGTCCTGAAAGGTTATTGGTTTGTGGTCACGGGATGCGCTTCTCCTAATCCTCCAAACCAGGCCAACAAAAGTAAACAGAAATCGAGGTGGGGGAGAAGATGAGGAACGGCTACATCTAACATAAACGAAGTTAACGTTTGTCTTGTTGGAAAAAACACACTTGTAATGAGCTTAGGAGATATTTTAATCAACGAAAGGAAAAGGACGGTAAGCACCTGCAAAGTTAGGTGAATACACCGGGGGGCTTCTGTTTGTGGATGGTTAACAGCAGATTTCGGCAAGCTAATGGCTGCTAACGGTCAGACAAGCTAGGCCAGAAGCAACCGGGAAAAACAGATGTGATGTGGTCCATTAAAACGTGTCACTATTTGACAACTAAGCTATACACTTTGACCGGCATTTAACAATTTAAAGTCATACCTACTTGCCTAAAAACAAAACACATTCATTGTCACTTTCTCGCTAACTTCTAAATATTCAGCTAGCTGTTGTTAAAGTTAGATTGTAGCTAGCTGTTAATCTAAACTTTGATCGCCCCTCAGTCAAAGCTTGTGTAGTTATTAGTACTACCAAGACTACTAGTTACTACATTAGTTACCTGTATACAGGATCCAAAATGAACACACATTTTCGAATCCAAGCAGACAGAAATAAGGACATTGTTAGCGGAAAAGTAGTTAGTTTTCACACACAATATGTGTTATGGAAACAATAGCCGTGTGATGTTTTTGTGATCAGTATAACATGTAATTAATATAAACAAGTTTTAAAACAAATTGTAGACTCAGCACATTAATTTTAGCCACATGAAGTCAGACACAGGGGTCCCCTTATTTCCAGTAATGACTGTAACAAACATATTTTTAATTTTAGTTGCCTTTTACAGATGATACGAACATTGGTATTGACCTTTAATTTCAGAATCAGTGCATCCCTACTTAATTTATATGTTCTGGGTTTTTCTTTTCATTAATTTAAATGCGGCTGATTTCTTTACTAATTTTGCAAAGCAAACATTTCAGGTGTCTTTTTATCAGATTTTTGCCTCATATTTGCTCACAAGAAAACTCAGATGGTTTAAAAGTCTAAGTGACTAATCTTGACTTTTCACTACTTACACTCCTGGTTCAATAATTATTTCCAAAGCTGCATTTTTTCTTTTTTTCTTTTTTTTTTGTGCAGTTGTAACATATGCCATTTCCCAACGGGATCTTTTAACTTTTTATTATTTTGATTCTGAAACACACAGTAATTCATCTTTCTACTGAAATTAGATGGAGATGCTGTGTTTCCGGTTACCGGGTCACGGGGACATAACCCTGAAACACATGAACTCACTGAGGTACCGCCAGCACTTTTGCGACATCACCATTGTGGCCAGTGACAACCAGATTTTCAGGGGACATAAGGTGGTGCTGGCTGCCTGCTCGCCCTTCCTGAGGGACCAGTTCCTCCTCAACCCATCCCCTAAACTTCAGGTGGGCAGTTGATGATACAAAACAGAGACACCGTCATTGAGTACGTTTACATACAGCAAATTCTCTTTAGATGTTCCGAATTAGGCCTCTTTCTCTGATAAAGACGTGGGATATGCCGATATTATTTTGGTTTTATCAAGATTCAGAAAATTCAGCACATTCAGAAAATGCATGTAATGTGCCCGATTTACTGCAGGCTGTGGTTGTTTATGCTTAACTTAACTGTGTATGAAGGAATGAAGAGCGAGGCTGTGTTCACACAGTGGAACGTCAGTGGAAAACTTTGAAAAAAATCCTATTTTTTAATGGGGTATACACGTCTGCATGTAAACAGGAATTATAGTAGAATATTCATTTTCATTAGCCATGTAAACAGCTCATTAGCTTATTTGTGTTTTTCAGAATAAGGGCAAAAACCAGCGTATTTTGAGCATGTAAACGTAGTCATTATCTCTTAACACTGAATATGTTTCTGTTTGTATCCAGGTGTCCATGCTGTACAGCTCCACAGTGGTTTGTGACCTGCTCCAGTCCTGTTACACCGGTGTGCTTCAGTTCAACCCAGAGGAGATTGTCAACTACTTGACTGCTGCCAGCTACCTGCAAATGGAGCACATAGTAGAACGCTGCAGAGGAGCACTGAAGAAGTATGTGCAGCTGAAGAACCCCAGTCCACCAAAGGTTAGTCTGCCAGAGACAAAGACTTTATTGTGAATTGTGATCATATTCTGTCTAAGTTAATGGATATGGTGTACTGTAGTGAGGACCATTCAACACTGATTCTGTAGTGTTCTGCACCTCTTGAGACAGATTTTGGCCGTTAACGCTTTCCTGTAGCGTGTGAAGTAAATTAAGTTTTCATTGTCAAAAGAAATGTCAAAGTCACAAGTCGTGACATGTTTGAGTCTGTTGAAGAAAAATATTTCTTGAGATCCAAAATGAGATGTGAGAGAGATGTGACTCCAACAAAAAGTCTTTCACGTACAGTGACTTGTTAACAAATGCAAGATGGGTCCTTACATGAGGAATGCATCTGGGCAACTACGGCTGTAACAACTGATTCACAAATACTAAATAAACCAAAAATGATTTGCTTCCACAAGTCTCTTCATCTATTGTTTAATTGTGTTCTTGTAGATGACTGTAGAAGAGAGCCAAGCTAGTCCAGTGATTGTCAGTGGCAGCGTTCATTCTGTTGCTTCTGCATCACCTCCCGCCAGCCAACCCTCCCCTGTGCATCCACATAGTCCTGCAGTACGCTCAGCGGAGGACAACGGCAACGTGTCTGCCCAGGGTAGCAGTCAACACCAAAGTGACAGTCCTTTGCGGGATGAGCCATGTATCGAGGTGTGAGTCTGTTCTTATTTTTATGTATGTTAAAATAAAGATTTAGTCAGAGTACTAATAAGGGGTAGCAAGTGACTGTGAATGGCTGATGTCTGGCAACATATGAGAGAGCAGGGTTTCTGGGAGCAGATCCATAACAAATAATTGGTAACATCTATTTTTTTTAAAATAACTTGCTGAATACTTCTTGCTTTAATGTGACACAAATGTTAACAAATGTCATGTTAATGCAAAGGGATAGTCCAGACTGAATGAAAACTTGCTATTCAATCAAGACTTTGTGACTTTCCTGAAATTGGTACCAGGCAATGTATATGAGGCACAGTGCATTTTGTGCACAAAGCGTTTCAGGCCAAATATAATGGAAGTCAAGGTAGTTGCATCCCACATCTAAATCTAACTTTCCCTAAGCAGTGGAGTGTAGGGCTCTCATCTACACTTTTCTCATCAGAACCATCATAAACATCACATAGGGTTTACAAAGGATGTGAGCATTCAATCAGAACAGGACGTCAGTTATTTGAAGTCAAGCAAACATTGTTTCAGTCCATGTTCCTAAATGAGAGGATGAACTTTTTGTCTGTTTGTGTTTGTGGTCTAGACTGGCAGATTAAGACATAATGAAAAAAATTAAAACTGTGTTACAGGTTAATGCATCAGACGAGGAGGAAGGGGCCAGACCAGAGGACTATGATGTCTTCAGAGTTTATGTCTCTGAAGAACAACAGATGAACAGTGAAAAGGGGGAGAGGGAAGCTCCCTCTGATCAGCCCCAGGATGCATGTTACCCCGAAACAGAGGGGATTATGATCGGAGAAGGAGGTGAATACGACCTGAACCCAACAGAAGAAGGACCTAGCGGCAGCAACCTCTTGAGGGAGGGGATTTCAGTGGAGGGGTTCCGTGCTTTCAGACGCAGAATGTCGGACTCTAAAATTGGCCGTGGCAGAGGGAGGGGCAGGGGGAGGGGGTTTAAGAGGAGAAGGTGGGTGTCGTCTGAGAAAAGAGCTCTAGGATTGGCAAACCACCAGGATTTGTGGTACTTTGCAAATTCAGGTATGGGAGGGACGTTTGGGCTGGACTACAGCCAAGAAGGCCTTAAAACAGGAAGTTACATTTCAGTGGAACTCCCGCAGTTGGACTTCAATATTGGTGAAGCTCAGGGAGAAAAAGTCTCACCACTGGTGACAAACAGCATGGCCCAGTTTGGACTGGAGGAGTCCAGTCCTGGTGAGGGAAGTTCTGGGCTGACGACGGTCCCGACGAGTGAGGGAGGGGATGAGTCAGTCGCTGTGGTGGGGTCTACTTCGAGCGTAGCCGGGCCTGTAATCTGCGAGCACTGTGGCATGACTTTCCCATCAGCCCACTCTTTAGCCATCCACTCCCGCACCACTCATTTGTTGTATGCTTGCCCCTGCTGTGGCAAACACTTCCACCATTCCGCCAACCTCACCCGCCACATGGCCGTGCACCGAGGCACCGGCAAAACCCACCAGTGCCCCCTGTGCTATAAGACTTTCACCCAGAAATCCACTCTAATTGACCACATGAACCTCCACAGTGGCGAGCGGCCACACCGCTGCGCATACTGCCACGCACGCTTCGCTCACAAGCCAGCCTTACGACGCCACCTGAAGGAGCAGCATGGAAAAACGACGGGGCAGAATTCACTACATGAGCAGGAGGAGAGGGAGAGAGCGCAGGGCGGAGAGGCTGCTGGGAGAATACGAGAGGAAGAGCAGGAGTGCCTCGTCACTGAACAAGTGTCATAAGCCTGAGCATTAAAGACTGAACATGAACCTGTTTAATGCAGGTAAATGGATTGAAGAGCTGTCCAGTGGCAGTATTTGTCCTTGGGGTCAGATTCACCGTTTGGAAATCTGTAATTATCTGAGACTCACTGGTACAGAAAACCCTTTTAAATGTCAAAGGCCTTTCACAAGAAATACTTTTTCTAGATTTGCAAAATACACTAAAACCGCACAGTCCTCCACCTTCTTTCACTGAGGCAAATAGTGTAAGATATGTAATCTTAAACTAGAAATCTGTTGTGCAGAATGTGTTCAGTGAGATGACTGGCAGTAAGCTGATGTACTCAAAAGAAGTGCGTTTAAGTGTCCTCCTCTCCGTTACATGTACATGAAATGTATGATATCTTGATGTGGACTGATGTAATTTAATACATCACAGAGCACGTTTTTGATAAAAATGGAATAAAACGGTTAGATCCGATGTGTCTTCTTTTAGGATTTGTTTTCTGTGAGTAGTGGATTTTTTTAAGATTCACATTCAGTGAATCTTAAAATTAACAGTTACCCATCAGTCTTGGTTTTGACATTTTCATTAGTACTTTGTAGATTAGTTTTGAGTTTTATCTTTAGTCTTTATTTGTATAGTTGGAAAATGTTTCATTTAATGATATCACTGCTAGTTTTAGTTTTTTGTAAAATATAACTATTAATCATGCAATATTTTTTTAATGCAACTTTTTTTAGGTTTCTGATCAACTATCTCTTCCGTGGTGCAAAGTCAGTCTCAAATCATCTGTACTTTTTCTTTTTCATTGCTGGGTTACTAAACACATGGTAGTTACTAGTTAGCCGGTTCTCCAACCCCCATTATTTTTTAGAATCCAGCCTGATGATCACTGTAGATTAAAACATCAAAGCAGACATTGGTCCATGACTCATGATAATCTCAGTCAAGCGTTAATGTATGGATTTATTGCGTTCCACAAAATATTTTATCGGTTCATGAGCAAAGCTGTCACAAAAAGCACCATGTCAACGACAGTGACGAAATCAAAATATAACAAAGTTTTGAATTTATCATCTAACACAGACAGCTTGAGCAAAAACATGAAAAGCTACAGGCCCTAAAGGAATAAACAAAGAAAGTCTCTTTAAAAAACCATCACAGAAAGTCTTCACTGTAGACGACTTGGTTCCTCTTGTCCCTGTAGGAGCCTTTAGTGCTGTTCTGCACAGCTGTGAAAGAAAACAGACAGAGGTGAACGTTAGTACTCGCTGTGCAGACGCACACAGTTCAGTCAATGTCTGAACAGCATAAAGAGCACAGTGTTTACCTAGAGAAGCCCAGACAGATTTGCCAGTGGCTGCATCCAGCATGGGCTGCTTCCTGGCGATGCTGACTTTGATGTGAATGTCTCCCACTGTGCTTCCATTCAACTGTGAGACAAAAAACACCGAGATGAGTCTGAAGAGCTGCACAGTCTGTGATTTTCAAAACTAAGAAAATTAACTCATTCTTGACTGTTGGAATAGACAGTAAATATTTTATTATGTTGACAGTATAATAAAAAATAGGAGTCTCTTTTGAAAGTCTACAATGACCTGTTATAAAAGGTTGAGGTATTCATAGGTTGATTAAGATATTTCTAAATGAACGTGATTTCACAGAAATCTGAAGAACAGGGATTAGGGGAGGCGGCCAACCCACCTCTGATTAGAAGGCGCTAACGTGGGATTTATTCATGACATAGTTGCAAATGGTTCACACTATGCCAGTATTGGCCTTGCAAGGTTGAGGATGATATAAAGCTCTAGGTTTCAACCCATGAAATACAGATTCTTATACATTTGGTAGGAATGTCAAAATGATCACAATACAGTCGTATAGTCATAGTCAAGTATATCGTGCCTCACTCACATTAGATAGTAAAATAAAGACTTAATAGTTTAGGATACAATTTCTATTTATTTATCTATTTATGTCGTATTTACATAGAAATACCTACTGAGTTTAGTTTAGACCAAAACTGAAATAGCACACCGTGTTAACTATTGTATTTTGTGTTTTCTCTCATGTTTTCAGATGTTGTGTAATTTTGCATTTGTTTTGTGTGGTACTAACCTCTGCAACAGCCTGGTCTGCAGACTCCATCTTCTCAAACGTGATGAACGCACAGCTGGAAAGAGAATCAGTAGATGCAAATGAGAATAGCATCATGGAAACCAGGAGCAGAATGGAGTATTCACCGTGTTGCCATTAATTATGCACAATCAGTATGTGCACATGGCTTTGTTGAATGATTCCATACTTGCGTGGGTTGTCCATAGAGAGGTCGATGATGTTTCCATGTTGGGAAAAGGCAGAGCGCAGGCTGTCCTCTACGAGTCCAGAGCCATAAACGTAAACTGTATTCCCCTTACGCACCCCCCTCCGCTCCGGGTACGAGTCTGACCCTGGGTACAAACACACGACAGAAAACATGTACCAGCATTCCCAGTGAACCTTTGTCGGAGTTAACATTGGTGAAGGATTCTACCTGCATGACTGTAAATTACAAAGCGCAGGATGCAATGAAAACACACTGATTACTAAAAACTGGTTACTCACGTCTGAAGGGTCCGTCTCTGTCTCGGTCCCGGTCCCTGTCGCGCTCTCGATCCCTTTCTCTGCTTCGGTCTCGGTCTCTGTCTCGATCCCTGTCCCTGTCCCTGCCTCGGTCTCTATCCCGGTCCCGGTCTCTCTCTCGGTCCCGGTCCCGCTCTCTTTCTAGTTCTCGGTCGCGGTCCCGCTCTCTGTCTCTGTCCATTTCGCGGCTCGATGACATGCTACCTCCTTCATCGTCATCCCGGTATCGGTCGCTTGAACTGACGAAGCTGCAGGAGCAATTGCTGTATGTTACGCACATTTATTAAAAGTCAGGGCATTTCTTTTAATCATTATAGCTTCGACAATTTACCTTTCATACAGGGATTTCCTGTGAGCTCTCTTTCCAGACTAGAAAAGTATAAAAAATACAATACCATCAGAATGAGCTTTGTTTTCCTGGATAAGTCCAACAAGGGCTGGGCAACAAAATGTTAACACGCAATTTTCCTCAGTATCAGTGTGATAATTATAATTGATAATGATAATTATTGATACTAACTGAATAAATTCGATTAATAATTTGAGATTCAGAAGTCCAAACATCTGCCACTTTGTATTGTGTCTTCTTTATATGTACAGAATCTGAGGAAATGATGCAACTTCACACAAAAATGTAACAAAAGAAACACTACTTGCAACACAGTTATTATCATGTGTAATCTTCACTGTACCTCAGGCTGTTCTTCATCTGTAGACACGCTTCTTTGGAATGGCAAGAAAGCAGGAACCGGGCCTTTCTCAGGGTCCTGTGAAAAAAAACCCCAGAAGAACAGTAAATATATTCAAAGCATCTTAACAATGGATGATGAGAATATATTTATAGTGCTAGCCAAATGCTACTGTAAATGTAGAATAGTTACCGTGTATTGGATCACATCTCACCTTAAGTTTTATCTCCAACATTCGTGACCGTTTGAAGCCAGAGTTCTTGTTCTCTGATTTAATTGCACTAATGGCGCCAGATTTGATCAGCATCTTTGCTTGCTCTGTAGCTGTAGCAGTGTCAACAACCGGCTGGTCTGACAATGCTGCGATGGAGGGAGAGTGGAGTGAGGTGGGGTGGGAGGTTTGTGCTAAAATACATGATGTTTTAGCCTGATGTTTTAGAGGCCAGCAAGGAATCACAACAAGAAACTTAAGCAATGGCAATAAAAAGAATAAAGAGGCAGTTCCTTCAAATAGTTAACATATAAGGCTAATGATTATGATGATTAAATGAAAGCTATTTAAAATCAATTTAGCCAGTTAAAACCTACTTCGTTTCAGTCCACTCTGGTTCGTCTGGTTGGTTGAACTCTGCTTCTTCAAGGCAAGCAGTGCCTTTTTCTGATTAACAATAAACAAATAAATGAACGCACGAAAATGAATAACTGACTCGACACTGAAGACAGACGGTTATTTAAACAATAAACCTTACCTTTTTCTTGAGTTTAGCATATTTCTTTTGCAAAGCCTCCTCTTCCTCCGTGAGTGAACTTGGGAACACCACCATGACGGTACGTGCTGCAAAAGAAAAGGCTTTATAAACAACTGCAGAAGCACAAACGCAGATTGAGGAAAAGAAAAAGAAAAAAATCACCTAATCTGCTTCAGTGCTGCTAGCTTGCTAACCTGTGGAGCTAACGGTAGTCACAACCGACTGCTTTTAAGACGATATACATGTAGCTACACAGTCATACGACACAGAAAGTAAACTACTACATTTCTAGTTTATAAAATAATAGCAAAAGCGGTCTCTTACTGTCACGTGTAATAACATATATTAGTTACTGACTGTTTCACTTCTCAAATTCAAACACTTCTTACCCCGAGTTCAATACAAACACCGTCGGGTAAATATGACGTTGCACCTGCTGTTTGAGGTTTTTTTTTTTTTTTTTTGGAAACGGAAGTTTATTACATCTAATATTTAGCATGCCTAACTAAAATACATATCGCCAGAATAAAACAAAGAATTTTGATAACTCTCATTTTTTTTTTTTGTCGCCGCTAGCTAGCCTAGCTACTTCCGCTTGTGCAACCTGTCAACTTCCGCGGCGACAGCAGTAGTTGGCTGCAACTTTTAGCTTTCATTTACGGGCGGGGACATGGAGAGAATAAGTAAGTGGTGGCTTTTGAATGCCAAACCAATCGTTTAAAAATAAGCACTTTAAACGCGTTTGATTTTGCTATTATACGTCGCTTTCGTAGCTCGCTTGGTGATGATGATGTGGCTCGTTCAGAGGAGCTGTCAATCAGTGCTCCATGCAGCACTATCGTGACAATACAGTTTATATTTTGGAAACAACTGATCCGAAATGACCTGTATTTTATTTTCAGCTTCTTCAGTAAATATATCCTCGGTTTTAGACATCAGCATGCAGCGTTAACCAGTGTGCATCCTGTATGGACGTAAACAAGCAGTGTTGTGTTTGTTTAGTTCAGTGGGGAGTTGAGTGGTGGAATATAACCTAGTACTTTTACACAGTGCAGATTTGTGATACTTGTGCTTTACTTGAGTATTTCCATTTGTATTCCCATTTTATGCATAATTCT
>JAPQRN010000003.1:19208925-19229509 GCA_037367275.1 Coranthus polyacanthus
TTTACACAGTGCAGATTTGTGATACTTGTGCTTTACTTGAGTATTTCCATTTGTATTCCCATTTTATGCATAATTCTCTACACCTAAGAGGCAAATATTGTATTTTTTACTCCACTGCACAGTTTTTTAGTTACTTTTAAGATTTCCAGAAGCCATGTATCTCCAAATATGTTGATTTTGAGTGTTTGTGATAACCTGATGTCGTGATTTCATATAACTAAAACCACAGTAAGCTAACATAAATAACCAAATACTGGTAGTTAGCTAAACGTATGAATAAACAGCTGGAATAGGAGGCTTATTGTAAGTTGATTTGTGCAAAATATTTTAACAATAGACGGTTTAACGTAAGTATTAGTGTTCTAAAACATTTATTTTCCTTGGTCTTATCTGATTGTGCTCTGTGGGTACACCAGACCGACAAAAAAAAAAAAACCCCATTGGGAACCACTGAATAACTTTAGTCCTTTCATACTTTGTGTTCTTTTTTGCTGTTCACTCCGTACAGACGTGCCCCCTGTGGGCCCCATGGACCTGCCTTTGTCCCTGCTGGAGATGGGATGCTCTGGCAGGTTTGAGCTCATCACACACCCCCTGCCCGGACAGCCTTTACCTCCGCAGAGCACGGTCAGTGAGGAGGGCGTCTGTTTTGTCCGTTTTTACAAACACCAGCTACCACCAGTGTTTAAAGTCGTCTACAAGCCGCCAAATGCAACCTCACAAAATGAAACAAAGAATGAAGTTAGCATTCCAGGGGGCTGAATTAAATGCATCCTAAATTTCACCCGTCACACATTTCTCGTCAGCCTACGAGCAGCATCATAGTACGCTTCCTTTTTTTTTAAGCTTTTATGAAACATAAAATGGGTTTTTGTGAGACTCTTGTTTGCACTTTACATTTTAATTGCGGTATTACACAAAACCAAAACATATTCTCGGGTGATTTGGAACTAATTTATGATCCTAAACCAGTGCTTTTTTAAAAAAATATGAAATGTCTAAATGTTTTTCTCTCTTTAGCTCCCACATGGGCTGCCTCCCACCAGCCTGAGTCTGGAGACAGAAGTAGAGAAACAGTTTTTACGGGACCCTGCCTGGCTTCCTATCCACGACACAGACTTTTCCTTCCAGAAGTTTCTGAAGTATGCCTGCATATCTGTGATTTGACTGTTAAAATAGTGAATAAATGTAGTCACATTTTCTGTTTGTAACATGTATAAACTGTCATTTCAAGTGCAGCATTGATGTTTTCACACCTCTGATTAAAATATAATTAAAAGTTAACAAAGTTGCTTTTAAAACAGAACTGAACTGATTTTCACCAAACCATGAGAATGCTGTAATCATATTTATTTAAATATTTCAATTTATTATACGATGGTTTTTAATGCCCCCATATATCGGAAAAAAGACGTCATGTTGTGTTTTCATCTTCACCAGGGTGACTAAGAGAGACGTTAATGTCGACTCTCTGCTCAACTGTGCTCAGTCTCCGCTCCATTCCGGTCTCTCTGTTGTCAGAGATCCGACCACAGGGATGCTGTTGGACTTCACAGAGGTAACTCAAGAAACTGCACCACTCTGACTACTGAACTGTTATTAGTTTACTTGTTTACAAAGTGCATTATCTTTAGCCTTTGTGTTATTACTATGAAATTAGATTTTCTAACTGAGAGGAAGATGTTGGTTGTTGGCATTAGAAACCTCCCAACGCGAGCCAGTTAAGCAAAAGCCAGGTGAATTAACTGCGTGGTCCTTTTCCACTTTAATTCACGTTTAGGTGTTACTTGAAAACACTGGCCTCTCAGCAAAGAACTCGCTGTCTTTACAACGCCAGCCCGGACCGCCTTCGGAGAGCCTTCGAGGAAGCAACACCAGCTACCCTTTCCTCCCTGGTGAGATTCATTCCAATTCTTTTGCATCAGAAATACATTGTATGCATCCTTTCTTTAAGTGAGACGTAAACAGATGAGGAGTTTTCCTTGTGTGCATGTAGTAAAAATACAGCTAAAATGCTATATAATTGCTCCTTCACAGGAGGTATGGAGGAGCTCACTCTGGATCAAATTAAGAAGAAATCTGATCTGGAGGAGGACATAGACTTTGAGAAAGGTGATTTTCCTTATTGTGTTTGCTGTGTTGTAAAATTTGGAAGACCTCTGTTGTTATTTCAGCTCCTAATGGGTGCATGTTTTATTTTCCCCACAGATTTACTCAGAGTTCCCCCTGGGTTAAAAGCTGGGATGGACTTTATTGACAAAGGTTGGACTGGATTTCACATCATCCTGTGGTAACAGAGGTTCATTTAAGATGCTATAACAATTTAATCCCTCCCTTTTTATTTTGTTTTTAAGATGCCAAAATAGCAAAGCCAGAGGTCAACCTCATGTCGCTTCTGTCCACATTTGATGGCATCTCCGAGTTACATCGCGAGGCAGAAGGGAAGGAGGAAGGAAAAGAAACAGACGAAGCTCCCAAATTACCCAGAACAAACAGCCTCGAAGACCTCGGCATCAAGGTAATGGAGTTATTTCTGATTCAAGGATGAAATGATAAGTGGTGAATTGTCAGATTAGTTTTTATTCACCATGCTATCAGTGTAGAAATACAGCAAAAAGAACTCAAAACAAAACGTAGAGCACAGCACTCAAAACAAGAATTTAATATAATGCATCAACATTCAAATGCTTTTACAGACATGGATACACACCAGCCCGGACATTTAAAGAGCAAGTGAAAGTGAGAAATAATCACAGGTTGTGAGACGTATTGTTATCAAAAGGAGGAAAAGCATGTGAATATTTACAATGGCACTAAACTATCTGCATCAAGCTCAATCATAGATAAAAATAACTGATCACTATTTATCATCATTGGAACATTTGTAGGTTAACAATTTCAAATCAAATGAATTAAATGCACGCTTTGGAAAAACTGCATGAAGATGATTTACAGGTTCAGTCATTTGTAATTCAGTGCTTGATCATACAGACTGGAGGCCACATTTGGGAAGTTTGAACTCTATATTATCCGTAAATGGGTTTGGTTGGATACTTGCATGAAGGTTCATAACGCAGTGTTTAACTGCAGCTTAGTAGATGTTATATGCAGTAAAAGTGATTCAGTTATAACACGCTGCATTCTGCACACATGAAATTATTATATTAGTATTCTGTCCTACTTTTTCAAATAACCTAAATTGTTTGTGTGCTGTTGCCTTTGGGCAAACGTACAGTGGTTGAAACTGGTTTTCTTTCAGGATGCTGTGTCATCCTCTGCTTTGGCAGAGAAGGGAAAAGAAGAGAAATCAAAACCAAATGAGAACCCAGAGGAAAACAAGAAATGGGCCATCCCTGTTGACATTTCTTCACCCTGTGATGATTTCTATAAGCGAATCCCCAACCCAGCTTTCAAGGTGGGTAGTCCAGTAATCATCCAATTAGCCTGAAATATGATAATGAGCTTCCATTTTTCACAAATTAATTAAAAAAGCTGTTTATCTTCAAAAGCTTACTCTGTCCTCCCTGTTTATTTACTTGTTGTCTCTTTCTCTCCCTTTGTGTACGTGATGAAACATGATGATTAAAAATCAATTTGCCGAGCGGCTGAGCATCCTGCGATAAGTGATGTGTTTCTCTGCCCGGCTCGGCTCCAGTGGCCGTTTGAGCTGGATGTTTTCCAGAAACAGGCTGTGCTGAGGCTGGAGGCTCACGACTCGGTGTTTGTAGCCGCGCACACGTCAGCTGGCAAAACAGTGGTGGCCGAGTACGCCATCGCTCTCTCACAGAAACACATGACAAGGTGCATATTTGATGCTGCAATTGAATAATGGCCGCCGCGTGCAGAATGTTTATGTGATTTGTTATTGTGATGACATGGGTTTAGAGTGATAATCCCAGTGAAAATGGGCCGAGCTGACCAGCGGTGGATTGTAACTTTTATAAAAGTACTTTACTTAAGTACGTATTTAAGGAGAATTCCCTTTTTAAGCAAACTTTATACTTATGCTAATATAATACCAGTAATATCAGTGTGATTTGTGTTTTTAGTTCAGTGAAGGATCTGAATACTTCCTCCACTGCAGGAGATCTTTTGCTTTCTCTATTGGTCTTGTCTTTATCGACCTGACCACCAGGGGGCACCAAAGTCAGAATTTCTCACCCTGAACACACACTCAGTGACTTGAAGTGATTGCATTGTTATATTTGTGCTTTTAAAATCTCAGTATTG
Source organism: Coranthus polyacanthus (assembly GCA_037367275.1). Lineage (NCBI taxonomy): Eukaryota > Metazoa > Chordata > Actinopteri > Kurtiformes > Apogonidae > Coranthus > Coranthus polyacanthus. The sequence goes on from JAPQRN010000003.1 coordinate 19,213,156, forward strand.
TCAAACTTTCGTGGCCTTTACTCTCTGGTTCTTTGTATTTAATGTATCTTCTGACTCCCTTTGTGTCGTCTGATAGGACGATCTACACGTCTCCCATTAAGGCCCTGTCCAATCAGAAGTTCAGAGACTTTAAGAACACCTTTGGAGACGTCGGACTCCTGACGGGCGATGTCCAGCTCAGTCCTGAATCTTCCTGCCTCATCATGACCACTGAAATCCTCAGGTACCTCGGCCGTTTGTGAGAACGGTCATTTCATGTCATGGAAAACTCATGTGTGCGGACAAAATATTAATAGTTAATTAGCTCAAAATATGTTATTGTATTGTTTTGCAATCTAATTTCTGACATCATCACCTTGTAGCATTACAAAACAACAAACGTGTGTAAGTGACAAACCAGGCTGCTAATGCTGCGAGCTGTAAGTTGCAAATATCCTGAACCCAATAAAAACAGGCGCAGTATGCATAACAGAGAGACAGAAAACCTTGAACTCAACGTAGTACTACCTGTGAAATAAAACCACTGAATAGAACATTACAGCGAAAAGTACTTTACATTTATATTTATCTACAGTGAATTCTTCTTGGGGAAAATATACAGTCGAAATGTGGCGGTCGATGTTTAACGCAGGACCCAGTGATCAACTAGATATCATAGAATCATTTTAATTTTACACAGAATCTAAATTCGTTCGCAAGATAGTGAAAACTAGTGGAGGTATTCCTTTTTTAAAAGGAAAGATCCTTCATTTGGGTAAAATTATGTGTTAATAAATGTGATTCGTGAATAAATGTATAATAAATTGTGAAGAAATTTATGAATACAGTAAACGTTGCATCCTTAGGGTTTATTAAATGCAAATAAGTATTAAGTACAATTTTCAACCCAATTTAGTGGAAAAAATGCAATTGGTGAGGCTTCAAATACACATAAAAAATGCTGAAATTTAACTTCAAACGTGACAAATTCATAAAGTATTTTGGGTGGAGCGGTCCGGTGAACTTAACAGAAGTTTTCAAGAAAATCCATGATCTGCTGTCGTCTAAGTGAGTTGGTACAAAGTGATCCAGAAGTGTTCGTAGATTGCTTGATGAGTCTCTGAACTACTTTCTTTTGCTCTTTCCTGTCAGGTCTATGCTTTACAACGGCTCGGAGGTCATCAGAGATTTGGAGTGGGTGATCTTCGACGAGGTTCACTACATCAATGACGCCGAGGTCAGGAAACGTTCCCAACTAAATCTGCTTAGTTTATTTTTCTGATTTTGTGCGTCGAAGCTGAGAATAACTTTCCATCTCCTTTCTTTGCTTCCCTCAGAGAGGGGTTGTGTGGGAGGAGGTTTTGATTATGCTTCCTGATCACGTCAGTATCATTCTCCTTAGCGCCACGGTGCCAAACGCTCTGGAGTTCAGTGAGTGGATCGGGTAGGTGTTCACACCGACGCAGACTCTTGTGATAGTGTCAGACATTGACATCTGATATGCAGCAGCAGAGGCTACGGAGGTAATTAGTTATATTCACAGTCAATATATTACGAGAAGCAAACAGGTTGCATTTTGAATTTTTGTTGAGCAAGAAAGGTCTCCAGAGGAATAATCTCGATTGAGGCCCTTTTCACACTTTTCAGAACTCGATACGTTGCCCAGCCCTACTTATAGAGAATGAACATTTGGTTACGGGATAGTAAAAACTAGTGCAGATTCTTCGTTCTGGTAACTGTCCTGCCATTGAAATCACGTCACCTTGCGAGGCAGCTGATTGATAAACAGTTATCAAATGAAGAGAGTGATAAACATCTAATTCTTGCTCCTGTCTTCGTCTTATTCCCATTCTCCTTTCTTAATCTTTCAGTCGTATTAAGAAGAGGCATATTTACGTGATCAGCACACTGAAGAGACCTGTGCCTTTGGAGCATCATCTGTACACCGGAAACAGCACCAAGACTCAGAAAGAGATGTTCCTGCTCGTGGACGCTGTGGGCAACTTCCTCACCAAAGGGTACGAGCTCTAAATCAAAAGCGGCTGTGCGAAACGCGAATAGATGGCGGTTAGTTTTGTCCCGGGTGAAGACCTTCGAGCTGTATTTCATAACGGGAGTTGTGTTTGTTTGCTCAGATACTACACGGCTGTTGATGCAAAGAAGGAGCGCACCAGCAAACACGCCCAGTCTTTTGGAACGAAAAACACTTCTCACAGTACTTCAGCCAGTCAGGTATTTTTTTCTCCCTTTCCCGTTTTGTCACAGTTTGATAATTTGATGCTTCGCTGTCATTTCCTCTTTGTTTAGCTTCTCATATTTTTTACAATTTAATGCATGTGAATAACTGTATAACACGCAGCATAATATATATTTATCTTTTGATAGTTTTCAGCCAGATCATAATGTTCAAAGGTTTAAAATGAACGTTACGTGGCCACACACTTGGACCATGTGGATAACGAAAAAACATCATTACAAAATCTACATAATTGTTCACTATTAAACCTGTTAACTTGTTATTTTAGTAGCAATTATTTGTTGTGTTGTAGATTGTTCTGAAAATTGTTTCCAAAGTATCAAAATCTTGAATATACTCCCAATTTAATATGTCCTTTACAAATGTAGGTGTAATAAGCCACAGTTTTTCAGTCAATATTGTTAGTTTTTCTTGTAATTAAATAGTGTTTATTTCTCTATATATTTATTGTTAATAAGGATCGCCAAATGGAGTGGACTCTATTTGGGAAAGCAGTAAGGCTCTGTAAATGATTTTATTTCTCTTTATTCTGAATTCTCACAACTCCTCTGTCTCCTCGTCTCTCGCCCTCCAGGACCGAGCGGTGTGGCTCACTCTCCTGCACTTCCTGTCCCAGCGGCAGCAGACCCCGGTGGTTGCGTTCACCTTCTCGCGAACGCGCTGCGACGAAAACGCCCGCTCTCTGGAATCGATGGACCTGACCACCTCGATAGAGAAGGCAGAGATCCACTCCTTCTTCCAGAAGAGCCTGAGTCGCCTCCGAGGAGGAGACAGGCAGCTGCCTCAGGTACTTCTCAGTCAGCAGAGACCCCACATTTCCCCTCCTAGAGAAAAGCAACTTTCCGAAGTGATGATTCACTCTGCATTAATAAACATTTTTTTAATATATTTCTATTTGGCATAGACAGCGCCTCAAAGTATAACGATCACAAGGGAGTGAAGTGAAAAACAGCTTCTATTTTGGGCACTAATTTTGATGCATCAACACCAACGTCTGTGCTTTTGGCTACAAATGAAAACTGAAAAGTAGAAGAACATGCATAAAGAGAGAGGGAATTTCTTGTGTTCAGAAAAATGTGATGGCATTTCCTTCTGACTTTGGAAGAAGATTTCAGATGCTTAATTCTGAAGTACCAATACCACACTCTGAATAATCTATTACACGTCAAAGTTCTGCATTCAAACCTTATTTAAGTAAAAGTATATAAGTATCATCGGCAAGAGTGTGGATTTTGTGTAGAATACGATGCTCCAGCTTCATGATTGTTGGTGTTGCCGTGTTTTAGATCCTGCTCATGAGGGACCTTTTGAAGAGAGGAATAGCAGTGCATCACAGCGGGATCCTGCCAATCCTGAAGGAGGTTATTGAAATGCTTTTTTCAAGAGGTCTCGTAAAGGTGGGTCAGACTACTTCATTAAGGCCGTTCATTCCCAAAGATTACATTTCCCTTCAAGTATTTGAAAAAAAACTTTCAACAAGAAGCTGGTTTTTGATAATACTGAATGTAAAGTACGTCTAAATGCATTTATTTAGTCCAGTTGAGCGGTGATCTTTTGTGGTCTTGGGGTGAAGACGTTTGTTCACTGGTTCATCATTTTTAAAAAGTGCGTCCCCATGATTAAAAAAAAAAAGAAGTTTAGGAAACAACAGAAGATATCTTATGCTAACACTTTGATGGCTCCAGAGTGCATTAGTCACAAAAGCGTATATGCCCAAAAGACTCGGCTTGAAAATCTCTTCCTTCCTTGAACATAATCCGCAAAATAAAACTTGGCCGAGAGCTGGTTAAAACCGTTTTCCTGCTTCCTTCCTTGGTCTCCCAGGTGCTGTTTGCCACTGAGACGTTCGCGATGGGAGTGAACATGCCTGCCAGGACCGTGGTGTTCGACAGCATCAGGAAACACGACGGGACCGGCTTCAGAAACCTGCTCCCTGGTTCGCTGTCTCTTCCCTCTCTTTCATCCTAACCAACATTTATTATTCCCTTTCATCTCTGACGGTTGAATCGAAGTGGAGAAAACAGCAGTATTTTTGATTTCTCGTGCGCGTTCTTTCAGGTGAATACATTCAGATGGCGGGCAGAGCGGGCAGGAGAGGTCTGGACGCCACAGGCACAGTGATCATCCTCTGTAAAGCCGGAGTGCACGAGATGGCAGATCTGCATGTCATGATGCTGGTGAGACCCTCCCTCCTCCAACAACCGCCGGCCACATCCATTTATATGTAACTTAGTGTGGTTTTAATCCATTCAAGACCAATCGATATATTATTTCTTACAGCAGAGCACAGCCAAATTGCAAAGTGTTGCACGCTGGATTGCTCATTTAACATTTAATTACACAGCTGAGTGGGCTGTTTTAACTCACTTTCCCTCTGTGATCATTTTTAGAAAAACCTCCTCACTTGATGTAGGATCTTCAGCAGAAAGAAATCAACTTTATGTATGACCGGTCTTCAGCTGAAGTTATTTTATGTTTTTTGGTTTTTTTTTTAATAACGTGTCTAGTACTTTGTTCTTCATTTAGTTTAAATACATTCACACGGCGGCCATTTTCCTCTGACGTCACGCTCAGGGCGGGAAGCTCAAAGGCCGTTATCGAAAGGATAATGTCGTAGTGCTGTGTTGAAGTCGTGTAAAAATAGAAAATCTGAGCCATCACTACGATCTGTCACTCCACTGGCTGCAGAAAATCTGGAGGAGTATCGGTATTTGAACTTAAAACAACATATTTAAAACTGCCACTTCGTAGCTAACATTACTGTCATTACTGATTCGTTCTGAAATATGTATTAACTATATAGTATTATATTTTTCTCCCCTGTTGAGAGTTAAACATGGAAATTCATTTTAGTCTTTGTTATTAATTGATAACTGCTAATAAAACAGTTTGTACAGGGAAAATTAAGTAAAAATGCGCTACATTTCTGACCCAACTGTCCAACCGAGCAAGTGAAAGAAAACCTGAATTAACCTGAAAGAAGAGAAAGTAAATAAGACCAATAAAAGACGTGGCAATAAAATACAAGTATAAAACGAGCAAACCAGACTAGAAAAAAAAAAAGTACAATTATATAACAAAGGTGATGTTTTGAGTTGAGTTGCTGAACAACATGGAAAGCGCGGTAGCCTCAGAAACTGGCTGTTTTTCTGAACTCATCCCTCTGTGGTCCAGGGGAAGCCCACCATCCTCCAGTCCCAGTTCAGACTGACCTACACCATGATTCTCAACCTGCTGCGAGTCGAAGCCCTCCGCGTGACCGACATGATGCGACGGAGCTTCTCTGAAAGCCACAGAGACACTCAGGTAACACGCACCTGTGCAAACCAGGAGAACAAAACGGCTTCTATTGCTTTTACTGTATCATTACTAATGTCTCATTGTTGCACTGCCATGTCGCTGTGCTGATAATGATTATTTTGTCAGATCAGGTCTGAGATTTTTCTTGCGTCTCAGCAGCTCTGTTTTGCTGCATCACAAAAAGAGACGATATTAAGACAAAGGATGAAGATGCATATATTTAACATATGATACAGCCACAGAAGACAATGTTCGACGCATAACATTGAATCTGGGACTAACGACATTTCCAGAAAAGTCGGGTCGTGAACTAAAATCTGTTATTTTGCTATTTTGTTTGACCCTTTATTTAACTGAGAAAAGTACAAAGATTTTCACATTTTTCACTGACCAACTTAATTGTATTAAATTTGGGATAGAGGCATGTTTACCTCGGTGTTACGTCATCTTCTTTGGGAACTGATGTTGTTGACCAGACTTAATATATTACGGTAGGCTGATTCATAGGGTTTCTCATGGGGTTGACCTACAATCCTTGAGCAGATTTTCATCTGGTGGTCGTATTGCAACACTGTCTGTTGTTTGTGTGTTTACTTCCACCAAAAGACCTGACGTGAAAGGAAAATGAATTCTTTGTTTTGTCTTTTTTGCAGAAATATTCACTGTGATGTTTCCAGTTAACAGGTGATCTACCGTGAACCATATACAGTGGTTAAAAATAACCTTGAAAGGGTCTTAGAAAGCGTTAAATTGAAGTGTCTGATACCTGTAACACACGGATGAGGTACTTTTGATTCTGAACGTTGAGCATTTTGTGTTATTTAACAGAAAAGTGAATCCAGATGATCAGTTTGAAAGAAAAGAAGAAGACAAGCAAGATTTAATTCCTCCCTCGATGATTCTGTTACAGATAAAGCCGTGTTCTTTCTTCCTCGTGTCCTCGTCCTCCTCCTCGCTCTTGATCTTCCCTGAGTCATGATAAACTTGTTATAAAAGCTCTGCATTCTCTCTCCTCTCGTGTCCTCCTCCTCTTCCTCCTCTTCCTCCTGCTTCAGGCCCATGAGAAGAGGATCAGTCAGCTGAAGCAGACGCTGTCCTCCCTGCCTCCTCTGGACACAGAGGGCCAGCTGTCCGACCTGTTGCCTTACTACCACACTGTGACGGAGCTGCGAACCACCACCGAGTCCCTGCAGGTACAGAGGCAGACGCAACAAAGCAGCTTCATGCGTCTTTAATCTGCTCACTTTTGATCTTGTGCCTGTCTCTGATTGTAGCGCGCCGTTCTGGAGTCTGTCAACGGGCTGAAAGCTCTGTCTGTGGGTCGAGTTTTGGTGGTTAACAACAAACAGCATCTCAACGCCCTGGGTGTCATCCTACAGGTAGGTGTGTTTTCTGTGTTTGATTGAACGGTGGCAGCTACAAGTGCATATTAGAGTGGGGGGAAAAAAAGAGCTGGGAAAGGGGTGTGATATTTCAAGAAAAAATCCCAAGTACTGCGTGAAATTATAAAGTCATGAATGTGCATCCATTTGGGCTGTAATTCCTGATGCCTCATCCAAATCAGTATGTTGTTTTCTATTTTTTTTTTCTCATACAAAATCACTAAACCTTCTTGCTTTAAGTAGCCAGCTCTAACCACTGAGCCACTGTGTTGCCTTTTGCAAACACATCTGTCTCTTGACATCCTCTCTCTCCTGTCTTGCTATGTCTTGTTGCCAGGTCTCCAATGACTCTGTGAATCGCACATTCACTGCTCTCATCATCTGTGAAAAAGGCAACGAGGAAGGAGGAGGGAAAGGCAATGACAACACTGCATTCCCTCACCTCTACAATACAGCTCTCTTCATACCCGAAGGTTGGTTCGTGGACAAAACACACACGCTCTCATTACCTCTGAGACATTTTTCTACCATTGGAGTTCTTTCAGTCACTGAAACCACCCACACATTTACATTTTAATTGTGCTTTTTGCAGAGCTGTTTGCAATGAGTGCAGCAGGAGAACACACACATGTATAAAGTATTCCTCTCTCCTGTTATTTTTTATCAGGCCCTTGCAGCCACACTGTGCAGAAGTTGAAACTGCAGGACATTTCAGCCATCACAGTGAAAACCCTCAAAGTGATTCCTGACAGAATCATCGATAACTACAACAAAAGGCAACAACCGAGATTCAGGTGTGTGATTGACAGCATTGGGAAGGTTACGTTTGAAATGTAATGGGTTACAGATTACTAGTTACCCTGTTCAAAGTAATGAGTAATGTAACTTCATCAATTTAATGTACCCCATTACATTTGTAAAAGTAGCATAAACATTCAAAATCAACACATGTGGAGATACATTGTTTTCACTGGACGGGAAGGGGATGAAAAACCGTAATCTGAAAAGGAACTAAAGCTGCCGGACAAATGTAGAGTAAAAAGTACAATATTTGCTTCTGAGATGTAGTGGAGTCGAAGTACAAAGCTGAATAAAAGTAGCTCAAATTCGTAGTGCAGTTCATGAGTAAAAGTAGCTCATTGCGTTCCACTACTGCATAATTTTCTCACGATCTATTATCAATTTTCTGTTTCAGACACGATCCTCCCGGCCAGGCCATCTCCACGGCGACCCAGGAGCTCCTGCGATTGGCCGAGGCAAACCCCGGCGGCATCGCGACCCTCGACCCTGTGAACGACCTCCAGCTGAAGAGCGTCGATGTGGTCGAGGGCTCCATGAGGCGCCGCGTGCTGCAGGACAGCCTCCGAGATTTCAACTGCATCCACTCCCCAACTTTCGCAGAACAGGTGTGTGTTTTTCAGATGTGTTTAATCACTGAGACACTCCTTGAAGAAAGAGCCCTTTTCAAATTCTCGGTGGGAGTTATTTATATTTTTTGAGACGCACTTTAAAGACAATTGATGAGCAGCGTTTCACTTCGCTGTTTGGTTAAGAAAGACATCAGCTCTTTTGTGCAGCAGTTGCATATTTATGCAAGCTAATTAACATGACACCCTTACATAAGACACACGCAATTGCCCTCCTTTTGATGCCGGCTCTCTGCAGCTTCCTTTTAAACTTCCATCATTTCTCTTTGTGCCTCTAGTTTCACAAGTATATCAACAAACTCCACCTCAAGATTTCTGTTCTTGTGTTGTGTCTCCTGTCTTCCTGGCGGCCTCGTTGAGGAGATAAAGTGCGAGAATCGAGTTGGCTGTTCTATAATTACCCATATAGGCTCATAGCTGCAGCTCATCGCTGTCTCACAGCCACAGCGTGTCGTTTGAGCCATCTCATACGCACACATGCACGCAAGCTCTCGCTCATCGCTTTGCAAGATAACAAGTTCTTACTTGCAGTATCACTGTCTCTCCTCATCACTGCAGATTCACACTGCCTTTATACTGGCTTTATGCAGCAATGTGAATGTTGGTGAATGCAGCACATTTTACAATGCACGCTGTTTGTATACGGTAACCAGCCTCGTGGTTTTATGTAATATTTTCACTTATACAGCCCTGTGTGCTGTCAGTGAGAGTATAATAGGCAACGTTTTCCTCTCCACTACTATGTGGCTCTGCTTTTATTGTTGCATTGAATTCAGGTCAAGTGCTGCAGTGCTGCTGTTGCATAGTGAAGTTAGGTAACCTGTCTGTGTGTCTGTTATGGGGACGTAAACCTAACTATACACTCACAGTGTGGAGACATAAAGCTGGTCTCCGCAATGTAAATCGTTAAATTTGAGGGTTAAACACATAATATGTAGCATTTCCACAGTACAGTTTCTAAAAACGAGGCCTGTGTTCTATGTTTTGTTAACTTGCGTGCTTACGTCATATTAAATGTTTCCAACAATGTTCAAATTAAGAAGTGTCTGTAATTTTATTAAATACAGTTAAATACATTAAACACCCGCCTGTCAATAGCATCGTTACCCTATTACTAATGTTACCTTTAATATTTACGCACTATAATATATTACGCACAAATATTTCACTGAATAAAATGAAATAACGTGAATAAACGTCACTAAGCGTAATGTGAATAAAACTCGGTGATGAAAATAACAGCTCTCACTTCACAGCGTCATCTACTACTACACATTTGACTAATATTTTGATTTTAAGGTTAGGTTAAGGTTTGGATAGGAGTTAGATTTAGACGTGTTGTGTTTATGGTTGCGGTTAGGGAAAGTCTCCACGAAATGAATGGAAGTCAATGGGAAGCAATGCATGAAAACCCAGCGTGTTTGTGTGTTTGTGTTTCAGTTTGCGCGGATTCAGGAGAGGATGAGTGTTCAGGAGGAGCTCGACAGGCTGCTGTTCCTGATTTCGGACCAGTCTTTGTCTCTGCTGCCTGAATATCACCAGAGGATAAAGGTTTGACCATCCTGACCCGTTTCTGTCACAGCCTTTTTATTTCTCACAACAACATCACTGTCTAGTCTTCTAACATGAGTTTATTTGTCAATTTAAAGCACTGACTTTAGTCGTCACTCTATGACCGTTACTTTTCTTTTCATTTGTTCTTTTTATTGGTTCTTTTATCTGCAAACTACACAACCTTTGTGAGTTTCCAAGACCCCAAAAGAACAGTTGAGGTGGTCAACCCTTTCATTTCAAGAATACAGATTATTTTACAGCTTGGACAAAATATTCTGCCTTCTTTCTAAAGCTTGGCAAATAAAAATTGCCACAAAAAGTTCCTAGGTTAAAACATATACGCTATAACTTAGAAATGAGTGTTAACAAATGACTTAAATAAATGTATAATTTTCAAATCTGTTAAGAAACTATGTTGTAGAAATATGCAGTGTTGCAGTGATTTGATCACAAATAGAAATGGCTGTTTTTGTGTAAATTAGTAGCATCTGGCAGAAAGAATACGATTCAGTCAGTTGAGTGTGATTATAAATTCTATTTAAATTATAAAGTTTTTTATTCCCTGTAGCATGCCATTCGTCATGCCATTAGTAACGTTTTAGTCGTGTTCAGCTTCCTGGTGAAATGTTTGCGTGGTGATGAGCCCAGCGGCTCTGAACGCAGCTCAGTCAGACTCTGAGGTTGATCTTCCTGCTGCTTCGACACAGGTCCTGCAGTCGCTCCAGTACATCGACAGCAGCGGAGCCGTGCAGCTCAAAGGCCGCGTGGCCTGTCAGATCAGCAGCCACGAGCTCCTGCTGACTGAGCTGCTGTTCGAGAACGCCCTGAGCCCCCTGGCTCCAGAGGAGAGCGCCGCCCTGCTGTCCTGTTTGGTGTTCACGCAGAACACGCAGGTGGAGCCGCACATTACCAACACACTGCAGGAGGTGAGAAAAGACGAACCACAGAGTAATGTTCATCAGTTCATCAGTTCATCATCCCCTCAGTCATTCAGTCAGGACTAAACTACATGAGACAGTGATAATAGTAGTAATAATACTGCTAATAAACTTTATTTATATAGCACTTAAAAAACAGAGTTTCAAAGTGCTTTACAAGACAAGAATGTGTCCATATTAAACATCCAAAGAAAAACCGATGTAGGGCGTTGTAGAGTTTACTAACATTAAAAAGGACACTCAAATGTTCAATATGTAACAAATGGGAAGACATGTACATTATTAGTATTAATCACTTTTTTACTTCTAATGTGAGAACGGATTACCGTGAAAAATGAGCTCCTTTCCAGACTCTAAACTGATTTCTATGAAGACAGCTCGGTTCAGGTTTTCCGTGAAAGTCATTATGCTTGAGTCTGCTAACATCAACGAACGAGCAGCTCCCCGTACAAAACAGACACATGCGAATGTTACATATTGCACCTTTAATTTTTGGTTACATCTCAAACTGAGCCCCAAGAGTCGAGAGACCGAGTTTTCAGGCTCTACAAACCCAAGACCTGAACCCGCAAAACAGTCCCTTCTGTCAGCTGGTCCTGAAACTCAGAGATCAGATAATGTGCAGTACTGTCCAACCTCAGACCTGCGCTGTTGCAGATTATTAAACCAAATTATTAAGTTAACAAAAGATGCTTATCTGGAATAAAGGACAAACCAAGCCTTAATTCAAAACAGACTTCAATGTTATCTGGCCCTACACTTGACAGAGATACACAGCAGAGACGGATCCGGACTCAGGACAGACTCAGTGACCACAGTCTCACAAAAGAAGAAACAGAAGGACAGAGGAAAGAGTCTGTGGTCAGGTAGAGGCAGAGACGCTCTTGATCTTAAAATGTAACAGAATATCAGACCGGAACTTCACAGAGTTGTGTGACGTTAAAAAACAGCAGAGACACGCATCATACTGAGCTGTACGATGTGACTACATGTCACAAGTTGAGGGACACATAATTAAAACATCACGGAATATCAGAATTATCTGACGTTGTATTATACCCTGTATCCTTTGTCCAAACTTAACTACAAGTGAATTCCTGGAAAGTAAAACATTTATGCACTCGATAAACTAACTAAAACTAAACTGAAATCCCGACCAAACTAAAAAAAAACAAATGAGCATATTGAGTTGAGTGCATCGAAGTGACATGAACACAGTGTGTGTGTGTGTGTGTGTGTGTGTGTGTGTGTGTGTGTGTGTGTGTGTGTGTGTGTGTGTGTGTGTGTGTGTCTGTGTGTGTGCGTCTGCGTCTGTCTGCGTGTGTGTGTCTCTTCTGACGTCCTGTACTGTACAGACGTTGCCTCCTCCGTCACTGACTCACACACACTTCCACTGTTGTAGATTCGATGCAGAACATCTTCGCCTCACAGAGAGGACACAAAGGGCAGGTCACCTGACTCACCCGAGCCTCTTGCTCACTTATTAATTCACTTGCAGCCCGTCTCTGCCAGATAATGCCCCTTCGCGTCAGTGCGTGTTGTCAGCTGCCCCTGATACACGAAAGTGCTTTAAGGACCTAAATTAGTGATGACCCAAGTAGCGATTTGTAAGACCTGCCATCCGAGGAGAGCGGACGCGCCGCGGTGGACGGAGTGTGTGTGTGGGCTTTCCTGAACATGGCCTCTGTCACAGCACTCAGAGGCGAGCAGTTAAAGTCTTTTGTGAAACTAAATTCTGTGCATGTCCTTTTCTTGTTTCAGGGCATCGACCGCGTGCTGTCCGTGGCCCAGCGGATCGGGGAGCTGCAGAGGGATTGTGGGATACCGCAGACAGCAGAGGAGTTTGTAGGCCAGTTCAAGTTCGGCCTGACGGAGGTGGTCTACTGCTGGGCCAGAGGCATGGTGAGGCTCTGAGCATCACCACAGTTTCATCACAATAAACTCTGAACTGAGCTGCCGTCAGGTTTCACTAGAGTGAAGCTCAGACAAAGAGTTTTGGCTGACTAAAGTAGAGTTCAACCTCATTCTTTCCAGAGCAGTTCCCGAGAGGGACACCAAATTTGCCGCCAAAACTACTCATGTATTAAATGTATGTAAAGAACGGAGGGTTGTATGAGCAAATTACAAGAAAAATCACATTATGACAGCTATTTTGCACACAGTAAGAAAAAGAAGAATATGCTTAGAAACTAATTATATAAGATAAGTTCAAATTATTTATTACTAAATATTACTATATACTTAGAAATAGTGATTTACTAATGATTTATTATATTTTTAGCATCACTGCTACCAACTACACAAGATGGTGAAGTGTTTTGGTATGAAAACCAAAGGCCACGACAAAAAAACCCACATGATTTAGACTTTCCTGCGGAGCCCATTTCGTTAATTACTTTCCAGCTGGTGTGAATTTCAGCAATAGGGTCGACATAAAAAAAGTACTTGACTTTGACTTTTTAAACTTTCTAAACTATATATCTTGTTGTCTAATAAAAGCTCAGCTCTCTATAGTCACCCAATTTGCACTTCTCTGTTGAATTCTTTTCTGCTTTGAGGCATTAAAGAATGTCTTAAAATACGAGTTACGTGATCTTAGTCCTTGCCTATCGTGAGCATCCTGAATTTAAATTACTATCAAACCATCGATCAGATGCTTTATTTGTCCCCAGCGATGGAGTGATCGGTTCTGTAACAGTGGGATGCACACATTTAGCACGTGTGAAACACACGGCACATAAACGCAACACTAACACCAAAAAATACACAGTCGAATCCTCAGCTATTACACACCAGTCGGTTAAAATATTGTGCAAATAAGTAGCTTTTCCTCGTTGAGTTTGATTGGGAGATGGAAGAGGATATAAAAGAGTTGTTGAATTTTTTTAGCAATTGCAAAAGGTGTTGGAGATGTTTTCTTCAACTCCGTACCGCAGGTTTATCTTCAAATGAAGACACCTGCAAACAGAATTTCTGTTTTCCTGTCGCGCTCTACAACCTTGTGTACGTCATCTCGTCTTGACACAGTTGGCTTTCTGCTCTCCCATCTCCAGCCGTTCGCGGAGATCGCCCAGCTGACCGACGTCCAGGAGGGAACGGTGGTGCGCTGCATCCAACGCCTGGATGAAGTGCTGAAGGAGGTGCGTCAGGCCGCCCGCATCGTAGGAGACTCCGTCCTGGGGAGCAAGATGGAGAAGGCCTCCCTGGCGATCCGCAGGGACATCGTCTTCACCGCCTCCCTTTACACCCACTGAGAGAGAGAGAGAGAGAGAGAGAGAGAGAGCAGCCGAGTGTTTCTTTGTGAGGAAGGTGTGAGAGAGCTACAGATACATGGGGGCGGTATGGAGATGTTTCTGCTAACAAATGCTGTATGTGCCTACAAAACATGATGATGTTTACATTCATTTCCAGTCCGCGAAGAAAGGAATGTTTTTAGCCGACAGACCAAACGTACATACTGTGGAAATGATCATGAAATCTGGATTGTAATTTATTGTACAGTAATAAAATCCCAAATCATGGTGAACTGTTTGTCAGATTTTTGCAAATGTTAAACACAGAAGGTAACACTTCATATCAAGGTACGCATTCACCATTGACTAGTTGCGTATGAGTGTACACGTTAGTAGCATATAAGTAGATCATTTCCATCAAATGCATTAAAACTAAAGTAATGAGCCTGTTTTGAACATGTCGCCAGTGCGTAGATGTTGTATAGGTACATAGGGAGTAAAAGTCCAGTGATGAAGGATTTGTATTTCCCACCTCTGTTCGACTCTCAGCCATTATAATAGAATTTAATAAGAATTGGGAACGCATTCTGAATTAGGATGCCTCAAAGCTTCAGTGTGTGATATTTAGTGACATCTAGCTGTGAACTTGCAGACTGCAAACAACTGAAGACCACCTTCACCTACCGAGGCCACAAAAAAAAATCAGAAAAACTCCAACGAACCCTCGTTAAGAGTCGGTGTTTGTTTTGTCCGCTCTGGGCTTTTTGGTTAAGGGTATATTAACTCTGGGTCACACTCAAACATAGAAGGTGACGACAATGCACTTCAACACTGGACGGCAACCACTAAAAAACAGGAAGAAGAAGAAGAAGAAGAAGTCCATTCTGAGCTACTGTAGACACATGGAAACCAGCTTTGGCTCATTCTTACAGAATAGAAGAATATTATTGTCATTGTACTTGGATATGCAACAAAAGCAATAAAGAACTCCAACATAAAAAGTCACGCTATTAACATCATTTGCAACCACTAATAAATGGCTCATTCAAAGGTAATGAAAACACAACAATTTCTCATTTTCGTACTATTACATAATTATGAAGATTGCATTCAGTTTCTATAATTAGATCTTCCTAAATTCCCCTAGATATTGCACACTGGACTTTGGGTTATTTGGACATTATTATTAACACCTGTAGTTTTGTTTCGTTACATAGAAATAGACCATATTTATGAAGCGCTGTTAAGGGAGAATGACTATAAGGATCACAATTCATGTGCAAGAAGTTCCTTACTTACTATTAATAAGCGGTAATTTGCACGTTACTGAGGGAAAGCTGTGTGTTAATGGCCTAGTGGGCGTAGAACAGAATAAGGCATTACTAAGTTCTTTATAATGACCAACAAAGAAGCAATGCGCTACTAATATGTGCTCATAAGCGGCATGTGCGTTAGGGCCGCAAAGAAGGTAAAATGACACGAGAAGGAATAAAACGTGTGAATTTCCTCACTATCTGACATCACCTGCGAACACCTCTTGCGGGAATAAAAGTGTGAGTGAGAGAAAGGAAAGTCACGCAAGGGAAGAAAACCCCCATCTCGTTTCAAAAGGCTTTGCGTTGAGCTGTGATGGGATGTTCCAGCCCGGCGCCCGTTCGTTCTCACCGGTTTGGGCTGTCGCTTTAAGACAACGACAGCTCCGTGTCCGATTAATTCAATGTACAGCGACGCGTTTAGTGGAGAAACCTTATTAGACGAGCGGCCACACACATAGACGGAGAAAGAAAGAAGAGAAAGAGAGAGAGAGAAAGAAGAGGAGGTGCACCGAACGCGGAGCTGCGAGCGCACCGCTTCACTCACAAATAAATAAAAAAACACACACACACAAAAGCGCAAGTTTGTATGAAACCGTGGGTGTTTTATAAGATGAAGACGTCTTGAGGATGGGCTGCACGCGTTTGGGATAAAAACTCAGCATCGCCGCGCACGAAAAAAGGAGGGATTTTCTTCTTCTTCTTCTTTTTTTTTTTTTTTCTCTTCTTCTTCAGCGGTTCGTCACCAGCTGGAGTAAAAATACATTCACATCCGACCGACGGAGGAGGACAGAAGATCGGAAGGCATGTCGTCAGAAAAACACGGTGAGACGTTTTTTAATGAATATATGGATCTGTGTGTAAATTGGCAGCCTGATTGAGCCGCTTCTCTTATCTCTTTATTTTTTTATTTATTTTTTTTTTTGGGGGGGGGGGGTTATTTTAATATATAAAACCGGCTTAAGCAAACG
>JAPQRN010000003.1:19243245-19253506 GCA_037367275.1 Coranthus polyacanthus
AAGCCTGAGAACGATCCTGATCATGTGAATCAGGTGTGTTGGAAGAGGGAAACATCTAAAACATGCTGGATTGTGGCGCTCGAGGACCGGAGTTGGACACCCCTGATCTAGACGATGTAACTTCAGAAAAGGAATATACAATTTATAGTCATGTTTCTACAGTAGCCACTAGCCTACAGTAGGAACTTTTTCTTCTCTTTTTATCACTTTATTGCAGGTGGTATCCAGCGTTGAGGTGCTTTGACATCACCTAACATGCTTTTTTCATTCTTTTGATTGAAAGAGACCGAGCGGCAGACATCGCATGCTGTGCGTTGAAATAAAATACAACAGATACATAGATAAAGGAACAAGGAAATGGCTAAAAATAGACTTGTTTCTGTGTGTTTATGTATGAGTGTCAAGATAATTATCATATTCACTGATGTTTTAATTGTGTTCCTCAGTTTGCGGCATATTGTGCAGCTCCGCGTGTTGCAAAAACTCCGTCCAATCAAATTTCTTGAAGTATTCGGCTCAGACATTTCCATATTTTACATATTTTTCCTATTTTTTCACATTTTAAGAGGAAATGCATCTCTCCGTGCTCTGTCAGTGATAGAACTTTCTCTGTGGATGGACTATGATCACCGAGCCTGTATTTGGTCAGGATCTGTCTCTGCTTTGGATCTCTGACAGTAAAGAGATGCTCTCTCTGCCAGTTTATATTCATGGCCAAACGAAGCCCGTTTGGTTCGATTAGTCCAATGTTCCAAATACGCTGCAAAAAAAAGGAAAGTATAAAAGGATTGTTTTTGGGAAATGGTTCTTTTTTTCTAAAAAGAAAAATAATCAAGCATGGTTTTCATTAGACGAGTAAGAAGACATATCTAACTTTATCTTAATATGGTATTTAACCAGTAACAAGCTACACTATTTTGCATAATATCCCAGTAGAGGAACAAGATTGTTTTCCTTATTTTTAGAGTGAGACCACCTAATTTAAGAATATTAAGTCCATCTTAAATAATGATGTTTTCGTTGCTCGTAACATGCACAACTTTTGGTTATATTCATGAATATTTGGCTTCTGTTTGGCTAGCTGTGCTGTTTTTTCAGCATAAGCCTCTTTTGTTCATTTACTCATTCGGTTTACTCTCTTCGTCTTTGTCCTTCTTTCCACCTTGCCTTCACCTCAGGTCTCGACGACTCTGGACGTCAGACCATGCAGCCTCCTCCTTACCTCCCAGGGCCACAGGACCCTAATGTCCCTCCTCACCCCAACATGCCGCCCGCACCCGGTACCCAGCCCAACTATCCTCCCCCGCCTCCTCCTCCAGGATCAGAGGGCTATCTCCAAGAGACACAGTTCCACTGCGCCCCACTGGGACCGCCGGGGGCCCCACAGGGCTACACGGTCCAGACCCAGGGCCCCGGAGGCACCATGCCGCACCCCCCTGTAGGATACCTTCATCCGGGCTACCCCCTTCAGCTGCAGCCCTGCACAGCTTACGTACCTGTCTACCCCATGGCATCGGTGAGTCACAGACGAGGTTTCACAAGTCTGACATCAGGCTGCTACAGAGTTACACCACATTACACCAGAACACTGTTGCATTACCACAGGTTACGAGCAAAAATCATGACATCGAGTGATACATTACAGGCTCTGTAATATAACAAATATTCAATTACAAGTAAAGGAAATTCAGAGATTTGTTTCTAAACGCATTAAGCATGTTGCTGAAAACGTGAAAAGACTAGAGCTGGGAATACAACAGATTCTCTTTCGCTCCCAAACAGCTTTTCATATTCCACTCCTGGCTTTTATAATTCAGACAAATTTAGCAATGTTTTGACCTATGATTGGGGTGTGAGCATCACTTAAATTATATATATATATACCTTATCATTTTGAAAAAAACTTTATTTGGCATCATGTTTGGTATAAAAACATTATGCAAAAACATCAAACACTATTATATACATGTATTGAATGTTTGGTTTACATTGAATGTTCAAGTCAAATGCTCCGTAGTGGCGCCTTTTTTCCCTCCGTGATGAAATAGAATATTTATAGTTCGCATAATCCGGTAGAAATTCATGAAATTCATTCACTTCAAGATTCAATCGTCACTGAAGTGTATGTCATGCAAGAGCTCCAATAACACAAATAGAATCCTCAAAGTTGTCATATTGGTATTTAAGGCGTATTTGAACGGGGCCTGTGTAGGTACACTGGTGTTTAGCTAAACACTAAACCCGGTGCATCTGGTCCTTGTGCATATATGTACGGCTGCACGGCACATCACCACATCGACACAACACTGGGCCGGTGTACGGAAGGAGCGCCTATGACCAAGTTGTATGGTGAAAAGGTCAAACCTAACCAATGCAATTGTTAAATACTAGTATGAGACACGACGAGAGAGACAATCGAAAAGCCCCATGACGTGTTAAAGCATCACATTGATATACAGTTATCTAGACATGTTGATGTGAAATGTATTTGCAGAAACGTCCAAGGCCAACGTTTTTTTCTCTGCCTAATAGGCTCCCGTCTCTTGTGACTCTTGTATGACTGTACAATTCCAACAGGGCTGTTATAGATGCAGCATCCGTTTTTCAGGTTGTCTTTAAAACCTGAGAGAGGCTGCACCATTCATGCGACTGGGTGTGATTTCAGCACCTTCCGCGGATCAGGTCCAGCGTTTCAGAACAGTTGCTTATTTTATCACAGTTCTGAAATCTAATTTTATATACTTGGCAACGTCTTCAGTCGTTCAAATTTGGCTGGGTGGTTAATAATCTTCTTTGGTGTGACAAATTCACAACACATTTATTACTGTGTTACACAGACCTTAAATAGACATGTACAGGACTACTTTTTTTTTTAACAAAATCTGTTGTTTTAGCTAATCGGGAAAAAAAAAATTGAACACGGTTGAATTTAGACAAGCGTCAGTGCACTCTATGTCTTGCACTTGGCCGTAACTACAGCCACAGGATGTGGGTTTACAACCTTTGGTGCTTTGTAAAAGGGAGAACCTGACAAAAAAAAAAAAAAAATCAGCAGCTGAGACTCTGATTAGCTCGCTTCGGTCTCGTCTGAAAAAAAATCATTTAAATCAATTTGACAGACTGCTGTTGTTGTAGATAAATTCCAGCAAAGAGCAATGCATCATCCAGAGTTTATTGCAATATCAATATGCCTTCATAAGTTCAACCTCTGTACTGAAAGAGGTTCGTCTCTCATGTCCCTCCTGGCAGTTGACGAGTCCAATTAGCTTTATGTTTACATTCTACCTTTAGTCTGGTAAAGAAAATTGATTCTCAGAAGATATTTTGATCCAATTAACAGATAAAGGCTAGGATGAAGGGAGGATATTTTTTATTAGGGTTTCTTTATTAGTGCTCGTCAAAGGTCACGAACCACTGACTTCAATATTTTAACTACATTTTTGCTGCTGATACATGTAATATTCAATATACTTGTAATGGAGTATTTTTAGAACGCTGTACTGGTACTTTGACTTAAGTAAAGGATCCAAATACTTGCTCCATGTGCACGGAGTTGTCTTCCGAGGCTGAGAGATAAAACTAAAACAAACCCTGATGCATTAAGGTTGGCATGAGAATAATGAGAAACATTACATTTGTTTATCCCAGCCTCAGACCGGTCATCCCTCTCTTTGAGTTGCTTTCGCTGCAGTCCTCCGCTCTGCTCACGTCTTTTTGAAAGTGCTTCGTAAGCTGCTCTAAAACGTCTCTACTCGTTCAAGAGCCACATGTACTTAATCTCTGTCTTCTTTTTGTCCCTTCGTTCAGGGTCAGCCCTACATGCCGGGCAGCGGAGGCCACCCAGGGATCCCACCAGGACAGATTCATCCCATGCAAATGCCACCGAGCATCACTCTAATGGACCGCCGACCGCCACATGATTATCTGCCCATCGCCGTTCTCACCACCGTCTGCTGCTTCTGGCCCACAGGCATCATTGCGATCATCAAAGCAGTGCAGGTTAACGCCACTTCATACTGTCTTTTTGATGGATTTTTATTAACATAACATTACCGTTACAGTGGATGTCGAATATAAATCCACCATGAAGTCATTTTATCCACCATTTTATCTGCAAAATATGCTCATAACTAACCGTTTAGTGTGCATCACTTAGGTGCTGTATATCCCTTTTTATTTAAGTCAGTTGTAATCTTTAATCTGAACATTTTATTTTCTTTACGACTGTGACACAAGCTGATACTCACTCCTGCAAAAAAGGGGCGAAGGTTGCTCTTTTTAACAAGATCGACAGTGGACAGGGACTGAGCGGAAAAGACAGGGGGGGAGATCCAGGCGCTCTCACTTATCTAAATCATTTAAAAAGCCAAAAAGCCATGTTTTGACCAAAAAAAACGCCTTCGTCAGGGCTTCGAATACACACAACACAGCTGTAGCATCGATTATATAATGACAACAGCCAACGGGAGGCAAACATGTGACCATAACGTGTGAATCCAATACGAGAATGATGTAGGACAAATAGCGACACATAGATCGAGCCACAACAGCAAGAATACTTAAATGTCAATAACTGTCATAATCATTATCACCATTTTGTTGTGGCTACATTTTTGCGAGAAATCGACCAGTGGTGGATTTTTTTAAAGACCGATATAATAAAATGTGGGCGGAAAAAAAGTGTTGACACTGTTGGTTAGTAACTATGCATTGATTGCTGAACTGAAAATCTAAGTCACAGTAATACATACCTAAACAACTATATGAATCTGGATCAGTGACCACTAACCACTACCTCCAGCTTGGAAAGATAGTTTGTAAAACGTCTTATCGCCGCCGATTAATCGTCCAAAGCGACCCTCAGTTTTGCTCGCTCCTACATGGGGGAGGGCATCCCATTTCTTTTGGTCATCCAAAATCTTCTCACACCGTCAGTAGAACTTTGTGAGTGACAGTACAATTATTGGAATGTCCTGTGTATGAAGCTTGAGAAATAATCCAGCAGCAACAGGTTCTGCGCTTCCTGCTCATCTGATATCAGTGCAGGCAGAAAACGATCTGGGTGTGTTTGTCTTGTTCTGTCCTGCAAATTTGAATGAGTAGAATCAGTTTCCTCCTTCAAATTTGTTGTGGAAAACTGAATACAAACTTGCTGTCTTTTGTACTATGCGAGTATCGTTCTGTCCTCACCCCTTCCTCCAGCTGTGTAGCTGTGAAAATATCTGGGAAGTGAAAAGAGAGACCAAGAGCAGCGGCTGCGTTCTATTCACATGTAGAAAAACGTCTCTCAGACAGATGTCAAACCGCGACGAGTTATTTTTAACTGAGACCGTGACCACCCCCTGTCTGGTGTTGCATGACCAGATCTATCTCCACGCTTCGTTAGTGCTGTGCCGAGCGCTGGAGATCAGTCTGGCACCATCCACTGTCGTTCTGGAATAGGTTTAAAAGCTCTCTGGGTTATTTGGCTCATTCTTTAAGTGAATCACACTTGTCTCGGGCGGCGCAGACATGCAGCGACAGTGTCTTTGCAAAATATTGCCGCGAGAGAAGCGGCTTTGGTCGAACAGTGCACGCGAAGAAAGGCTAAATCCGTACAAAAGAAAACGCCGCATAAAAAGACACTTGTCTTTGTTTAAACTTGCCGCTCAGAGGGCGTTTTACTTCCAAAACGGTAACATGCAGATAGCAGAAGGGAGTACATTCTGTAGTAGTAGTACTGCGAGCCAGACTACTCTCTGTCTGCAAGTTACCATTACAATATAGATGAATAAAATCACAAAAATATATACATTCTCCTGTGGATGAGTAAACACTGACCTTTAACCCTGTCCGCCCTGAAGAAAACAATTATTGGCAGTTGTTGTAAAGTACATAAAAAAGTACATTAATGTAACTGCTTTGTGGTCAATTCTTAAAGTAAACATGAACATTTTTAACAATGCACCAGGTTTTCATACAGTTTCTCGCATTATTATATCCAAACAAAAGTGTTGTTGTAACTGAAATATCCCAAACCAAATCAGATTGAACTGGGACGTTATGAATCAGAATTGAATTGATTCAGGAAATCAGTGGTGATATGAAGTGCTGCGATAGATGTAGTAAGCAACATAATAATATACGGGTAACTACCCAGTGGAGGGCCCTCAAAACAGGGCTAGGGCCAAAGGAGGGGAACGGTGGAACAAAGGATCGTTTTTAACGGTCGGAACATGATAAATACAGATTAGATACTGTTTCTCGATAACAAACCTGTAGACACCGAGGCTGTGTGGGAATGAGCCGACGGCGTATCCCTGACAGCAAATGTCAAAACAGGACGACTGTGTTTTTTTTTTTACAAGCCAGAAAATGAAGTAGCTCAAGGAATTGGTTACGTATGGAATTTTAAATGTTGAAAGATTATTATGCATTAAATGACAGATGCGTGGAGAGTGTGTGTGTGTGTGTGTGTGTGTCGTTCAGGGCAGTTTGCAGCAGTCGTTACACTGTACGTTCACGCTCCCATCTCAGCAGTGCGATCTATATACAGTACAGTATCGAATACACAACGTTTGCTCTCTTACGAGTCCTCTACTGATTCTGTTCCACGTACAGGTTCATCTGAGCGCGATGTAAAAGCTCAGTCTGGTGGCTCTCATACCTCTGTGTTTTCGCCTGTGTAATGGCAGACTGTGCTGACCGACGCGCACACAGCACACCACATTATGTAACTGCACCATTGTCGGTGGAATGGGATTGAATGGATTTTTCCTCTGGGCCTGCTCAGCTGCCTTTGAGTTGAGTGGAGCTGACATAGCATAGACCCACCGGTCTGAGCTGTATATGTTGTTATGGCCTGTTAATGTTGAGCGGAGTGGCCTCTTTCTGCACATTCAGGATGCGCTGCAGTGAAATCGATCCCTTCATGGCGTTTTAGTTTTCAACCAGACTCGCTCCCGTTCCCACTCGTGCATCTTGTTATAACAAAACACACAGCTCTGAGATCACTGGTTTTACTATTTATAGGTATGTTTGCGTAAAAAAATATATTTTTGTTTATTCTACTGACACATCTCTGTAGTTACAAAGAGTAAGTATTGACCAGTTTTCATTTGCAGAAAGTGTTTTCAGGTCTCGAATAATTGAAAGATGTCACTTTCTAGTGTTTCTAGAATTCATTTGAAAATGTAGTCATATGTCTATGATGCAGTTCTTTTTAGGGATGCACCGATTGTGAGATTCTGGGGCGATACCGGTATTGAAAATGACATTTAAATGACAATTTGGCCGACACCCATGTTATTTTCTGTTTGTTCATTTTGTGTTTGTTGTAATTTTTCCCTCCTTTTGTGCAAATCTGAAAGAAATCTGAAGAAATCTGCATTTTAACTCGACTGTTTCAAATTCTTTCAGAGCCTCATCACACTGTGTTTGAATGAGCACAAATTGAATAGAATTAATTCAACCCCGTCTTTTCCATAGCAGCGTGAAACAGCATCCAAATTTTTCAGAAAAATGGCAGAAGAAAATACAAATGTATGTGAGTAATTATGCGAATATTAAGAGTTGGTTCGTCGTCATCATCATGGTCTGTGTGTGTATGCAAGAGCAAGCAGAGTTTCGATAAACAGAAGAGACAATAAATGAATGTATAAACATGGAGAGAAAAGTACAAAGAAAAGAGAAATAAAAGACGACATTATGATATGTTCTTTGCATCCAGAGCTGTGTTCTAACATCCCCTCCCTTTTCCATGTCTTAGGTGCGGACGGCGATAGCCAGAGGAGACATGGTTACAGCAGAAATAGCCTCACGTGAGGCACGCAACTTCTCCTTCATCAGCTTGGCCGTCGGCATCGCCTCCATCGTGCTGTGCACCATCCTCACCGTGGTCGTCATCATCGCCTCGCAGCACCACGATGACGACTGGGAGCCGTAACCGCACGCAGTGTCAGGCAGATGGAAAATCACGGCATATATATTAGCTAGCTAACTACTCTCAAAGAGAAGTAAATAGAAGCACTCAAAACTGGTACAACTCGCTGCTACACAACGGGTCTAAATGCTGGCCCTTTGTGTACAGTTACATACACAGCTCTGACCTAAAACAGTACAATCAAACACTCACTAACGACCAAAAACAGCCGATCACAAACGCCAAATACAAGCCTCTGTCAAGTGAGTTCTGTTAACACGGGGAATATTTACACTCAGATATGAGCCGCAGGAGGCATCTGCAATCCATTTGACATTCATTTGGTTAATTCATAGGGGCCTTCACTGAAGGATGAAAAGATGCGTCACCGCGTGTTTCAGTTTTAACAATCAAATCTACAAAATCGTCGAGCTGAAATTAGAGAAATCACCTTCA
This sequence comes from Coranthus polyacanthus, assembly GCA_037367275.1. Classification (NCBI taxonomy): domain Eukaryota; kingdom Metazoa; phylum Chordata; class Actinopteri; order Kurtiformes; family Apogonidae; genus Coranthus; species Coranthus polyacanthus. Next base: position 19,251,602 of record JAPQRN010000003.1, read on the forward strand.
AAGATACTTGTAGGATAGTTTAACACACTTTATAGTCATACAATGTACATGTTTTCTTTGTTAAAAAGCAAAAAACAAGCGTGCCATGTTGAAACAGTGTGCTACTATTGATTTACTGAGCAGTATTACTACTGATACACTTGCATAAGAGACTGATTTAAAGCGTTGGAGGGGGTCGATCAATACACATTCAACACACCAAATGAAATCTGGACTGACAAAGTGACTGTCTAACGTAACCAAACATGAAGTATTTATTTAAGATCGGTTGTTTCTATGTTGTAGTTGGATGAGATTATACATTTTTTATTTATTGAAAACCTGTTATTTATTATTTATTGAATATCTACTCATGCATTGGATTTTTCCGCTGAGCGTCGCTAGTTTATCACATGTATCTGACACTTTAAAATTGGCTTAAATTTGATATCTTAACGTGACGATATTGCACTTTGTAGTAACCGGACAAGACGACACAGCTGCTTAACATCTATACTTATTATAGTGCATGATTAATATTAAATTCATTTTGATGCTAATGGGCTTTAGTGCAAAGAAAAGCTGCGCTTCTGGAGCTGAAACGTTCATATTTCTAGAAGTGTGTGATCTTTTTTCAAATTGTTGAACAAGCTACTGTCAAAGCAACAGGAGACCGTTTAGATGATAAGTATTTAAATCTAGGGTTTGAACTACTGCTTTCTCAAGTATTTTAGAAGTGTATTGGCCTATTTTGTGTTGCACATCTCTCGCTACTTAACCTCTCAGTCACTGTATATGAAAATAACTACTTTAGCGCAACGTTAGACTTATGAGGCAACATAAACCTGCATGTCATCCTCGGTTTGTTTCCATTTGTCTTAAATATTGAAGCTACATGTGCGGCTGTGACGTTATTTAACAGGGTCTCCCCCCCCCCCCCCCGTTCGGTTTCCCTAACGTGGTTTGGAGGCGACAACACGGCTGTAACATGACAGTATGATCTGGAAGATGTGAGGTTATAGGAGAGCTGAAAATGAATGTCTTTAATAGGAGAGAGAAAAATATTAATGCCTATACCGGGGATACTCAACTTAAAGCCTGCGGCTAAATCAGGCCTGTGATGGGATGCCGGCTGGGCCCAGCGGCTATCTTCTCTTTTTTTCCTGATGTTTTTTTGGGCATTTTACATCTTTCCTACAAAGCAGCAGCGGTGGAGAGAGACGGGAAACGCGAGGGAAGGGAGTAAGAGAATGACATGCGACGGGGACTCGCTGCCCGGAGCATTTGATGTGATTTGATTCACACTGGGATTTTTTTTTTCAGAAGGTTTTCATTCGTTCATTCAGCCTTTAGTAAATCTCAGAATATACTGAGATGAGAGAAACACAGAAAACAGTGGTGAGAAGAACAACGAATTCAGTAAACAAATAAAACCTGAAAAAGTCATTTAAGGTTTTATTGAAACCTTAAATGATTTAATAATTAATAATTGAAAGAATTATGATCGGAAACCCGGGGTAAATGGCAAAAACAATAGAAGGCAATTCAGGATTTTACAGAAATTAAATATATTATTCATGTTTTTCATTAGTGTGTAATCTCCTCAAAATAAGATATATATATATTATTATATATGATTATATCTACTAGGGCTGCAGCTAACAATTATTTTCATTGTCGATTAATATGTTGATTATTTTCTCGATTATTCAATTAGATGTTTGCTTTTATAAAATGTCAGAAAATGCCGATCGGTGTTTCCCAAAGCTCAAATATCTTGTTTGTTCCCAAGAGTATAAAAGCAGAAAATATTCCAATATAAGGAGATGGAATCAGTGAATTCTGATTGAAAAAAAATACTCAAATCAATTGATCGAATCGCTTATGAAAATGCCGATGAATTTGATAGTTACAGCTAATCGATGA
>JAPQRN010000003.1:19288348-19310933 GCA_037367275.1 Coranthus polyacanthus
ATCAGTAAAGCAGCTGTTGTATCATGCATTCACTGTAATGTTATTGTCCACAAGGAGAAATTTTTCCATTGCTAACATTGCTGAGTGAAACCTAAATATCAGAGTTTGGAATTCAGCAGTTGAATGGAGGCTGAATCAGCGGCTTCAAGTGATTTGGTTTGAATCTTCAGCACATTGAGTCCACTACGTGATGGTAGGGGTTTGTATTCAGAGAAGATGGGATGTTGGGAGTCTTGCTCGGTTCATAAATGCAGCTTATACAGGCTGCGTATGCTGCGTATACTTTTTCAGCACTCTTACCTTCATGGCTGTTTTGTGCATTCTGATTCTGGCACCAAACGATTTATTCAGACACCTTTAAAATAAGTAATCCAACATCACTGCTTCTTAGACCGTTTACAATCCCGGTGCGTTAAACCTCTCTGTCCCTCCGCAGCCGGTTGAGATGACGGACGGCAGCATCGTCATCAACGTGCGAAATCAGAACAACTACCACTGTCGGTGTCGCGTCATAGTGCGCAGCCTCGATGGCGGCCTGTCCCTGCCCATAGATGAACTGTTTTTTGACGAAGCGCTGGTGGATCCCGCCATCGCAGCCGGAGCTCTGCAGAAAGACGGAGTGCTCTACTTCACCAACCCAGCAAACGAGGCGCACAGTAAGAGTTGTTAATAATGAGTCATCACGTTACATGCTTTTTCCTTTTCTTTTTTTTTTTAGATCTTAAAGTCTCCATTAAATCAAAAATAGATGTTGAAGCGTTTTTATCTGATATGTTTTATGCTACACGTCACCTGTGCGCCAGTATCTGGTCCGACTATGACAAAAAAGTCGGTAGGTATTAAGCTGAGCAGGTCAAAACCACTTCATACGGTGTTTGGATTTTAACATAACATCACGAGTACCGGTGACTGGAATATAAATCCACCATGAAGTAATTCAATCTGCAAAAATATATTCATATTAAAGAATGACATTTTAATGTGCATGAGATAACATAACATCCAGGTATTTCTATTTACATTTTCAATTTGTACATGACTGACAGAAAAAGAACCTGGAAATATCACAAAATAATGTTATACACTTGAGAGAGGTGGAAAATTTGGTGTATCAATAAAAGGTAAAGACATTTTCGATGGAAACAGCAATGAAACCATGTCGCCTGTAGAAGGAAACGTTAGACAAAGACTTTCACAAACCATGGAAGAGTTTGAAACAGCGCTACGTACATGATCCAGACCAGAGGTTCGGTTCGGGAGGCAAAAGTTAAAGCCATCTTTAGGATTGTGACAAAGGCTACATCTTACATCTATGAGTCCTTCAACCAACAGCTCAGGTAGTATGTTATTGTATGAAATACTACAGGAAACCACGATGACGCTGAAGAACCAGCTCCTTTCTAGCATCACCGTAGCGGATGGAAACGCGCATACGTTTTCAATCTTATGTCGATTTTCTGACATTTGGATGGAAACCTCGGTGAAACTTTTGATGACTCATCCTGCACTCGGGGGTGCATGCTAATTTTGTATCCAATTAAATGCTCTCTTGAGTTTTCATGTCCGTCCCCTTGTGACAACAAATTCTACCAATTGCTGACTGGTCCACAGGTGGAGTCGACCAATCAGAGCAGACTGGGCGGCCTCCCTAGATTCCTGTTTTTACACATCAATATGCGAAAGAAAATAGCCCTCCACTGGCTGTTTCATAGGGACTTTAAATGATTCAATCACCATCCTTTACTTAAGAATAAAGGGAAAATGAATGAGAGTGAGTGAGTGAGCATACTGACTTCTTTCTCTGTCCCTGTCAGGAATTAACCTCACCTTACGATGGTCGCTGACTGATGGCAAATCTTGGGTGGATAAAGCTGTCCAGATATGGTCGGGGCCAAGTGGCTACTCCTGCATGACGTCTCTAGACGGCGGCTCTGCAGAAGACCGAAAGTATATATTTGTCATCTATGAGAAAGGCCACAAGGACTACGACGAGACGGTCTCTTTTGCCAAGATCCACCTTTATGGCGGCCGGTAAAACGCAAGAGGTAAGGAGGAGAGAGATGACGACGTTAACATCAACAGTTACATATTTAGTGCAGTGCCTTCAGGCTGACTCGTGTAGTAGTCTGAAAAACACAGAAGGGAAGTTATGACTCCTGTTTTGATTCCACGTTGTGTTTGTCTCCCAGAGTCAAAAGCTGGAGGAAAAAGGAAACGGGAAGAGGTTGAGAGAGTACTCCCTCGGTTTTCTCAGGAAGAAATAAGGGATTTTAAAACTCACTTTACGGTATTGAGTATGGGGTAAATGCTGGCTCAGCCTCATGAATGGTCAATGTGTGTGCTTGAAGCTGTCTAAATACAATTATCTCTTTGTTTGATCCTTTTTGTTACTGAAATTCTCAGAGATGATTCACTCCTGTCTCAAGTCTATTTCCTTGTGTGGTGATCTGCCGCCAAAAAACATGTTTTGCTAAAAATTTGCACAGCCTTTATTACCTCTACCAAAGAGGTTATGTGATCACTTGTGTGAATTTGTTTAGTTTTTTTGATTGTTTGTTTGTCAGCAAGATTATGCAATAACCACTTCAAGGTGTTCATGAAACTTGGTGGAAAGGTAGGACATGGGCCAACGACCGACACATTTTTCCACTTTTTCTTAACATTGTGAGACATGGTGTTTGAATGGATTACAGGACTGCGGGGCCTTGGTGGAGGTATGTGCTCTACTGAGTGCCCTTCTCCTATTTTGAGATTGCTGTCCTTTTTAAACAAGACAAAATATGACCACGTGAGTGGATAGTATTGAAGAACATAAATCCTGAGATTATTTTACATACAAATAGACTAGTTTACAAGCAACAATGATTTACTGTATATGTTAAAATAAATCTGATAGCATACCAAAGCATCCATCACAATCCTTTTATAAAGAAGGATCCAGTGTTACCAGACTGTTCTCTGGTAAGGGTTATCTCTTATTCACCTCACACACTGTCAGTTGAACTGAAACAAAGTGCTTCCTGTCCGCTCAGATGAAGTAAGTTTATACTAAAGTGGCCTATTTCCATCTTAATGGGTTATTGCTTGAATTTTTTGGCCATTATTAAGATGTGACAGTGCCATGAATTCATGCAGATTGAATCTGGTTATGCCTTTGTAAATCCATAAAATGTGTTAATTAATGTTGATACTCTTTTTTTTGTTACAAGAATGCACTTGAATTTTCTGCTATTTTCTATTGAAGAGGGTCTGTGGTTTTGAAAGAACAATCATTATAAAAGAAAAATGAAGTGTGTGTGTGTTTGAATGAGTGTGAAGTACAAAAATGTGTCAGTGATCCTATTTTGTACTTGTACAGAACTTTCCATTCCACTACAGTAGCACTATACTATTTGCTCAGTTTAGTTGAATCCTGTATTGCTAGCATTGTACACAGGGTTTTCACACAGGACAGTACTGACTTGATACAATGAATAAATTATTACATACTGGTTTGAGTGTGCGCAGTGCTGCTAATTTCAAGCTTTTAGGCAGAGAAATTAAAACTCCTACACTGTTTCTCCATATCAGTGATTACAACATGGTGTAAAGGGTTAAGGAAAGACATCTGTGATAAATCTGCAATAGTTTTCACTCTTCTGTTTTTCGCATTAACTACCTGAAAGTTTATTTTTCAAGTTTAATCCTACGTTGAAGAGTTTGGATTTTTCATGAGCAATATTTGTTGCGGTCACACGCAAAATAAACAATTATTTGTACAATTTTTAATATTATGGAGGGGGGTTGTGTTTAAAAATGGGAAACAGGCTTTTTTTTAGTGAAATGAAGACCGCACAGTTAACCTTATTTTAACATAAGTCCAATTCAACAAAACCTTTTTTTTTTTTTTGGTCAGTTTTTCAACGTTCGTCCCCATCCTGTCCTTACACAACCACATATCTGACATAACGTGATAAATTGATGGGCTGAAGGATTTAAGTTTTTCCTTTGTGGATCGAGTTTAAAGTTCTCCTCCTCCTTAATCTAAATAAAGTCTTTAAAACCCCTCTCGGATTAGCCGGAAAATGCATTATCACAAAGCTGAAACCAGGTCTGCTTTTCTGAGCTCTCGAAGAGTCGACTTGGTGTTAAAGTGGGGTTTTCTGCCTCTTTCTTTGCGGATCTTGGTGGAGTCGTACTGCATTTTCTTCTGAAGGTCTGATTCCAATTCTCTCAGCATTGACTCCCACTATACCCATCCTCATCAAGCACCAGAATGGCTGTCCTCATTACGAACATCTCATCAACATCTGGAGTTATAAATTACTTTAGGTTGTCTTAACCTTAAGCAGGTTATCTAGTGTAAAATTTGGACATTAAACTACATCAATATTTCATGTTTTTATGCGTAATTCATTGAATGTACTTTATTATCAGATATTATCGAGACCGTTAGAAATTGCTGAAGGGCTGTTATATTGAATTTCTACGGAAAAACCACAGGTGATCTAATAATTATTTCCAAAGCTGTAAAATGATCTACATTGCCGTAGATTAACCTATTGCCAACAAATGAAATCAACCTTAAACATCCACAGTAGTAACATGCAACATATACATTAATGCAGTAGTAATATATCATAGTAAATATATAATAGCAGAACCCTGACGGGGATCACGATACAGCACAATGACTACTTTTACTATTCATACGTTCACATTTTGCAGACTTTTACTTGTAGTTGAGTATTTTTTTTTTTTTATATCGCTATATTTGTACTTTTACTTTTTAAAGGATCTGAATACTCCTTCTGCCACTCTCCCATACTCAAACTACAAAATCAGTACCGTATTCCTTATAACATCCAGCTAAAAGGGACTTTCACTTGCATTTTTTAAATAAAATGTTGAGTTTGACTTTTCCCCTTTCCCGTGGAGGTCCCAAACGGCTCCCATCTCACGACAATACTCAGTAGCCGTTGACGGCTCTTTAGGTGACGGATCGAGTCCAGTATTACAATTTTCTTTTCCCCTTTTCATTTTTTTTGGGACAAAAGAAAACGAGTGCAAGTAAGCCGAATGCTTTCTTTATCTTTATAGCGCAGTTTACACGTAAGTGTTAGTGCGAGCCACTACAGAGACTTTATGTGTTGGTTAATGCAGGAGGATAACGTTGCTTAGCTAGTTGGGTCACTTGCTAGAAAGCTACGCGATAGCATAGCTAACCTCATTCTGTGATACAACCTCGAGACAGTCGGGACAAGACCAGGTCAGTGACTGGAAAATGTGTTTTTCTTCACCCCCATGCAAACCCTGATTAGTTAGGCTATTCTCAACAAAAGAAAATACTGTTACTCGTGTGCTAAACATCAGCTAAGGCGTGAAGATGTTCTGTACAGTTGCGGTCTTATTTTTTGAAAGGCTCAGTGTATTGGTTGTTGTTTGTTAGCTTACGTTGGGTTAGCTTGTTAGCATAGCTTGGCTACGTGGTTGACTGGCGTTTGCAATGGAATTGAGTTTAATAGTTTTGTGAATCAACTTCCATGCGCAATTTCCTAATTATATCAAACGCGATCGATTGTTGTGGTCACCGTTAACGTTTGCTACATAAGGACCCAACTCCAAAGTAGCTAACATTAGCGGATAAACGTTATTGCCTGGATTACATTGGGTAAAGCTAATTGTGTAGCTTTGGCTAATACAGAGACGTTACAGTAACTTTGTTATTCTATACGTTGCCATGGGTATTTTAACATTAAACAATGTAACTGTACTCTACCTAAATTACCCGTGTCCTCAAATATGAGATGTATGATGACAAGTGATGGTTTAGCTATGCTACTGTGCCGGTTGACTCTGAATATGCACTGGGCCTGTGTCCACCGCCATTTTGTTTTGTTCTCCCCATAAAATCCTTTTTTTCTGCGTAACCCACTGCCTCTTCGGAGCGACTGATATGCAACGCAGTTTACTGTAAAATACACCCGCGATGTCATTTGTGTGACTCGACACGTAACAGATCGCCGAACCGAAGTGCGAGAAGCTAATGTTACCGTGAGGTATTGAAAATGCATTATGAAACATCAACGCAGTCCCCCTCCCAACGCGAACATCGAGGCCGTGTGCTAGCCTGCTAACGCTACTTAGCGCTACAATAAATATTTTTGTAACGTTTGTAACTTTAATGTGTGGTTAGCATTTGTGTTGTAGTTGTTATTGAGGTCCTTGTCAGCTGATTGTGCCATAAGACAGCCGTGTATACGTAGTCAGTGCTTGTCGTTAGCTCTAGCTTTACAAGGCCCCTTTGTGGTTACTGCAGTTATGGCTTGGTAGTAGAGCTGCTGGCCTTAGTTAATCCCCATCCAACATGTAGTTGACCAACCATCCCACGACCTAATTTTCTAATCTCATCGGGCTATTGAGACGCAGTTGAGTGCGGCTGATCGGTGCTTGTGCAGTGAAACCAGTAGCTTTTTATACTCTGGTGTCTTGTGAGAGATTTTGATGTGTGAATTGCAAACATTGTGCATCTTGTAATTAACAAAGATTATTAGTGTGTTCTAAGAGGCAGATGGCATGATATGTTTAGAGTCTCTTTGTGGCTGATGTTTTACTCTCTGTTTAAATTGGTTGACTGGCTGGACATGGGCACAGCACCGATGTTCATCATATTTCTGTATGAGCTGTATTGTTGCAGCCATTGAGAACTTTATTAATCCCACAGGAGTTTTTGTGCCATAACATGCTCCATGCAAGATAGCAAATAAATACAACCAACACAACAAGATGAATAAGAAATCACATCAAGGAAAATATAATAAAGTAAGGCTGAACTATATGCAAAATTCACATCACATTTCGATAATTTGGACAGATAAGGCGATAATGATGAGTTACGAATTACAGAAGGTAAATAACGAATCAGAAGAAATTTAAATACAATAAAGTAGGGCTGAACTGTATTAAAAAATCATATTGCACTCGGTGGGAATGGTAATTTTTATATTTTCACTAAAAAAAAGTGTTTTTTTTTCTGGGGTCTGTACCAAGCTAACAAGTTTTCTTATGTCTGGTGAATATGATTTCTAAGCCAGAGCATCTCTGTAGCCCCACAATATTTAATTTATAGTGTTATGTTGTGACACATTTTTACCTTGCATTTGGTCATATTGCAGTTTTGATAATATTTTAATTCTTGTTCAGCCCTCCAATAAAGTAGTAAGACACTGTACACCATACAGATAACAGTGTTATTACTTGCACATAACAGATTTAGGTGTCCCCCTTACAGAAAGTAGTGGAGGGCAAACGCGTCAGACTGGTTGCCATCTGTGACAGTGCCGGAAGTGAAGCCTGAGTCTATTTACAGATGGGTGACAAATGAAAGGAAAAACCTGATGACAATGCCTCCATCCATAAGGAAGGAGGGCTCGCTGAATGGTTTCATGAAAATTATGTGAATCATATACTATGGCACCGTCACCAGATCTCAGCCCATTTGAACACTTCTTGGGGATTTTGGACCAACATTTTAGGCAGTGCTCTCCATCAAAACACCAAATGCTGGAATATCTTTTGAAAGAATGTTCATCCCTGCAGTAGTGTTCGACAATTTTGTTGAATCATTCCTAGGTGCACTGAAGCTATCTTGGAGGCACATGGTGGACCAACACCTTACAAAGAGACTTTATACTGGTTTTCCCTTGAATTTGTTAGCTGTCTCTAGGTCACCTTTTCATGCAGACACGGTGAAGGCTCTCATGACTTGATTTCATACCTCTTTCAGATTTGAGGTTTTAAAATTCGCAGGGGCCATTATGTCACATAAAGGTGCCAAAATAGTGATGCTTTTGGCACTTTGTGGGTTTTTTTTAAAGCTTTGATTTTTCTTGTGGTTGCGGGCCATTGGCATTGGCTCATGTCACTTTACCTCTTTATTCAAAGCTAGTGAATGGAGTGACTAATGTTTTTGTAGCATAATAATATAAGAAGAGTCATCTGTCCTAAGTAATTATACCTAATGGGGCATGAGTAGAGTAGAGGCTACAGTTTAACCTGATGGATGCAGCCAAATCATTCAGAATTGGACAGATGTTGTCGCAGTGTGTTTTATTGATGTGCAGTAAAATGAGTTCAAGCTAAAGGCTTGGCAGTTGCCATGGAGCCTACCCTGTCTCAAGGCAAGGCATAGCAGAATATCATTTATAAAGTGTTGCCATAGAAACCACGGTGCTGCTTTTTTCCCTTTCTTGTATACACCGTTTCCTGTGGTGAAATGTTTAGTCATGCACTGTACTAGGTCTGTTCGTATTAATTAATTTACACTGGCATAATGCTGAATATGGCCTTTTTAAAATGTGTACAGATGATGTGCCTGTAGAAATGATGCCCAAGTTACTTGCAGGTTTCTTACAATTTTTATCAAGTTTTACACTCTTGATTCTGTTCTAACATTGTACATCATGAGTATTGAGGCCTTTTCATCTTTGGGGAAATAAATACTTTGTTGCTCCATGTGACAGAGCCTTGTGGAAATGCCTACAGTGAAGCTATTTTAAATTATTTTCTGGTCCAAGGGTAGGCACAACATGTCTAATAATACCTGAATCAGACCCATGACATGCTATTAAAAGTTAAGTGTTTTATTTTTATGGAATGGATGATTGGATATTATTATTGTAACTGCAGCCGGCTTCTACATTTGTCATATCCATCTCTGAATTGTGGATTGATAATTTGTTAGTATCAAAACAGATTTTTTTGGATATGTGCAAATATTTCATTAACAATCTTTTCAAGGTAGTTGAAGGAATGAAATGAATGAAGTAAAAGTCCTATAATGATGCAAAAATCCTGGAATATTGTCTTTTTTTGCAATAAGGGCAGAAATTGTAAATACAGAGACACAATTAAGTCTCGCAGGCTGTCTTTTATGACATCAACCTTTTTTGTAATCTGGGTCTGTTATTGCTAGTGTTGCTCTATGTTTGAATTTTTATTTAGATGGCTATCAATCATGCATAACAAAAAGCAAAGCATCGAGCTATAGTGTACATTCATAAAGTGAAGCTGCTATATCAGGGTCAAAGTACTGTATCCTCAATCTTGTATGCCACCTGCATTTAAAAAAAAAAAAATAAAAAAAAAATTGTGTTCTTTTTATGGGTAGATTATTCATGCATAGGTACTGCTTTTGCTTTTTCAGGTACTACTTTTACACATTTTACTGAACTGCCTGTGTTGTGATACTGTCTTTGTTATGGTAACTCTTTTAAATTGTTGTACTCTTAACTAACTGAGCGCTGAATCACCACTATCAAATTCTTATTTCGGTTCGTTTCTTCGTGTAGATGTGTATGTTTGGATAGCATGCTTGTTCACTCAGCACACATACTTTCACTTTCAGTGTATACCTGGTGTCAAATCTCTTTCCTCTTATCTCCCTTTCTCCCCTCCTTAGTCTCAGGCCTCACCATACTCAATGAGCGGACAGCGCAATGTCAGAGCGCTCTGGGCAAACTGCAAAGGGGAAGGAAGGCAAAACCAAGTATGCGTCTCTCAACCTGTTTGATACATACAAAGGAAAGAGCCTTGAAACACAAAAGCCTGTTGGTGAGTATCTTGGTTTTATTATACACAAGCTTTTATTTTATGTCACAGTCTGCATACAGTGTAATAGGTTTTCTTTTCTGCACCCCTGTAGAGAGTATTAGTTTTCAAAATGGCTCGCCTGTCAGGCTGCCTTTATGTTCTGACAGATGGTTTTATGTTGCGACTGACTTTCCTTTTGTAAGAGTCGCGTTGTATTTTATTAGATGTAACTTCTGATGTAGCGATAAAGTTGGATTTACCTGGTTTTATGATTTAAAAAATACCTGACAGCGCTGTGCTGTCTCCTGCCATCAACTGCAACAGCTTTGATACATTAGCCTACTGCCTACCTAATAGCTTTGCTGCTGATTTCCAATACAGAAAATGGATGACATGCTGCATCCATAAACTGCCTGCCAACCAGGAGTTGCTGATACTGTGAATATTACTCAGAGATCAGGGATGTGCACTACACTTACGCATCCCTGAGGAAACGTTCAATTATAACCATATAGAAAGAAAATATGCATACTCTGGAAAGTGAATGGTAAATGTTAAACCTCAACATGTCAGCTGAGCCTTTAGAACCAATGAGCCTGACCTGAGACAGAGGCTTACTTGTGGACACTGTTTGACTTCTGTGTTGAGTCTATGTTTTATTCAGAAGCTCCCCACTAGATTGAAGCAGCTGTCCCCGTTTCCCCCGATTACATAGTGGGGCCATGCACTGCTGTGGTCTCTCTGAGCCTCAAAGAAACAAATGAGAGATTGAAATTCAGCACAGCATTTCTTTTCAAAATCGGAAGGTTTTTCTGTGCTTAACAGTTTTCTACATTACATTTTCTGTAAACTGGAACTGAAGTGGGACCATTTAAAGTTTTTAATATCTTCTAGAAATGGAACATCTTCTCAATCTATTTTCATCAGAATCATCAGACTGAAACTACTGTTTCAGTGTTCCAACACTCTAGCTGTGTTGGTTACCCAGCATTCTAATTGTATACACAGCAAAGTAAAAATGCCATCTCTGTTATCAGGCCCTTCTTACATTCAGTAGATTTCATTGGTGTCAGGTTTCAGAGATCCATCTGTACTAATTACCTCCTTTCCCTTCCCCGTATCAGTTCCCCCCCGCCATGGCCTGCAGTCTCTTGGTAAAGTTGCCTCCGCGCGGCGTATGCCACCCCCTGCCAACCTGCCCAGTCTGAAGGCAGAGAACAAAGGCAACGATCCCAACGTCTCGCTCGTTCCCAAAGACGGCACAGGATGGGCAAGCAAACAGGAACCAGCAGACCCAAAGAGGCAAGTATATTGTCTATAAATGTCTATATTTATACTGTTTGTTCTTTGTACAAGTTGAATTGGTGGAAAGTGGTCTAATCTAAGCAACTTCTCTCAACACACACATTTTAGATTGTATTTGTTGAGGTCAGAAATGCATTCCAACTGTCTGGCTTTTGCTGAGGCCATTTCAATATTAGCCACACACCGATGGGGGAAAAAATTATAGACATGGAAAATTGCCAAATTTGCCATCTGAAAGGTTATGCTTAGGAACGTTTTAATGTTCACATGGTAGTATATGATAAGAGGAGAGTATTTGGAATAGGCTGCTCTCAGTTATGTTGGCGAAAGTAAGAGAAAATGAGAAAGTTTCCCAAACCATCTGTGAACTGAAGTGCTGTTCATCTGCAGGTGTTTGCATTATTCTGTGATCAGTTTCTGTGATCACATGTAAGCATGTAAGAGGCGATTTCATAGATTAGACAAAACCATATATTGCACATCTTCTACTTATACAGCAAGGAACATATTGGTATATGAATGGTATATTGGATTTAGGGTTGAGAGTTAATTGGTGTGAAATGGTATCAATTTCATGCAGTTTCTCTGTCCTTGTTGCTTTCTCTTGCTGTTTCTTTCATATTTGTCTAATATCCACCTCTGCTGTTTGTGTCTTTTTTCTTCTTTTTTTTTTTTTCTTTCTCTCAGTACCGATGCATTGTCAGCACCGCAGCCGGAATCGCAGCAGCCTGTGGCTTCACAGATACCTGCACCGACCCGCCCGAGAACCCCGCCAGCTTCAGAGGTGCTCACAGACAAAGTAACCCACACTACCTACTGTACTCAGAGATTTATAGTCAACATAGTTGATAAGCACAATGTGTAATTTCTGTTTGTGTGTCCCCTTAAGGCTCTGGCCCCAGCTTCAACCCAGGCCGTAGGGGCAAGGTCCTGGGCACAGGCCAGTGTTACACATGGAACACAAGGGGATGGTCAGTGCTATTTTTGTTATTTGTTTCTCTGTTTGCGTGCATTTTTTCAGACTGAGCTTCTTGTTACATACCTGCCCCCAATGAATGAACACTCTCCTGTTGTCTTCCCTTTGTGCAGGTGGAAAGGGATCAAACCTACCGTCGCCATTCTCTCGCGAGGAATTTCCCACCCTGCAGGCGGCTGGCGACCAGGACAGAGCTGGCAGAGAACAGGGCACTGCAGATCAGTGGTATGGGCCCGGACCAAGCCTCCGCCCCCAGAGTAAGTGATGCTTTCTAAATCTCCTATAATTGATCAACCATTCATTTAAGTTAGTGGCAGACATATCTCTGATTTTGTATTAATGACAACAGATCTTTTAGAGGTAGTCAAGTTAGTAACAGTGGAAATTATCCTATAAGTATTGTTTCTTTTAATTATTTTTTGGCCTCGATTTATGTCAGAAATTGCCACATGTCTCAGCCATAATATAGATATAATAACTTGTTATTGGAAAAACATACAGTCATACTGACTGCTCTTGTCCTCCTTTTTCTGTCCTCAGACGTTACAAGTTGGCGGGACGGTGGGGGCCGAGCCCTGGCGCCCACCCTCTCTGGGGAGGGGGCGGCAGAGGGTGGCAGCGGTGGGGCTCTGGTGATGGATGGGGCAGCTGGGGTCCCCCCTCAGAACTCCCAGTCCCATGGGCCACCTAGGAACCCTCCCGCAGGCAGCCCCGCCTTGCCCCTTCCCCAGCCTCCCGTGGGGCCTGGGTTCCCCCCATACAGAGGGATCATGCCTCCTTTCGTAAGTTTTCCTCTTGCTTTTCTCTCTGTTTGATTTCAGGCAAATACTGTAGCACTGGGTTTAGTATTTTTCATGTGATGTAATTATTTTTTCTTAAGTTACACAACTGAAATGCAATTTGTTCTTTGATTTTAAAATTTGCGTGCAGATATAGTACACAGTTGGCCAGTGTGGTATTATCATAAAGAAGCTTTTATGAATAAATTAAGGCTGTAGATGATTACAGCTGTAGTGCCACAATAATAAAGATCTAAATCTAATCTGTCTACATTTAATCTGTGTATTTTTTTCCTCTGTAGATGTATCCTCCCTATCTGCCCTTCCCGGCCCCCTATGGTCCTCAGGGGCCCTATAGGTACCCGCCACCTGGGGAAGGACCTGCTCCCAGGTATGTTCCTCGACAAGATCAGTATGAAAGCTATTGTTTTTAACAGTTAATTCATAGTTAAAGAGAATGTACATATGAATTTGTCATTATTGCTAATTGAACTTATGTTTTAATGCTTTTAGGCCAAACTCTTTCTCTATCGTTATAATCATAAACCCTCCTCATCTCCTTCAGGTTTGCCCGTGGGCAGGGTGGTCCTGACAGCAGGCCTCAGGGAGGCCCTCGTGATGCAGGTGGAGAGGTAGTGAAGCGTCCCTCCATCCTAAAGCAGGACGACCTGAAGGAGCTAGATGAGCTGGACCACGATGGCGATGAGGGCTGGGCAGGTCAGGAAACACTCATTCAAAAATGAGCAGTTTACATGTACATTAGATAGTGTTAGTGTAAAGACTGTTTTGTATGTGATGTAATGTAAATTTTAACTAATTAAAAGTGTATTAGGGTTTTGGTTCATTTTTTTTAGTTCTAGTCTAGTAGCGTGCAGAAATGTATAAAACACTGAGATTGCTTTTTATGGAGTACTTTGATATATACCATACATGCAAGAAATGTTTTATTATATGCCTGGATACAAAAATTAATCCATATTTGAAGTATATTCAGAGCGCCTGTGTTCTCATTGATCTGCCATTCATAATTAAAATGTAATTTGTCAGTACGTCAGAATGAATCATTTTTAGGAAAACATAAATTTGGGAAGTTGCCCACTGTAGAGTTTTTATATACATATTTGTGTCAGTCCTTTTGAATTTTAACATCAAAGTATGCTAATGCATGGCATGTAGATTTGTTAGCTATTCTACTAAATCATTAAGGACGCAATGACTTGGTGATAGTGAAAAAGATTCATGCTTTGTGATATTGCAGATGCTTCTGTATTATCATGTTTCCTGCTGATCAAAGCAGAGGGTTTCTAGTCACTGCATCCGTCTTCCTGATAAGTGGGCTGAGTTGAAAGTCCAAGGACATTTACACATTAGGATGACAACTAATATGTAAATGTGCTTCATGCATGTTTGGCACAAATGTGATTTTATGTTTGTCTAACAGGAGCTCAAGAGGAGATTGATTACTCCGCCAAGTTGAAGTTCAGTGATGATGAAGGAGATGAAGAGGTGGAAGAGGACAGAACAGAGGGCAAGAATGAATCACAGTATGTGACATTCAGTTTGTTATAACTTAAAATAGTAATGTTTTTCCAGTTTAAAATGTTACTGTGCTACCTTAGCTTTATTCTTCTGTGTTTAAAAAATGAATTATCTTTTTTTTTCGTCTGTTCTTCAGTGAGCTGCAGAGGTCCCAAGATGCCCCTCCTGCAGCCTCTCGCTCTCGAACCTTGGACAGCGGTGGGGAAACACGCCACACTCCTCCCACTAATGCTGACAATGGCCCCCAACCCCCCTCCAGCAAGCCAGGATGGGCCGAGGAGGGAGGCAGTGGCTGGGTGGGTCAGGGGGCTCCATCCAACTACCAGGTAGTGTACCGAACACCAGCAGCAAGATATGGATCAGACAGACTATAGTGGAGCTGTGCAAAGATAGAAAGTCTGATTTAACTATACAGGGCAACAGTGACGTGCTAGTATGTGTGAATTTTGTCAGCGTAGAGTATTGTGGTGGAGCATGGTTAACTGTGTCTGCCTGTATACAGGGGCGTAGGCCTGGATTGGGTGGTCCCCGGGAGCAGCCCTCCCCCCCACCTGGGCCGCTCCTTGGACAAGGGCCCTACTCCTTTTACCGACAGGTAGACACCTGGATAGGGCCTCCATAGTGAAATCATTTTTATCATTATCTCATCCACCACCCACAGCTCTAAGGCAGAAAATTTATTTTTAGTTTAAAGTTTGCTTTTTGTCATTTAAGTTTTGTTTTAGTTTATGTAACCTTTCGTCAAAATTTTTTTTAAGATTAGAGCTGTGCGATATGACCACAGTTTCGTGTTCCGATACAGGTCATTTCATATCCAGATAATGATGCGTATCACAATGTAACACATTTCTATGTATTCACTGAATAGTTTATATAAAATCACTACATGGAAAGGCCAACTTATGATTACATTTGAACTTAATCAATGATTATTTAGACCCTTTGTGCACAAGCCTACACAGGCCTAAAATGTGAAAATGCTCAAAAAAATTTAAACCAAACTTAATACCCAGCAAACTAAAATGAATACAGGTGGCAGACTGGCTTTGTACTGTCGGGCATGATTTTGATTTTGTGCAAATGGTGAAACAGGTTAGTAGTGTTTGAGTCTGTGTTCATACCAAAACCATGCCCATGTGACAGAAGTAGCCCCTGTTTTAAGGTCTGAGGTCCTTGTTTTGTCTTGGCTGGTCATAGTCCTACTTCTGTTCAGAGTTACCTCGTTTTGTGTCACGTTCACTTTCCTCCATGTTTCTTTGTGTTGCCTTCATGCAAATTTTCTGACTGCATTGGTTCCATGTGGAAGAAAAAAATGTTCAAAAAACAAAAATATTGCTGTATAGAATGTGATTTACAATGCAAATAAAAGTAATTTGTGATAATATTATGCAACGATGGATGTTGTCATCACATGACAAATATCATTTTGCACAGCCTTATTCAAGATAGCAGTAGTGTCATTCAAAGAATTAATATTGAATGAAAAAACATTGCATTTTTCTAACGTACATTGTTTAGGACCGGCCCCACAACCAAGGCGGCGCTCTCGTTCCTGGGAAACCTGGCCCCTCCCAACATGCCCCAGCAGCAGGAGGGCCTAACCCTCCCTCACAAACTGCCATCCTGGTCCACGGGGCCCAGGGGGATGATGAGGATGAGACTTGGCGCCAACGCAGGAAGCAGTCCTCTTCAGAGATCTCTGCTGCTGTTGAGCGAGCCCGTCGTCGTCGGGAAGAGGAAGAACGTCGAATGGAGGAGGAGAGGCGTGCTGCTTGTGCTGAAAAGCTGAAGAGGCTGGATGAGAAGCAGCAACAGCAGCAGGGCAGCAACATAGGAGGTGGAGGAAGCAACAGTAAAACTCCTAGCCTTGATGGAAACTCTACAACTGCCACAGCAGGCAGCCCTAGTCCATCTATGTCAGCCTCTGCCTCCTCTCCCAACATCAGCCAGCCCCCATCACCTTGTGTTGATCCTGATGAGCCGGTTCTGGTGGTCCAGCCAGGTCCAAGTCCTGGAGTCAGTGATAGACAGCGAGCGAGCAGCAACAGCAGCTATGACTCTGGTGCAGGTGAGGTGGATTCTCAGATACACATGATCGGTAATGACAGCTCTGAATCATTGTGATTACTATATGTATGTCTCCAATAATCCGAATTTTGGGCTTTAAATGTCTAAATTGCAGTTTTGATGGGTCTTAAAAGTGATGTGATTATGTTTTTAACATTACTGTATTTCAACTTTATAAAAGTAATCCATGCCTTTTTAAATGTGTTTTTTGGTTTAAAAAATTTTATTGATCACATAATAACAAAACTACAAAAAAACAATAAGGACTAATGCAAACTGTGTAGCCTGATCTGAATTTATTGCAGCACACCAAGCTAGATGTGGTGTGTGGACATCTTTGCTCACAAAAGATACTTCTAGAAGTAATGAGTTCAGATTTTTTCTGTTAACGTGACTTTAATCCAATATGAGTAACTGCAGGTTCAATGAGATCTGGCTCAAGAACAGAGCATTTAGTGCTTGGTCGAAGCCTGTTGAAAATAATAAATTTGAAGCCTGCTGCACCCTTTTGAGGAAAAAGACGTTAGTCATATGGGAACCCAGAAAAACACCTAAAGAACACATTGAAACCCACCAGAAGACACCTGCAGCCACCCAGTATTCTGTATTCACATCAGGAGCATCACTTAAGTCTAGCCCTAGCACAACCCACTCTGCACTAACATTCACTCTTGTAACTCTGATAAGCAACTTCAGGGCAGCATTTTGATCTACACCAAAGTTAAAAGCAGTGGTGCTCTTGTGTTGAATTAGGGCTTTAAACTCCTTTTTAAAAAACAAAAAAAAAACCTGCAGAAATTCTGTAAAGGATTCCATTTCTTTGCTAAACCTCCTAATTCAACATCTTTTATTTGTTTAGATGCCCAACAGTGTCCTCAGCCTGCTGTGACACAGCCACAGCAGCCAACGCTGGATCTACCTTTACCGGGAGAGAGTAAGGAAGAGACTGTCAGCAGTCCTCACATTCGTACTGGAAGTGGAGGTGAAAGAGGAGTCGACCCCGTGAAGATTGAGAATATTGGAGGGGGAGCAGGTCGTCAAGCAGGTGGTCCTCCTGGCCAGGGTTACTCAAAGTACCAAAAGTCACTTCCTCCTCGTTTCCAGAGGCAGCAGCAGGTTAGGACTTGTTCATGTCTTCATTGTTTGAATGACATTCTATGATGGGGCTTCTTGTTCTTCAACCCACTTTGTGTAATTGTGGTA
The DNA here is from genome assembly GCA_037367275.1 of Coranthus polyacanthus. Taxonomy (NCBI): domain Eukaryota; kingdom Metazoa; phylum Chordata; class Actinopteri; order Kurtiformes; family Apogonidae; genus Coranthus; species Coranthus polyacanthus. Next base: position 19,305,788 of record JAPQRN010000003.1, read on the forward strand.
ATTAAAAGCCATTGTCTTCATTTGTCTGAAGGAGCAGCTCCTAAAGCAGCAGCAGCAGTGGCAGCAGCAACAGCAGCAGCAGCACAGCCAGGCATCACAAAGCCAGTTGTCCCCGCAGCCTCAGGCTCCACAGGGTCCTTCACCAGGGTCAACACCACAGCCAGGACCTGGACCCAAGCAAGGCGGACCCCTGTATCAGCCTAGCAATATGGTTCGACCTCCGCCTCTGCCAATGAATTTTGATCCCCGCTGGATGATGATGCCCTATATGGACCCTCGCATGATGCAGGGCCGCCCTCCACCCATGGACTACTATTCAGCTGGCATGCACCCATCTGGTGAGTAGAAGTGTTGTAATAACTGAGACCTGAGTCAGTGATTTAAAGATCCCATCAAGTATGTTATTTTTATAATCTTCTCTTTACAGGTCTTATTGGGCGTGAGCGGTCTGATTCAGGGGGATCTGGCTCAGACCCTTTCGACAGGCAGCAGCAGCAGCAGCATCCCGGACATCCTCACCGTGGGACTCCACCTATGGATCCTAAGCTGGCCTGGGGGCCGGAGGTATTTCCTGGCGGAGGAGAGGGCCGTGGGCTTACCTCCCCACTGAGGCAGAAGCAGGCGTTGGAGGATGATGACATGGCCAAAGGGCCCAGGTACAAATATGCAATTTAACAATCCTTATGTGCACAAAAAGCATTTGGATGCATAGAAGTTTGTGTTTTTGTTAACTTGAATATTTTTGTTGCTTTCCTGCTGTTTGCTACAGTGTTGAAATAAATTGAAAAAGGCATGTTTTTTCATACTCTTGAGACAAAATGTGGTCATTTCAAAGGCACCAGTGGATTCTCACGTATGGGACAGATGCTATAGCAATAGTTTCCCATAATGAACTGAATCCATTAGCCTTATTTTAGAATTAAAATTAGAATTCCATAACATTATATATATTATATTTGTCACGCTAAAGCTACCACAAATTATTATTTATCTACACTGCACCATCCTAATCGATGCTCTTGCCTTGTAAATGACCACACCCGGGCTCGGAATATGAGACGTTTTCTAGTTATTTTATTTTTTGCTCTACAAAATTTAACAAATGATTTTAATATTACAGTGTGAGAGAAAAATATCCTGGTAATTTGAGTGACCTGATCTGAATTGAACTGAATTTAGTACTTAAGTATTCTTTCCATCTTTATTGTCTTAGGAGTGATACTCCTCCACACCGCATGCGAGAAGGTGGTTTGGGACCCATCCAGCAGCCCAGTTCGAGCTCTGGAACATCCAATCAGACCCCACCTCCAGTTGGTACACAGGTGGGCACACAGGGAGGCGGACATCACCCTCATCACTACATGAGTGGACGAGGCAACTACAGCAACTTCCCTGACCAGGGCGCAAGGATGCCTCACCAGCAGCAGAGAGCAGCTGAGAGAGGAAACTTCACCCACCAAGATGAAGGTCCGTCTCGAGGATCTCAGCAGGGCCAGATCTGGGGAGCTCCACATCCTCACTATGATCGCAATGGTCGTACAGACCTCGCCCCCGTTGAGAGCAACTCACACCTCCATCATCATCACAGCCACCACCCTCAGCAGCCTCACTTCCCTCTCCACCCCCATAAGCCTGACAGCAACCGCGACAGAGCTGTTGAGGCCCCCAACAAGAAGACCGACTCCTCTCCCCCTCTCCACCAACCCTCCCTGTCATCCTCTTGTTCTTCGTCATCCTCCTCTTCTTCAGCCAGAGAAGATGGGAATGTCAAAGTCGCCCTGCATCATCACCAGAGAGATGGTGAAGCTGGTGTCGGTCACAACCTTGAAAGAGGGACCAGCGGGAATGCTGGCAGTAGTGGTCATGTGAAACAAGAGAAAACGGGCCCAGTGTACGCTCCTCATTCCTCCATGACTGCCAGCCCTCCTCCCTCTCAACATAGCAGTCATCCTCAGCCTCAGCAGCAGCATCCCCACCCTAAATCAAACCAAAGAGGGGGCCGCGAACACAAGACAGAGACCCAGTGGGGCCCGCGACCTGGCAGCAGCAATACTGGTGTGGGATCCTCCCATGGCAGGAGGGGCAACAATGCAGGAGGTGGGAATAACTCCCGTGGAGGTGAGGACTCTTCCAGCACTCCATCAGACCACAAACCTTCACACCAAACAGGAGGCAGCAATGCCAACAAGAGGGCTGGCCCCATTAAGAAGCCGGTGCTGAAGGAGATGAAGAGAGAAGGTGGAGAAGCTGATGGAGGAGAAAAAACAAGCTTTGGTAAAGATAAAGAGCAAGATGTAGGCCAGACAGCCTCTTTAAAACAGGAGGGCTCCTCTGCTCCCCAAAACACATCAGCTCCATCTAAAGATGAGTCTGCCCCGACAGCCAAACCCAGGAATGGAGGAAAAGAACGAGCCTCAGGAGGTGGTGGAGGATCAGGCAGAGGGCCCAAAGACGTGGACGCCACTGCTGCTGGATTTTCAGGGTCCTCTTCCAGGAGGGACAGAGACCGCTCTTTTGAGAGAGGCGGTAGTTCCTCCCACCACCACGGCGTCAGCGCAAAAGGCAGCAGAGCCAGCCGTGGACGAGGAGGGGAGTTCTATGGCCGAGGTCGTGGTTACCGAGGCTCATACACAGCCAGTGCTGTGCCCGGTGGGAGCAGTCGAGGCAGAGTGGGTGGCAGGAGTGGCAGAGACTACCGTGCATCTATCGGTGGTGGCCACCATCAGGAGTCAAAGGGCGAGGGGGCTGGAGGTAGACATGGTCAGGACCGGTCCCAGCATAACCCAGCCCGGGCCAGGAACCGAAGTGAAACCCGCAGTGAGGGCTCGGAGTATGAGGAAATCCCCAAAAGAAGGAGGGAGAGAGGCTCAGAGACTGGAAGTGAGAGTGGAGCAAGTGACCTCGGTCACTCAGATAAGGAAGACAACCAGAAAACCAAGAATGGTTCTGATAATACAAACGCCACAACCAGCATTTCATCTGCACCACCCAGAGGTAATCAGGCTCGGGTCTTCACCCCTAGAGGTGTACCCTCTAGAAGGGGCAGGGGTGGAGGTAGTGGTGGAGGAAACATCTACAGGAGCAGTGGCAATGTTGGGGGTCCAACTGGGGGACACCGGGTTGGACCCAGCTCCGCCTCACATGGAGGGTCTTCGAAGTCATCGATGTCAGCCCGAAAGCAGCAAGCACCGGCACAAACCTCCGGGCCCAAAGACTCGGGCCGGGGGGCAAATGGTGCCGAGAAGAAAGACAAGACTGCTGATGGAGGTCCAGCTCTGAGTCAGGGGTCCAATCCTCCACAACCATCTTTGCCTGCTGCAACTCCTGCTGCTCTGGGTTCAACAGAAAATGGCGGAGTCATGACCCAACAAGTTTCTACAAACTCCATGTCAAACTCTGGAGCGCCAAATGCTCCTCCTCTCTCTGCTGGCCGAGGGTTCCCTCCCAGTGGGTTTGAGCGACCACCTAGACGTCGTCGTCACGGGCGTTCCCAGCACCAGCAGGACAAGCCACCCCGTTTCCGACGCCTGAAGGAGCGAGAGAATGCAGCACGTATCAACGGAGGAGTGGGGGTTATTGGAGGAGGAAGGCCCTCGTCTCCGTCTGTGAATTCAGTTCAGGAAAGTAATGGAGCCCCCATCTCTGCTCCAGTGACTGCTCCGAATGTGAACCACAATGCCACAATAACCACCAACAGTAACAGTGGCAGCGGGCATCTCAGTAATGCAAACAGCCACCATCATCACCACTACAACCAGGGCAACACGGGGCCGTCGCACGCCCAGCACCACCACAGCCATGGAGCAAAGTCCCCAGACTTCACCAACCAGAACTCGGACCAGGCCAACGAGGAGTGGGAGACCGCCTCTGAGAGCAGCGACTTCACAGAGTTCAGAGACAGGGAGGGAGGAGGTGGAGGGAAGTCGTATTCCTCTCACCATCACCACCACCTGGGCAGAGGAGGAGGAGGCGGTGGAGGTGGAGGTGTGGTGGAGCGGGAGATGTCAGGAAAAGAGCCCTCTGCGAATAAACGAAGCTTCTCGAGCCAGCGACCTGGAATGGAGCGTCAGAATCGGAGGGTCAATGCTGGAGGAGCTGGAGGCGGAGGGGGAGGTCGTGGCCCACGAGGACCGCCTGGAGGGGGCTCTGGTGGAGCCGGAAATGGAGGTGGCGGCCGCGGAGAGAAGCGTGGCAACTGGCCCTCCCCGAAAAATAGGAAGTGATGGAACATTTCCAAACATTTCAGCACCTACGTCACATCCACACATAAACTCACCTACACCCCTAATCCCTTTTGATCATTACTCCATGGCTTATCTGTTTGCATCCCTAAACATATTAGTGCATTGTACAGTATATGGAGATGGTATTCACAATCACTTAATCTGCCCCCACCTCTTTTTCCTTTGCATCGATCTCCTATCTACCGTCCGTTATTGTAAATTTCTCCGTTTGTTCCGTCTCTGTTCAGTTGTGGCCCCCTTTTACCTCCCCAAAAGGATCTCACCCCAGTTGGATTTGAGAAGCATGTGGTTCTGCAGCGGAGGTGCACGTTGTTTCACACTGAGATCCACACACACTTGCATATACAAGCACAATATGACATCCTTAATTGAACACATGCAGTCATGTGGGTGCAAAATGAAAATGTGGGAAAAAAATTTGGCAAAATGTTGGATTGGGCTAACTTTTATATTTATGTACCTGTGTATATTTGTACCACACTTTGGCCTTGGGTGGTATTTAGTAGTGCAGTTCTGCATTACTTCCCTCACAAAGGGAAAGAGTGCAGCTTCATCTTTTAACAAGAACAATGTAAGATATTTGTTTCTTTGTGTCTTTTTTCAGTTTCAGCCTCTGAGAAATGTTGGGTGTGTGTGTTTTTGTTTTTTTGTTTTTTGGGGGGGTTTTTTTTGGTTTTTTTTTTTTTCTTCTACAAAGCAGGTCATTAAAAAAACCTTTTTATTAAATTCCCCAATTCCTCCTTTTGCTGACTTTTTGGTCTCTGATTACTGTGATAAGACCCATCGAAGTACTACTGCTCAGTGCTCACCTACACCTGCATTGATTTGTCTTTTAATATCAATGTTTCTGCTGCTTGTCCAGATAGACCGTGTGAATCCCCCCCCCCCCCCAGTTGTTGACC
>JAPQRN010000003.1:19311033-19322866 GCA_037367275.1 Coranthus polyacanthus
TCCCACACACGCACACAAGAAGAGGACAGATGGGTCTTCTCGGGCGGATGGTGACAGATTACTTTGAGGTTCTTTCGGGGATATGAAGGCTTTTTCAGCCTCATCGTAGCATCCTCTTTACCTGCAGCAGCTCAAAAAATGAGTTTCCCCAAGGACAATAGTTCACTTTCTCTCATTTGAGTTTTGTTTACCCTACGAGGACTGTATTAATAGCTTGATGGCTTTATTCTAACAACCATTATTTCCTCAGTGACTTCCATTTTTATGGAAACACTTTTTTTCTCCATCAAAGATAATTTCAGGTGAAAAAAACCTACCTATCTTATTAGGAGAAGAATGAGTTAAATGAAAATGTAGATCATGAAAATACACAGATGTTTGACTTTCATAGAATTGTTTATGCTTCAATAGGTAATTGAATATGTTCTAATAAGCACTCCTTGTAGTATAACATACATTCATGGTTGCTGTTTTTCTTTTTTCTTTGTGTTTTTTTTTTTTTTTGTTTGTTTTTTTTTTTGGGCGAGATACATGTGATGCAACAGGACAGGTACTCTGTTTGGGCCCAGAGTACAGAGTTAGGCTGAGTATTGTACTATTACACCTCCTCTGCTGTTGTGTGTGTGCACTGCGATGCACCCACTCTGCTCTAGTGGAGACTCCTCACACCAAGAAGGACTTAAAACAAGAGCCCCTTGACTGAGGAAGTATTTTCAACATGTATGTGTTTTCGGGATGGCTGTTTCAGTACATGGTGGCAACCAGTAGCCCAAACTAATTAAATACAGGACTATGCTGAAAACGGGGTGACAAACGCGAGTCACCTTCTACACTTCACCATATGGTTTCCTCCAAGAATTCACTTGCAACAAATAATGCTGACCTGGAGTGTTCAGGAAATATTGGATTACACTTAGTTTGTATCACACATTAAAGACATAAAATGGCACACGGCTTGAGGAAAAAAAAAAAGAAAAAAAAAAGACCGGAGAGACAACACCCGAAGTGAACTAAATTCTCACCTACATCATTTCTGTCACTGCTGTAAGTTGGGGTTTTGTTTGTTTACTGACAGTTTGAGATCGTCTCTGGGATGTTGTGAGTAGGGCATTTGATGAATTGTGTGTGTGTATGTGTGTGGCATGTGTGTGTTTTCTGTGTAATAACTCGGTAGGGGTGGGGACCAGAGGGTAACATGAATGGCAAGCATTTTCTGCCTTGTTTTGCCCAAACTTGATTTAACCAATATTCTTATTAAGATAATTCTACTGTTTTCTTAAATACATCCACATATATACATTCAGTTGTGTGTATATGTTCATCATCCAAATGAAGAACATGCAGTGGAAAGCTTCACCAATTTTTTTTTTTTTTTGTGTGTAATTTAAGCATACATTCTACAGCAGGCAAGTGAAGTTGGACATGTTTTACTTTCCACTTTGACTTCTAAGCATGAACACACCGATGGGTGCAGCTCGTCTTGCCTGTTACTGGTTATACATGGATAGCTGTTCACTTAACACTGGCTCAAAGAGTCCTTCATCCCTCCTTAACTCTTAATGTTGATGTGCGCATTATTGTATGTACCCATGTTAAGAAAAAACAAAAAAACAAAACAAAAAAAAAAACAAACAAAAGTAGTGTATTCCAGAAATTATTCAAAGATTGTACTACGTTTCCAGCATTACCGAGGTACCTGGAGTGGTTCAAACTGTTTTAGCATTTATGGTTTTATTAATGGAACCGTAATATACACACATGTATGTATATTGGTATGTATCTAAGTTTTTGTCTACCCCAACTTACATTCCCACAAACAAATGTTGCCATTTTTAGTTCAAGGGAGCAATGTACAAGCAGAGAAGTGTCTTATTATAATAAAGTTATACAGAGAAGGCAAAGTTAAATAAACTACTTTTGATTTAATGGAAAAAATTGCACGCCTCATTCTTCTCAGGTAGAAAAGGTGGACTTTTTTTTTTATAGTCAGAAGTTTCGGACAACGTGTTTTCTCTTAGGAAAGACCTACACTTTAATGGGTTACAACGATCAGTTTGTCTTCCTTTTGTGAATTACCTTTTTTCACCAGTGAAAGAACAATATGCTACTTCCTGAAGTGGAATATTGTCTAAATAATGCAATAAAAGAGTCTCTTGTAACACTGCTTTTAGAAGGACTGAGTTTGTAAATAACGTCAGCTCTGAAACATTTAAGTCTTGATTATTTTTCAATTTGCTCTGGCAAACAAGTAACACGTAAGCAACTTGTAAGTAAACAGTCCTTGAACCGTGAAATGAACCCGTGTAATGACTTTAATTGACGATGGCTGCGTTCCACGGAGGTGCGTCGGTACCACAGTTTTTGTTTGTACATGACACACTGACGGGTCACTTAATTGAACACATCCATCATTACCCATCGTCAGACTATTGGATTGCTTGGGTTTTTACCTGTTGAGACGCGCAAAATGTGAAAAAGCCTCTTAAGCCTTTAGAGTAGACGCAAACACTTCCTTCTATCCTGACATTTGTTGATTATTTACAAACTCTGTGTCTGTATAAAAGCAGAGCGGACTGTGTTACTACACCCTGGACGATATTACGCTGCAGGGAGGATTGTTATCATGATGGTGAGAAAATGGAGGCGTTCTAAAACTTTTGACCGCTACTGCACATATTGATTGTTTTCTTGTTTTGCTGTGTTCAAGAAAACCGCAGGTACGGCTCATAACATTATTGATGTTAATGTTAAATAATAACAGTGAGCCGACATGCACAACAAAGCATGTGAATAAGACCACAATTAATGTTAAATCTCTTTGAATAAATATCTACAACGATAGATCAGTTTTAAGTTTTTTTCCCCATTTATTTGTTTAATTAAAAAAAACACACACACACCACCGCACAAGTGGTTTTACAATTCAACACAGCCAAATGTATAGAGATTAAGGAATTTTGTTATGTGCTATTACTATTACAAGCTGCTGTCTGACGTTTTAATTTTTAAAAAGTTGATTAGTAAGTAAGTGTGAATATATACATCCAAACAAAAGATTTGTTTTCGTTAACAGCTCATGATTTTTGTTACAGTTTGAGATAATCATTTTATCACAGTGAAATTTAATAGTTTTTTCTTGAATGTACGTGATTTCATCACATTAATTCTGTTGCCTTCTGAGGCAAAACATTTTCAGTATATAAATTAGAGATGAAGAAACATTTAAAATTTGTTTATAAATGATTAGAAAATGAGACCTGGAAAAGACTGAATGCTGTGAAATTATTTGGCAGCTTCTTGCATTTTCAAAGCACGACAAGAATTCCCATAAACACTCAATCACTGATCTGAAATATAAGATTTAAAAACTACTCTTTTTCTTTTCCATGCAAAAATGGCAACCAAATGTTCAGCATTTATCTCTGGTTAAAGGATTTCATAGGATACTGACTTTAACAGTAAAAGAATGGCTGCTATGAGGATAAAATGTGTGGGGAGGAATAAAATACTTTGAAAAACTATGAACAACATTATAAACTCATTTAAAAGGACATGTAATACTCATCTCGGACAGTAGGAGGCACCAGCGCACCGCCGATCGTAAGTCCTACTGACAATCCTGTGAGGACACAGAAGAAGACGCTAACCTAGAGGGTGAACTGGGAGGTGGTGTCCATCTTATTTACAACCGTGAGATTGCTAAAAATTTGTCTGTCGGATTTTACAGCGGCATAAAAAATTAAAACCAGGTAAGTTGTCTTGATTACTCACATAACTGCACTGAGAGGTTTAAACGCAAAACCCAGGCAGGAACGAAAAGAGTTGATCTTCATGCGGCCTTTTTTCTAACGATGCGCCATATTGAATTTTGAGCTTTAGCCGCTAGCCTGATTGTAGCTTAGCGAGCTAATTGTGCCGGTTATGTTAACTATTTACCATCCTGTATGACTTCTATTAATTTATATTTATTAGGAATAACACACACATTTGGGGGGTTTAAGTGTTTGCGTTTTGGACGGCAAAGACAAGTTCGTGAAGCTAATAGTATTGGAAAAAGTCAATACTATGTTAGCTAAGTTAGCTTAGCCTTCGTAATGGTGTAGCTAGTATTTGTTAATGCAGGTAGATTACACAGTGTGTCTAATAACGTAACCTGTAACGGACATATTCAGCTAAAGGTGTGAATATTGAATCCGATGCAGCTGTGGACAAAGTTACGTGATTCGGTGCTACAGTCGATATATCCCGTTTAATAATATTTAACCATTTACTTACAGGCCTTCGGAGATGAGCAGTTCAGAGGAAGTATCATGGATCTCCTGGTTCTGTGGGCTGAGGGGGAACGAATTTTTCTGCGAGGTGAGTTCATCAACATCTGTTTGTGTACATCTTTAAAACGTACTCTACTCCCAAGGAACAAGTCCAGTATGAATGTTCTGTTTTGGCGGCTGTATCTCGTTGCTGCTTTCTCTGCACAGAAATAGTAGCCAGATCAGGCTTTAAATACATGTTCACAACTATTTACAGTAGTGGAAAAAGTATTCAGCTCCTTTAGTTAAAGTACAAGTATTAATACCACACTGTGAACATACTCCATCATTCAAAACCTACTTCTGTAAAAGTATTAAAGTATTAGCAAAATGTACTTCAAGTATGAAAAATTAAAGTAGTAATTGTCCCTGTCAGTGTTTTACTGTCATATATGATTTTTCTTATTCATATTACTGCTGTATTAATGTGTATTTTGCATTTTACTATTTTATACTATTTTACTACTTTATTATGTATAAGTATAAAGCTGCATAAAATGGAAATGGTAAAGTACACATAGTTGAGTGAAAGTACTTAGATTCCACTACTAGGCATCTTTTTACAGCTAGATGATTCTCTAAACACAACTATTGAAGTCTATCCTCAAACAGTAATCATATGCACACATGCGCTTTGAACTAGTTTGCCGTTGCCGTTTATACTGATGCACATACAGCGTGCGACTGCATTTTAACACCCACCGTCTTCGCTGCCAGTATGAACAGGGTGAATGCCACAACGAATGAAATCTTTAAATGCGCATACGAGAGTGTGCGTGTGTCACGCTACCCTGAGTATGAATCTCTCCTATCGGTTAAATTGTGACACACAGAATTTCTTTTCCTCTAACAGGTGGATGAAGACTATATCCAGGATAAATTCAACCTGACGGGGCTCAATGAGCAGGTTCCTCACTACCGCCAGGCTCTAGACATGATCCTGGACCTCGAACCAGGTCTGGTGATTCCTCCACATTCTTGATTTTAGTCTAGTACTAATTACTGTCCCATATATTAAACAATTGTGACGTTGTATTCCAGTATTGATGCATGTACGGCAGGTCCTTAAAATGTCTTAAATTCAATCTTATCAGTAGTAAGCCATAGATCTAAATTAATAGTCTGTTCATTTAAATTTGTGAGGTCTTAACTGCCACAAACATTTGATGTAATTTAATTTATCCATCTTTTAATTTCTGTTTTATAAATGTGAGTCAAGCTCTTGATGATGATGATGATCTGATGCTACAAATCTTTAATCCTGCCACTTCATTTAATTCTGTATTTTTACTTTACACTTCCACTTACAAAATGTATATTAACCTAAATCATACCTGCCTCCTCATGCCCTACTTACCTTTATATGTGATTGCATTGCTTGAATCGATTGGAGATGATTTGTCCAAAAATCAGCCTTAGATTTGGTTTGATACCTTTATATCTGATACTTCTAGACGCAGTGAAAGCACTTTTATGATTGTTTTGAGGGAAGCCTGTACAGAGATTAAAACGGCAGCAGAAGAGGGTCTTTAGTAATTCTGACTTTAACATTTTCTACTTTAATCTGCCATGTTTACATGATTTCAGATATTTGGTAAATGAACATGAGCTTGGCCATTTGATCTTGGTATTCCTCTGTCTCAAGGCTGCTCAGCTGGTCATCAGTTTGTTCATCATTATTTTTATTTGTACATTCTCACTGGATCTTTTCAGCTGCTCCAAAACTTGTCAGACTTTTGTCTTTGTTTTGTGCACATTCACAGTTTCTTTGATGTGTCCATCCTTGAACACTATTATTCTTGAATGATAAAACAAAACAACGACACACTCTGGTTGTATTTTTGGAATTCCCCGTCCTTTTTGAAACATCCGTAAGCTTTCATAAGCAAAGTGAACACTAATCAGGTTCTCTGTGTGGTTTCTGTCTTTAGATGAGGAGCTGGAGGACAATCCCAACCAGAGCGACCTGATAGAGCAGGCGGCCGAGATGCTGTACGGACTCATCCATGCACGCTACATCCTCACTAACCGAGGCATCGCACAGATGGTAGGTCCAGCTGCATGAGCTCTCATCCCAGCTTGCATTATGGGGATGCTGCTTTTCACAGGGTAGAAAATTATTTATATCACATTGAAATGTTCAATGTGTGAGATTCGCTCATGTGCAGCTTGTGTTGGAGTCTGTTTTTTGCTTACAGACGGTTGTTTGTTGACAATAGCTAACAATTCTCTCGGTTACATCCCGCCTACATCCATTGAGACACCTACAATACACTGGTTTCTATGTACAGAGGCTCGAGTCTCTTTTTCTGCGACAAGTTCTTCAGTGCCTTTGTGTTGCCCCTACCGGAGCAGCAGTTTCCAACATTAGCTTCTGTTTACTTAGAAACAGAGCCTGTACCACAAAGGGAGTCCAACAGACACAGGATCTCTTTCAATTACCCACTTTGACAAAACCAAACATTCGCAGTCACACGAAGTGGTATCATGAAGGTGTTTATTAACTCGCTCGGTTAACCCAGGGTTCCCAACTCTAGTTATGAGTGCATTCACATGAAAGGGGTGCTGTTGGCACCAAATGACCAACCATAAAGATAACCCTGATGAAGGCCACGAGCTGAAACACATTGGTCTAGCTTTAATATACGTTTTTTTACATCTCCATGCACCTTGGAAGTAGGTGACATTGTGATAGAACCTTGAACTTTGTTTCAGCAACAGACATAGACAGCAAGCTGCATATTTTTTCACAACAAAAACAACTAGTTTTAAATAAATAGGAGGAATTAAAAAATATAATAAAGCAACACAGCTGCTGTAGCTAAAGCCAGGGAGGAAATGATGGGATAATATTCTTATCATATCATTAAGGCACAAATACATACCACTATAATTATAAATGTGCATTCAGTTAAATCAAATTAATGTGTTCTTAAGGCCTGTAAGACAACTGTAGCCTTATTCTTTAATTTCAGTCTGGGAGCAAGTAAAGAACAAGTATAAAAACAGAATTCAACCCGTTGCGTACTGTAGACTTTCTGTCAAATATTATAATGTCAACACATCCATGGCTTAACTGCTTTAATCCGTCTGTTTTAAGATCATACATTATATTGCTATACAAAGGAAAACCTCAAGTGCATTCAGGTGTCATCATACATCATACAGGTGTTTCATAAGGAAATGGAAATTCTGTAAGAATCCTGGATGAACAGGGAAATGAGAATAATCCTGACTGGCAGTAAACATGTTGGTGTCTCTAAACTGTTTCCTCTTATCATGACTTTGTGTGTCTTCATTTCTGCCTTGTAGTTGGAGAAGTATCAGCAGGGAGACTTTGGTTATTGCCCCCGGGTCTATTGTGAGAATCAGCCTATGCTTCCTATCGGTGAGTGAAAAACCTGTAATGAGAAGCTAATGTTTTAAAATACTTGAATATATGCGGAGTGAACATACCATGAAGGAATGACTAAATATATTCACTGTACAGTTACTGATGTAGAACAAGTGGCTGCTGTCTCTGTGGTTTCAAGTATGTAAAGTAGTTATGTAAAGTGTTATGTCATGGTCAGGTCATGTTTGGGTTTCTCTTCCTTCCTCCTCCTCAGGTCTGTCGGACATCCCAGGAGAAGCCATGGTGAAGCTGTACTGCCCTAAGTGCATGGACGTCTACACACCGAAGTCCTCCAGGCACCACCACACAGATGGAGCCTATTTCGGCACTGGCTTCCCCCACATGCTCTTCATGGTTCACCCTGAGTACAGGCCCAAGAGGCCCGCCAATCAGTTTGTGCCACGGTTAGTACGACTGATCGATCTGAGTCAAGACTGCAGCATTTACTCATGTGCTGTGGCTGCTGTTAGAGGGGAAATTAATAATAAAAAAAAACCCTGCAGTCACGATGTTGGATAACACAGTATGCATGATATCGATTGGTTCAGGTTCATAATCTGCTCTTGTGGACAGAAATATCTTGTTTTTTGACTGTTGGTTGGTGTAAACAAGCAATTTGAAAACGTCTCCTTAGGCTTTTTAGAAAACATGAAGAACATCAAAAGAAAATAGATTTACAACTGCGATTCTTTTTTTCTTTTTCTTTTTTACAGCTCATACCGCAAATTAATTTGAGCAAATAAAGTGTCTGCGTTAGTTTGAATTCACAGTATTTTTTGCAAAAGTTCCTTTTAATATTTCAAGGCTGAAGACAAACATTTTAAGTTTTTAAACTTAAATATGTTTAACTTTGTCACTGATCACTGATAACATTCAGACATGGACCTTAATTTATTTGTGTTGTGACACATGTTTGCAGCAGTAAAAACAATTTGTATAAATAGCATGCTCAGATGAAGGAGAAGTTACGGTCACACATCCGTGTCTTCTCCCTGAAAGCAAATAGTTGACTAATCACAGTTCAAACAGCCTCATCAGTTCCACTGTGGATGTTGTGTTGTCACCTCTGTTCAAAGTTAATATTTGTTAAACAGAACTTTATCATTGCTTCTCTTCAAAGGAGTGCTCACTAATATTCTTTTGTTCCAGGCTGTATGGGTTTAAGATCCACCCGATGGCGTACCAGCTGCAGCTCCAAGCAGCTTCCAGCTTCAAGAGCCCCGTGAAGGCCATCCGCTAGAGCGTCCAGGACGGAGGAGGAGGAATAGGAGAGGAGGAGGAGGAAGAAGAAGAAGAAGAAGTCAGGAAAGAAGATTCGTCAGAAGGGGAGGGGTCACCTGCATTTTACAAAGCTCTTCAGGTGCCTCCTCCCCACTTTGAAGACTGTATTATTTTGTTTTAGATTAGGGCAAATGAAAACAAAGATTTTTGAGTGTGAGCGAGACATAAAAACGCACAGCCATGACCTTCACCACACACACACACACACACACACACACACACCAATGCAACCACACACTTCCATGCACGGACCTTACCAAACTCATCAGTGCAGAACACAGGAGGTGAGGGAAGAGAAAGCTGAACAATGCTGCCGTTCACTCAAGTTACAACTCACTGATAAGGAAATTGTAGTATCAGTGGGTGACAAACAGGACGTTTTCCCTGTAGAGAGGGTTTCACGTGCAGGGTTTTTGCACAGAAAACTGAAAAGTGTCAGTTTTCATCTCTGGCTTTGTGTTTCTTCTGTATTTGGCACAGTTTGGTTAAAGGTGGTGGTCACTGGAAGCTCCCTGCTTCAACTCCCCATCAGCCCCTCCGCCATGCATGTTCACTTAGGCCGCCACTCGCACAGACAGTTAGGACGACGGCGGGTTTCTTTCCGTATCAGTCTTTCGCAGTTTCCAGTCGGCGCAGAGCCTGCTGGCAGATTTATTGATCAAGCACATGCATCATTTCCGTCTGCACAGACAAAATCTATTGTTGTGAACCGACGGCAGGTAGCAATCCACTCCCCATGCCTGGTCTGCCTGAAATTTGAAGAAGAAATCAGACTGGGACTGTATTGGAAATCACCACTCATTCACTCCTCCCTCTGTACTAGTAGTTCATTCAGTCGTGAGCAGTAAACGTCACTTTGCGTCATAACTGAGAGCTGTATTATATATCTGTAAAACCAATCTCCCAATGTGTAGTGGGATCCTTCGAGTGGGCAACATAGAGTATAATAATTCAAACAGCACAACAAAATGGCGTAATACTTAGTGGATCATTAGTGAGTAATGAATGATTTCGGACACGAATTCGAAATCACCCAGATGTTTAAAGCGTCTGCTGAAATTTTCAGATGTTGTGGACAAAGCCAGCTGATGGGAGAGCGCGCAAACGACCACGTACTTCGCTTGCGCAGTTGAGTAGGTGGTCCTTCAATGTAGCTCGCACACACAGAGAGATGTTCGCTTTTTTCTGTTACCTCAGATCACTTTTATTGTTACAGGCCATCGACTCTGTTTTAGTTTCAACGCCGCGATAAATGTGCTGTACTGTTGAGAGTGCAACAGTTTGTCATCTTTTCTTTCCCCTCACTGTTAAAAAGGTGAGCCAGACCACTTTCTGGTGTGGTCTGAGTGATCTCGGTGCGTCCTCAATGTGTCTCGGGTGATTTCACACCTTGCATCAGAGCTCCACTTGTGACTGGATCCTAAAAAAACAAACAAACACGTGTTAACGTTAGGTCTGAACAGGGTCCGAGATTGTTTTGAGTCACTATCAAATGGGTTTCTTGTCAAATATTCTACTTTTAAAGGAGGTCAAGCAGAAGCGGATCAGAACTAGGTGGACCCCCAGAGGGCACGCACCGCCGCCAAGGCCCCGCGGTTCTGTAATTCAACCAAACGCCCGATCTGTCAGTGTTTCGAGAAAGCGAGAAGATTCCAGCCTGCGCCCCCTTTTCCTGCACCCGCTCCAGAATCGGATGGGCTCGTCCTTCCACCAACTTTCATGAGAATCGGCGCAGTAGTCTTCGCATAATCCTGCCGACGAACGGTAACAAAAAAGCGTGCCCTCCTTCGCAGAGGCAACATGAATTTCTGCCGTTCGCTTCTCCAGCTGTCTGTGCGCAAGTCAAACATCTGCATCGATACCTAAGTGAGAAAACAACCCGTGCAACATTTTCCTGAAACGTGCGCCCCCTTCCTCCCCCCTCGTAGCTTCATGTCCCTTACAGGTCGAGGAGGAGACTCAGAGAATTTAGATTTAATCTGAATCCTTCAGCTCACTCCACCACTGCACTGACTCCACAAAAAAAAAAAAAAACAGTCTCATTATTTATGTTCAGGTTTAGAGACAGACCACCAGCCGTTTCTTTTCGTTTCCGACTCGACGGGGGGGGCGGACACCCGGCGCCCTCCCTCTCCTCGTCTACTTTTGTGTGATTGGAGTAGATTGAACAGGTTTTGGATTTCATTTTTCAAGACAAATGGTATTTATGTGTCAGATTTTAACTAATGTTCGTCTGTGTTGTTCTCGTCTTTCTGCTACTGTGGATGGGTGAGCAGGATTCAGAAATCTCAATAAACTTCTATTTTCTTTTCATACGATTTTGTCCTTCGTGTTCTTTTCATCCTGCTGTTCTTCTCTCCTGCCACACGGAGTCAGCAGAGAGCATGTTTAGTCCGCATTCGTTTCATTCTGGAGCCCTGTCTGCAAACGTCTATATGTATTTAGTTTTTTTTTTTTTGTTTTTTTTTTTACATATGTAAAGCGAAAAGGAAATAGATGAACAGAACACAGTTTGTTCTCTTAACTGTACCTGCATCTGCGTGTGTGTTTTTTTTGTTTTTTTTTTTGAGCTCGTGGGAAGATTTCCTGAAGCTGTGATGGTTGTCTGGCTTCTGTTCTGGGTGTGGTTGCAGTGACATTTCACATGACTCTGAGTGGGCAAACACACACACGCACACACACACACACCAAAAAAACAAATGTACACCATACGATCTGAGTCAGGCTCCTGTAATTATTTCTAATCAACTTTTAGATGTCTATTTTCATATCTGGGGGGGGGGGACGCACCAAATGACAATGACTAGATTGAGAAACACGCGATCATTTTAGAGTGATTTGACTCTAC
>JAPQRN010000003.1:19366965-19395034 GCA_037367275.1 Coranthus polyacanthus
AGTGCAAAGCATTCAGCAGTAGAGCTTGACAATTTTTTGGGAATCCTGTGGATCACTGGAGTCTTGTGGGATTCCCGTGGGACGGGAGTGGGAATCGTCATAGCAACAGACCGAATATGAAGTTCTAATATGAATGGATAATGAGTAATCACCTCTTCTGTGAAATGCAATGTGTCAGAGGTGTCACTGCACTGCCTAAAGACTATGAATGGGATGGACGGGATGGGATTATTCTGGGAATGGGACGGGAAGGTCAAAGCGTCCAAGTAAATAAGTTCTCCCAGTAATTTTAGTTTGTGTTTTTGGCGTCTAACATATGACACGTTAGCGATCGTTACAGTGTCAATGATAAAACTTTTCAGATTTTTTTCTTTCCTCAATTAAATACATTAAGTCATACTTTTGATTTGTTTGTTTATTGCACATGAGCAGTGGAAAAAAAACCTTAAAATGTTGACCTTTAAAGTTAATAATGTCTGTCTGATTAACGATTCACTCATCAAACAAAATCCATTCAAACTTAAACACTCTGAAATGCTTCTCACGGCAAATTCTGACGATTGATTTATCACAAAGCATGTAATTAATTAGAAACATGTTTTTATCACTTGCCAATCATGAACTTCTAAGCTCGACGTACCTTTATAGTCAATTCCTCCCCAGGAGTAAGAGCCCACCAGCACTCGGGCTCCGAAGGACTCCTGCATCATTTGCGGATACTCCCCGCCGATGATTTTAATGTTTCTGGTGAAGAGAGCAACATCCGCAGCCAGAGTGTAGGAGTATGACGTACCTGGGACAGAGTGAGTCTCACCTGGACGAAGACAGAGCAGACGATTTAACGATTCATTCCAGCAGAATTTAAAAAAACGCACGTGAGGACATTTTTTGCGCAGCAGACGTTGAACTGACCGATGTGAGTGTGGGCCAAAGGCTGGTCCAGGGTCAGAACGAGGCCGTTTGGAGACACAGCGGTGATCTTACGCTTTTCTGTCTCCCACGCGCTGTAGCTGCTGGTGGAAATGCCGACTTCATCTCCAACCTTCACGCAAAAAAAAAAAAGAAAGAAAAACATGAAGAAATTCAGATGTAGCACAGAAGCGATCGCTCCGGTTTTTAAAGACAGTTTTAATTTCTAGTTAAAAGGTCGAAATGTAAGGTAGTGAAGCAAATCCCAGAGACCTGCCAGTCCACAGACTTTGCCAGAGTCAGTGTGTTGGATCCAGCGGAGGCAGTAGCAGCTAGTTTGGTGTGATAAACATTGTGTGGTTTTCCATAAAGCTCCAGTGTCCCAAACACACCTGTTATAGGACAAAAAGACGCAATCAGTTGTGATCCGTGAGTCACAGACACCTGCCTTCAGTAACAACAAACAGTTCCAAAAACAATTCCCTGTATTTTGTAATATATCATTACATATTACAGTGGTTACTGGGCTAAAAACTTAAGTAAAATTTTGATGTGAAGTCTCTGCTTTTATGTAGATATTTAGACTAAAATCAGTCAATTATAACACCGGTGTAAATTCATATTTCAAAAGGTTAATTTAACTTAATTGTTAAAAATATACATGTACAGATGAAGACTTTATTTTGGTCAGTTATTACATAAAGGCGGCGGTGCTGTTGTTTTCTTACCCAGGACTTTGGATCCCTGGTTGGGTCCGTTGGGCAGAGGCCAGTCCGGAGTGCGGTGGTTTCCTCTCAGTCGGATGTGGAGCTGACCTCTGAACGGCTCATCATCCCATCCTGCGATCAGTCTGCCGCCCTGAAACGGCAGGAGACGTCAGCGAACATCCACTGTCCATCAACGAGCGCGGAATGTACTGTTACCGCTTTTAATCTGATTATCTATTGTCGGTTTAGATTTTCTGTAGATATCTGTAAATATATATATATATCTACATATAATAATTACACGCAAACTGCAGAGACATTAACACTGATCAACATCCAAGTGTTCTTCTTCCACCACTGCAGCGTCTGATTTAAATCCAAAGACCTCAGGAATCTCAAATCGCCCGTCAGATGTGAGACCATATTTTTGTAGATGCTCACATTTCTGATCCATATAACTGGACACGTACCTGGATGGAGATGTAGACGGCATCCACGACCACGGTTCTGTACTGAGGCGCAGAACGAGCCTGTCTGGTGGACGAGCTGTTCGCGGTGTCGGGGATCTCGAGGACGCCGATCACAGTCAGCTTGTTGAGCGGCGCCGTGTCACTGTCCAAAACCACCCACTGGCCTGTACGTTAACGGAAACACACTGATTAGTACATCTGCAAAGGTGGGAAGTGCAAACACTACTGTACTTTACCAGAGGTGTCAAGTATCTGTACTTGTATCTATCTTTCAAAACAGGCTTGTTACTTTAGTGTTAATGCATTTGATGGTCATTTTTGCAAGACATGGAGACTGAACCTCAGAGAAACGGCGTCAGAATATTTTTCTATTCCTGACACTGAAAACTGATTTGCACATTAGAATGAAGTTAATGTTAATTATTTTCCATATAATGCTTTTTAATTTATCTTTAAGTTACAATGATTTAATAATCTTCACATTATGTTAACATTACTCGAGTTCTAATTTTTAATTTTATACTTTGTACATTTCAGAGCCTGTGCTTTTTCTACTTTTACTTCTACGTTTTTTTTTTTGTACTTCTACTTGAGTAAAGAACGCGAGTACTTTTGCTACCTCTGCATACAATCACATCAAACTACTCTCTGACTACTATCTCTGTGCATATTTCATGTTAGAGAGAACGTAGTTAACATTAAAATGATTCCCCCAGTTTCGTCTTTGTTTCATTGTCTCGTTGAACCCTTTACCTGATGGGATGACCACATCAGCGCCCTCTGCTGGTACAGTGAAGTTATTTTCAGCAGAGTTTTTCCAAAAAGAAGCGTTAGACCACCGTCTGGAAAAAGTGATAAAACAAAACAAAATGAGACATTTCTAGGCTTTTCTTTTGTCTTGATTTTTCTGGGACTTTTTTAACCCCTTCAGACTCTGCATCCACTGAAGTGAACAAGACAATAAAAATGGAAATGGAAATATAGTGCCTACAATAAGTTACACACGTACACACAGTTTTAACATTTATATATTTCCTGCATTGTTGAGTGTGTAGCATAAAGATATCAGTCGATATATTCTGCTAACTTCTAAACTTTCCATCCGTCTCTCATCTTCATCTCCTGAATCCACACGGTCATTATCGGTTTATTCATCATTTACATCAAGTTCAAGGAAGTCTCTCAATACACTCTCTAAAAGTGAAGTAAAACTAATAATATGAATTTGAATACTGTAATAAAAGCACAAGGATTCCACCTGAAAACATCTCAACATTTTATGTTCGTTCAGTCATAAAAAAAAACACGAGATGACGAAAAAATGTCATTTATACTGGATATACTGGAGTCAATGTTAGTAAGAAAATCTGGTCTGAAGGGATTAAGATCAAAAATATGTTCATCACATTGTAAAAATTCTTAATACAGATGCTTGTTGTGGGTGGAAAAAAAAAAACCTAATAAAGAATCCAAGGTGTTTAAATTGACTGAAGAAGATGCTGCGGGAGGTTGTGACCTACATGAAGTCGTCCGGGCGGCGGCTGGGTAAGGGGGCGAGCGTGGCCGGAGGCGGCGGCGTCGGAGGGAGGCACATGGGGTAAAAGCAGCGATAGACCCGGAACTTGACCGCCACGTCGGTCATGGAGCGATCGACGCTGGCACGGCGCTCGCGCTTGCTCTTCTTTCCAGAAACTGTGAGAAACAGACAAACGTCCGGTCAGTGAAGGCGTCATTCATTCCATACATGAGGTGATATGTGATATGTCGATATATCGATATCACAGCAGGTTTATCGGAGTTAACAAAAACTCAAACTAGCAGAGAAAAAATGATTTCATTAATGGATAGAAAAATGTCCGGAAAACAGCAAAACTAAATAAAAACAACAATGAACAATGAAACACAAAGTAAAAAAATAAATAAAATGGCAGCTTCGTTTTCATTTTCCACAGCGTTCATTGTTCATGGTGCACAAGAATAAAATGGCTTTAACAAACGGTTTTATAAATCATATTTGAGTCTATTCTATAAATCAAGAAGCTGAACATTTCCTCAGAATACCTGGAAGTTTAAACTCTGAGCTAAAACAAAATATAAAATAAAAATAAAACTACTTGTGCGCTTGTGAAGTTAAAAAACAAACTGAAAGACTAAGTAAAAACTAAAAATTAATGAAAATATAATAATAACTCTGCAGCATAGTGAGTAAAAAATAACAACAGTAATCACAACTGACTGACCACTGTTATACTAGTTTCTAAAAGTTTCTGAAAGTCCTATATAAATCATAATATACGGTACTGAAATAGCCGTATTGATGCTGCAAACAATTCAATCAGTAAATTTAGACATAAAAACTGAATTTACAACGAAACAACGGCAAACAGACCTTAATGTCGACCCTCTGTCTTTCTAAAAAATAACTTAAATAATCAATAAACATGAAATGGAGTCTGACCGAGGTAGTAGAGGTTGTTGGAGCTGTCGTTGAAGTACCAGTCGCCGTTGTTGTTGTTGCTGATGCTCAGCGGCGCCACTGAACCGTTTCTATTATCGACTATCTGAAACCTGTCTGGGCTCTGCGTGAAGTTGTGGTTGATGATCACAAACTCGTCCGACTGTGAGAGAAAAACCCAGGAAGCTGGTGTTAAAGTGTCATTTGTACATGCGGTATCAAACGTTTTGATGCGAGGTTTGTTCCTGTACCTTGAATCCATAGAATTTGGCGGTGTAAGAGATGTTTGTGAGGTGGTCCATGTCGTCAAAGTACCAGTTATACGTTTTGCCTGAGGGCAGCAGGGCCATCCAGCCGAGCTTATGAGTCATTCTCTTCTTCAAATAGGGAACTCTACTGGTGCCTAGCAGAGAGATTTAAACACACTAAAAATCAGAAAACTGATTTATTATACAGCAGACACATTTCTATATTATTGCTGCTTTTCCGGGTCTGGGTCGCCTTCCTCCTCCTCCCGTTTGGACGAAACACCTCACCAGATGTGGATTATTTATTTATGTTTTTGTACATTTCTTGCTTTGCAGATGTATATTATGTGTGTAAAGGCTACATAAAGCTTGAAAAGGAAATAATGGAATGGAAATATACTGTATATACTGTACTGTTGCTGATGACTCTTAAATAAAAATTCAGTAAAAATTGTGCATTTCATGAAATCATAAGATATCAGCAGCATTTTAGCAGAGATAGTAATTAATAGCGAAATATGTGTTGCTTCCCAGCCTTCGATTTTTGTTTTTTCAAGACAGATAAAAAAAAAAAGAAAAGAGATGTAGATTGTAATTCCCTCTAATCACCAGCAGAGGTCACTTCAAAACTGTGTCTGTGTGCATTAGTACCATGCGAGTTGGTGAAAATGGCATCCTTCCCGTCCAGGGACGAAGGTGCTGGTTTGTTGAATGCCAGACGGTGGAAGTTGACGGTGTGGTCGCACACAGCGCCGGGGAAGCCTGAGCTCCACGCGGCGTCCTGGGAACAGTGAGCAGGGTCCAACAAACCGCTCATAGGCACGACTTTGTGATTGATGTTTCCTAGAAAACAAACACACGTGATGAGTGCAGTTCTGGGGTGATGTCTGACTGCACTTAGAGCTCCACAAACACATGAAAGTCCTGCCAACACTCGAGAAGATCAAATGGAAATTCCTGATATGAACTTGTTTACAGTGTTGTGTGACTGTGCCCTGTGGGTTAGATCAGATGATTCTATAAATGGATTTAAGAAAAGCGTCAAACCCCTTTGTACTGGAGCTTTATTTTTCAATTTCATTTACTTATTATGTATATTAATGTATAGGTACTTTGTTTATTTTTCTGTAACTGCTTCCTGTATTAATCTTTGTAAACTTATAATTAAAATTATAATTTACAACTCTAAAAGTGCTCATAAAATTGTACTTAATTATTGATACTAAAAGTCCTTGTAAACTGAGATTAAATGTTCCTACTTTGAGTGTTTTGTTGTGGGTGGAAGATGGCTTCTAATGTTTTATTTTCTGCAGGCCTCAACCAAACACCTTTTAAAGACCTTTTTAAGATCAACATCATATTAAAGACATTTCAAGATATTTTACAGCCTAAAAGTTGCATTTTAGATTTTAGAAACCCTGTACACTGTATATATACTGTAATATATTTGGACAGTATATTACTGAGCATTTAGACACTGAATAAAGTACCTGTGAGGGAGCCATCAGTATCCACCAGCTGCACCTCGTGTTCCCACCTGAAGCGGCCCTTGTTGGGCGCGTTGTGGAACTCAATATCACTGAACCTGACGCCCCAGCCACCACACCGATCTACGCACGTCCCGTCAATTTTGGTTACTCCGATGGCTGCGCAGGAGCTGCGGTTGAAGTTGATGAACTTGGTGCCAATGACGCTCATGCCGTCGTCGAACGGCGTGATGACACCGAGGTGAGAGCAGTAGCTTTCTCCCAGGCCGAGCTCGTCCACGTGGCCCACGATGGTGCAGTTACTTACAGTCGACCCTCCGTCCTCTCCGAAGCCACTCACTGCCCACTGAAAGATGCGCTTGGCTTCAATGCCTGCTTTCTCATTGTTGACCATGACGAAGTTATGAAACTGCACGGAACCCACATTGACCCATTCTGCGCCCTTTTCACAGTTCCAGGTGGTGAGGGAATGGAAGACAGCAGGCTCAGGGGTTCTAGAGCGGCAGCCTCCATTCTTCATGGGGAAAAAGTCCTGGAAGATCCAGAGGCCAAACCAGCCCTGGGAGTGTACGGTGTTATTGAAAAACTCACCGAGGGGAACCCTCTTCTGGCAGATGTTTTGATCGAAGGATGGGCCATCAGGGTGCTCGTGCATGCGGTACCAGAAGCCAAAGTGGGTGCCGCCTGCAGCGGCGTTGTGGCGGATGATGTTGTTAGGATTGGTGACCCAGTAGGCAGCGGGAGTGACGTCGTCATTCAGCAGGCTGGTGCTCTGCTTGACAAACACTGCCAGGTTGTACTGCAGGATGTTTCCTGTCTCAATGCCGTCCTCGATGAAGAAGGCTCCACCCATGATGTTGTAGATGACGTTGTGCTCCACCAGCAGGTTGTGGGTGTTGTGGATGGTTACAGCCCTGTTGAAAGTCTGATGGATCGCACAGCCCCTCACATACGACTGGTAGTTGATATTTCCCATTAGATGCCAGTGGATGGGGTAACGTCCCAGCCTAAACGCCTGTCCTGCATGGAAAACCTGGTGCAAAACATAGCATGAAGATTGAAAATTGTATCATTCTCAGAATAATTCCATATCAATTTTCATACCATCCCAACTTTTTCTTATTTGAACTTGTATGTATTATCAGCAAAATGTAATTATATTATGATAAATAAAAGCAGCCATTGCATAGTAAAATGATCCCAGTCAGTGTTTTACTATTATATATGATGTTTTTGTATTAATTTCACTGCTGCATTAATGTACTTGTATTTTACCTCAACATGTTCCAGTCTGCCTATCGCGAGATTCTCGTTCGGCCTGGGAGCGTGAAACATGATGCAGCCTCCAAACTGATCGCTGTCGGGCTCCTCTCCAAACCGTCCTTGGAAACAGGTCTGTGTGGCAAATTCACCTAAAGGCGACACAACAGAAACATGTTAATACTGGATGCCCTATAATTAATGCCACGATACAACAGGAACAAAAGTAAAGGAGTCAAGCCGACAACTTGTGGTAACATACTCTGCTCTGTCTCTGATAATTGTTATAATTCAGGCATATTTGTTCTTTTAAAACCTTATATTACTATCTTTGTAGTTAAAATGCAAAGACAGAAACAAAGCGTCTTTTGAAACATTTACTAACCGTCGCAGTAGATTTATCACAGAAGAAAGAACCAGCTTTTGCCGAAATTATAACAAAATATACAGTAATTGACACGTCGCATATCAAATATCTAGCTAATTATAGCTACAACTAAACACAGTACAGATATTTAACTTGGATCTTGTTTTCTTACTCATCTGTTTTGTAATATCTGCCGTAAAATGTTTTCAAGTAAAACATCGTCAACTTGCACATTTTTAGACAAAATTAACGGCATCAACACTGGCTCTAACACGGTTTCACTGAAATCTCTTTCCTTTTCACTTTTTTTCAGTTAAGTTGGGTTTTAGTTTTTATCGTATTTTAGAAAACGTACCAACTTTTCTGGAAATGGACTTTGTGGAGAAGTGGGGAAATAACTGTACCTGTGTTGAACCCAGCAGGGCAGGCTTTAATCGTCTCGTTCCATTCCTGATGTTGGGATCCTCGTACTACGATGTTCCTGGTGAGGAGACCCACCTCCGCTCGGGCTTCGAACACCGTCCCGTCAGGCAGCGGGACAGACACCCCGCGGTGAGTGTAGTTCAGCGGTTTGGTCAGGGTGAGGGTCTTTCCGTCAGCCGACACTGAGGCGATCTTCCTTACCTCATTCTCTCTCTGACTGTGCCTGCAAAGTAAAAATAAATGTCTCAGGATTGAGTTTTTGCTTTCTGAAAACTGTGAAAAATGCCAAAATCATAAAATGAACATTATTCCTCCTGTTGCTCAACAAAAATTCAAAACGTATGCTCATTAGAATCTATTTGTTGTGAATATGTTTCTCCAGGTATAAATGGCATATAGTTTTTTGTTATGAAGTACACATGTACGTCTTTAACTGTATGTACATCTCAGTTTGTGTGTTATCCTTACTATTATCTATTTATTCTAATTCTATATCAGCTCAACAAATGTTTACGTGTTCACTTACAACAGAAATCAAACAGTAACAAAGAATAAAATACAATAAATATAATAAACCTGCAAAGTTTTAAAAAATCCCTGGATTATTAATAGTTTGAAGCAATATTTAATCATTAAATGTAAATAAAATAATATGTAATCATTAGATTAGATGGTCATTGCACAAGTACTGAGGCACTGAAATATTAAAGGCAGCATAAAGTAGAGCAAGGGGTACAAAAGTAAACATTACTATATAAAAAGGGTGCAATAATTAAATATAGATGTATAATGTATATGTATCAAATAAAGCAAGTGTGAGATAATCATGCATTTCACTGGTGTGATTTTTTTCTCACTTCCCTCCTTAAGGCTTGATATTTGTTTTTTTTTTCTGCTTATGTGTGTTACTTCTCAAATCACAGCTCAGATTTATTTCCACTTTGTGGATTTGGTAACTTTATAGGATTTGGCTGATGTCAGGTATAATCCTGACGTCCTCCTCGAGGGGTTTTCAACCTGATGCTGTTACGAAACAACCTGTCGCATTTCAGCCTGAAGCTTGTTTGTGAACATGCACACTTTTTCAAATAATGACTGTATTTTTAAAAAGAAGGTTGTTTTTTTTTTTTTTTACATAACTCAGATTTGTGTCTCAGATTAAAACCTGCGCTGTACCTGTGGCCGGTGGAGGCGATGACGATCTCATCCCCCTCTTTCCACGTCACCGACTTCTTCAGCTTCAGCGCGTTGGAGCCGCTGGTCGCCGTTTCGGCCAAGTGTGTCCAGGGGACAGGAACTGGAATACCTGGAGAAACGGGTTGTCAACAATGACACGCACCGGAGGAGGGCGGGTGAGATGTCACTAAGAACAACATTCCTGCAGGACACATCTCAAATTACTCCAACAGCTCATGATTATATGACTTATTGTTCATGTTCATCGGGGGGTTTTAAAATATCTGGGTCATGAATCATTTAGTTTTCTGCTGCCTTTTGTGCTACAAGAAGGTGACATTAATAAGGAACTTTTTACAATAAGGTCCTTGTAATAAATGCGTTTGTAAACCTATTATAAACAACGATACCAGAAACATAACATCTTAAACCTCTTACGTTTGATATGAATGCTTATAAATGTCCTGTAATCTAATAATTAATGTTCTTATGAAACTATTATTAACAGGCACGTTGCTTAATTAACACAAAATGTCAACGTGAGCATCTTTTAAGGACTTCTATCGAGTGTTGGGATGATTAGACAGGTTACAGATTACCAGTTAAAAATGCAGTAATGCAACTACTAGTTAATTATCTAGTTATTTTGTAAAAGTAATGTAACTTATACTTTTCCAGCACTGAAAGGCGTTCTTGTCCAATGACATAATGTGGTCGTCAGTTATATTCTACATAAAGAATATATATGGATGCAACCACTTTATAGCCACCAACAGTTTGATTATTAACTGTAAGCGATTATGATAACATTTATTTTGTAATTGAATTGTGTGATACATGCAACTAGTTCACTAGTAAAACGTTACATACTTGGCCTTTGAATATATAAGTAAATGTGTGCGTTCGTACCATGCAGGTCCAGCACTCCCTCTCTGACACCCAGAGTCTTGGTGCCATAAACAGGAAGCTCAAGTGAGCGCGAGTGTCCGTGAAGGGTAATGATGGCTTTGTGTCGGAACGGCGCCCCCTCCCGGCCGATCTCAAGCACCCCGCCATCTGTGATCAGGATGTTTTCTGCCTGCAGCTCGATGTCCTTCTCATCGAACACCAATTTCCCTCCTGATCGCGAGAAGCAACATTTATATTAGTGGCAGTGTTTGCACTTGCGCTGTAGTGAGGATTAACCGTGACATACTCAGTCAAATTCAGATGTGGAAGTTTGGGTTTCAGATGTTTGGCACCACTTATACTAACAGGGAGCAAGTTCTCCATTATTTAGTTGGAAAAATGTTCCATGCTACTTATGCACTCACAAAGAGGAAAACCATTTTCACATATTTTGGAGCTGTTTAACTGTGATCCTGTTTTAGTTGCTAATTCATAGCATCCCGCCTTTTCAACGAAAATCACTTTGAGCTTCAATTTGTTGTGACTGGTTGATCTAGAGGAACTTGTCTGGAGGAAGAAACATAAACATCTGCTAATATTATTGGTGGAAAATTGTCCCTAACTAAGAAATAGATGGAGAGAAGCTCCCAGTGTAGACGACTGGATTGGATCTGGGCCTGTATCATGAAGCTTTCTCTTTTTGTTTCCTGTTTGCTCAACAAAACCAAACATTCGCAGTGATATCACAAAGGTGGTTTTCAACTCGTTCTGTCAACCCAGGGTTTCAGGCTCTGGTTTTGCATTCACATAAAAGAGGCGGAGTTGCCAACAGGTCAGAAGAACAAGAAGAACAAACTATAACTTCAAACAGATATGAGGAATTTAAAAATATAACACAGCTGCTGCAGCCAAAGCCTGGATGGAAAACCGATAATATCTTTCATTCGTTCGTTCGTTTGTCCGTCCGTTCTTTCTTTCTTTCTTTTTACTGTCAGTAGTGGTAAGTAGGTGGTGCTTTTAGACATTTTTTTGTGCATGAATACAAACAAAATAGTTTCCTATAAAGCCTTAAGTGACTGCTGTATAAGTTCATTGATTTTGCTATGTAATTGGTAGCCCGACAAATGTAAAAGCACTCGTTTAAAAATGAAATGTTTCTTATTTGCACCTTGAATGAGAAGCATTTTTAGCACAGGAGTGTTTGTGTCCAGCAGGATGGTCTGGTTTTTGGTGATGACGGCAAATGAGCCCTTCTCTGGCGGAGGCAGTCCGCCCCACGTGAACCTGGACGACCACACATCAATGTAGGTGAAATGGGCTTTATCCTAAAAAGAAAGAGGCAATTATCGAGAAAAAAGGCATGAAATCAATCAAATCCATTGGATTCACATGTTAGTGACTCTCTCACATCCTCAGGTTTCTTTATTAATGCGTGTGGCTACTTTTTTTAGTCTTACCATTTTGGCGATGCCTCTGTTTCCGATGCTGACTCTGACTTTGGTTTCCTGAGACTGCCGCTGAGCGTTCGTCACACAGATGATGTGTGTGTCGTTGACGGACTGGACGTCACACACAGATCCAGCAATGGTCACGTTGGCTTCATTCGTGTTTGTGCTGCAGGAAGGAAGAGCAAGTAAACATGAAGAAGATGTAAAGGACGACTGAGAGACTTTTTGCTCTACATTACGTCATGTAAAAACAGTTTAACCTGGAACAAGAACAGTTCAACGAAGTTTTACTGTGTTATGTACAGTTAAACATTTGTATATCTGATAAAAAAAATAAAATGCACAGAGGAAGCAGACTATATCAGTTGTGGTTAATGTGAGTTTTATTCTAGTTTTGTTGAAACTTCAGAAGGGGCTACATGTTAGATAAGGATTTTAATGGAATTACTCATTTTGTTTGCTATGTTTAAAACACTTTAAAGGTTTTTGGCGTCATTGGGTCATATTGTAATTCAAGTGGTCTGACAGGAAACAAGACTTCTGCACGTCCTTTTGACTCTGTTTACAGGCTGCAGAAAAGTTTGAGTTTGAGATGGTTTTGGCCAATCGCAGGTGTTTTTTCGAGAGGTAGGGACATTAAATATGTGATTTACAGCTTTACTTAACGATCGCTGATTCTACTACTACTGCTTAAAGTTTTGACTGGGACAGACAGGGCAGAGCTGCAACTTCTGGCATTTTTTTCTCCTGATTTCTACCTCCTACTGATATAAATAGAAGTGTAAAAAAGTATGCCTTCAATCCGGAAATCACTGTGTGCCAAAAGTCAGAAAATGTTTAAAAAACACTGACAAAGGCAATTGTGTTATGTAAGTTGAGCGGTTAATTCTCAGCCAATGGTCCGTAATCAGGGTGTGGCTCTTTATTGTGTCATCTGCAGAGACTCGCTCTTTACCCGAAACCGGAGCCGGTGATCGTGAGCCGGGTGCCTCCAGCTGTGCCTCCTCTCCGTGGAGAAACGTGGGTGATCACTGGAGTGAGCTGAGATTTGTAGGCGAAGCCATTTGATATGTTGACGGCATCCAGCTGGTTAATGACAGCAACCGCGCAGCTGACCTCGGACGCGTTACCTAAGAGGAGACAGGACGCCCACACACAGAGACAGACAGACAGACACAAAACAAACATGTTCACAGAGTCTCCAATGAGCCTTAGATGTCTCATCATCATGACACGCTACTGTCTTATCTCTATTATTTGCCTTTCATTTCCCACGAGTCAAACGCCTGACAACATTCCTCACAGACAGACCGTCTCCGTTAGTGCATTTAAAGTTCAACGTAGACAGGACTGCTTGGTCATGACGAAGAGACAGCAAATAGATAATAGCAAAAACACCCAAAACACCAGCGAGTACACATTCTGACTAAAGGAAAAAAATCATTTCTGCCATGCATTTCTATTTTAGTGTATCTTCACCATCGTGGATCAAGCGTAAAATGAAGCCATTATTACAGAAACAGAAATGAAAGGAATTAATATACAGTAAAATAGTGATTTGATTTTCATTTCACACCTCTGTAGCTCTGAAAGACATGCTACTTTTCATCTGTTTTTTAATTCTTATCATACATATTCGTGTTAATTGGAATAATGGTAAGTCGATCAAGTGCTTAATAAATGTTGTATCTGCCGTCTGTGACCATGAAAAAGAAACACAGTCAAAATGGGGTCAGCCTTTTAATTAAATATACCAGATAGTTTCCTGCTGCAAAAGAATACGCATTTATGATTTGCAAAATGAACTGTGCGCATACCAGGGCTGATTGGAGACTCGCAGTACAGGCGGGTCGATGTTGACATTTTTCTGTCAACTTTACACTCCTTGCCACAGATAAGCACCGTGGAGTTGTGTGGGTCAAAACCAGAACCCTGGACGGAGAGCAGAGCACCGCCACCACAACTACCTGAAACGCAGAGCAGAAAAAAAAACATTAAACCGCGTAAGAATAGGAATACTGCATCGCGCACAAAGCCCTGTGAATGAAGCATCGTGTGTGTTTTACTGTAGATATAGAAGCAGCGTGATTGCTGTCAATGTGGCATTTTATTTTCAGTAGCACCTGATGATTAGCATTTTATTTTCTTCATCTGTGTTTTACAATGATATATGATGTTTTTGATTCATATTACTGCTGCATTCATGTGTACGATGCATTTTACCGCTGTAGATGTTTAAGCTTGAGCTCATTTGAACTACTTTACACGCCGTTGTGGAGTTTAATCGACAGCAACGCATCATATTCTATAAGATTATCATATCGTCATCATCGTTTGTTGCGCCGCTGTCCTGCGAGAACAAAGTGTCTCTAATAAGTCAACTTTTCATGAGCTCAGAAAAACAGGCCTGCTTTCAGCTTTGTGACAATGCATTTTCCAACTAATGCAAGTTTTTTGAATTTTCTCAATCCATAAAGGAATATTTAATCCTTCAGTTTATCTGAAGATACGCGGTTTTCACTAAACAGGAAGGGGATGAAAATGAAATCTGAAAAGTAGCCATAGCTGTCAGACAAATCTAATATTCACCTGTGAGATTTAGTGGAGTATAAGCATAAAGTTGCATAAAATGGAAGTACTCAAGTAAGTACAAGTACGTCAAATTTGTACTTAAGTACAGTACTTAACAAGGCTTGAGAGATTCTCTTACTATATTTAATGGATTTATCTTTCCATTGGACCTATTGCAAATATAAAAACCTTGCCTGTAAAAACAAGCAAACAAGCTGTTGCGATGGTTTGTTTGAGCTGTGACTCGCTCACCCTCATTGGGCTGCACGCTGCTGAGAGTCAGCTCGTAGGTGAAGACAACACTGGACTGGGCGTGACCTTTGACCTGGTGCTGAAGCATGACTTTGTACGTCCCTCCTGGGTTGTCTCCTGCAGCGCACTTAATCTGTGTGTCATTGACTGAGGACACATTGCAGGGCACGTGGTTTATGGTGACGGAGACAAGCTGGGGGTCGGTGCCAAACCCTGAACCTGTAAGCGTGATGAGCGAACGGCTCGGCCCTGAGGAGAAAAAGACATGGAGACGGAGGATGAGGCAAAGGTGACACAAGACTATGGATACGATGGATATATGAGTACAATACGCTGAATCAGATACACTGTTTGTTACTGAATACCTCGCTGTGAGTGACAGGGGGCGATCAAGTTATTTATATAACAGTGAATTAATTATCCTCATTGAAATTTCAGGGTTTGTACAACAATGTCACATTACCATTACAGGTAAAAAAAAAAAGACAAAGCCAGGGAAGAGGGAATGAAAAAACATGAAAATTCTCTGATATTAAGAGAAAACTCAGAAATTAGACTTATCCCAGAGTGAATTTTTCCTTGGATACCTCAGCTGTTAAGGGATTATTTATCATGTTGTAACACATTAATTAATATACGTTGCACTAGTGCTCCAAAGGAACATGTGTGGCTGTGGCACAATTTACCACTTTGATCGCAGAGAATATCATTTTTACTTGTAAATGTATGACTTTAATCTTGGCAATTCTGTGTTTTCCATGGAATATTACCCCCTTGCAGATGATTTAGCTTATTTTACTGCAGTAGTTTGCAGTGTACAGGATGTAGAGGAGCATGATTACCAGTGGAGGGGCTGACGGAGCTGATGACTGGAGTATGAGCTGCTGAGTAGTTGAAGTTAAGAGGAGGATATGCCACAGAGAAGACCTGAGCGTTGACAGTGACCATGCCCTCGCTGTGTGGAGGTGACAGGCAGCGAAGCCGACCGGGCGTCACGTCCTGAATCCTGCAGGGTTTCCCACCGACCGTCAAGCTTGTGTTTCCAGGAGCGAAGCCGTTTCCTGTCAAAACAAGAGGGGTTCCTCCTGCCAGGCTGCCAACATCTGGAGTCAGGACGGCTTGAGCGACGCTTCTCAGGGTAATCACACCTGAAGCGAGGCCTTTGCTTGTCACAATCACTTTGATTGCGTGAACACCTGCAGGTAGAGCACCCACTCTGACTGTGAGGTTACCATCAGTTACATTTGTGGCCTGTAGCTCTGTAGCACCGGCAAAAACTTCTACATCACCTACTTTGGTGCCAAACCCTGCTCCAGAAATGGTTACAGTGGTTGAACCGTTGATACTGTCTGGGGAGATGCTGGTGAGTGTAGGGGTGACGGAGGGGGAGTAAAGGAAGGAGCAGTTTGAGTGACAAGAGCTTTGGATCCTGCCCAAATGGAAGACGGCATCGCCAGCATGAGGCCGAGACGGGGATGTGTCGCACATAATGCACGTATAATTAACTGACTTGACAGCGCAGGGCTCGCCGGCTACAGTCACCTGTCCTGCTGAGAAGCCAGAGCCGTGGATGCGGAGCCTCGTGTGGCCGGTGGGGCTGCCGATAGGAGGCGACACTGAGTCGACCACAGGCAGCACCACGAAACGGCGGAGGAGCTCCTTTGGCACTGCTATGATGGCACTGCCTATGTTGTTGACTCTGACGGCAACGGGGTGAGCTAGACCGATGGGAAGTCCACTGTCGACGCTGAGGCGGCAGTTGATCTCGGAGTGAGAGCTGTTGATCACCTGACAGCGCTGATTATCCACCGTCACCTGCAACAACAGAGTAGACCAGTAACAATCACATACTCTTTACATACTGTTACTTTAACTTAGAAGGTGGATGAACTCCTGAAAACACATGGTTTAGTTAAACACGTCCATCTAGGGGTCGACTGATGTTTTCTTCCGGGCCGATACAGTTATTAGTAATGAAGCATCGGCAGTAAAAGAGTGTCTTGGTGTCAAATTTAGTGTATTTTAGCATATGTTTGATTAAAGAGAACTTCTCAATATCATTGTAACACAAAAAGTATCAGGAGCTTACAAAAGTCCCATGGTTGTGCTGTTCTCATTGTTAGATTTTTTTGACTATATCAGATTATATCACAATTAAATATTCTGCTGCACGGTGTCGAGTACCAGCAATTTTCACCAATGTATTTTAACACTTCAATACATTCTAAATGCCATTGAAACACCGCTCACCTCATTGGCGCAGGAGGTGTTGCTGAAGCCTTTGCCCTGGATGTTGATGACCTGGTGGTACGAGCCCTGGTTGGGTGAGATGGAGTGGACTGTGGGAGTGGAGCAGGCCGAGAAACTAAAGGAGTCGCCGTGTGAGGTCTGATTGGTCTGTGGGCACCGTGGTGAAGCAACGCACTGCGGCGTGGAACGGGCAACACGACGTGGACCTGACAGGAGATGATGGAAACTGTTCACAACCAAAGTGACGCTTCCAGACAAGCCAAGGTTATTATGACTAACAATAACTAACAAAGGAATGGCTTTGGTTAGCAGTAGAACCGTTCCTAATAGGGCCGCAGGCAAACACGGCTATGTTATGATTTTTAAATACTCAAAAATATGTTCCCATAATTCTGTTGCATTTGGTCAAAATAATGAATGGATTTTCTGATTGCCAGATAAGAAAAAATAAATCTTATTTGAACTGAACTGAAACCGAGAATCTTCTTTTAAATCACTGCTCAAAACTGACTTTCTTATCCTAAATCTGTTGTTTATCTTGTGTTTATCCCTCTTTTATCACTTCATTTTACTGTTATTTATTGCTGTTTTATCTGTCCTTATCTTTGAGGTTTTTATTCATGTTATTGTTATGTTCATAAAGCACTTTGTGACTATGTTTTGAAAAGCTCTCTACAAATAAATGTATTATTTCTTATCATTTTGAAGTACACCTGAGTTTTGATCAATTGTTCAAAAAGCGGCATCGCCATTATCCTTGAACTCAAGTAAGACTTTTTCTTATGTACAATGGGGTTGAAGCTGGGTATCAAACGTCAATAATCAAGTATACACTGTGCAGCACATATGGCTTCTACTTTGTGGTAAACAGGATTATTTTTTATGTTGGAAAACTGATTTTAGTGCATAGAAATACATACTAAATAAAATGTGTAATTTAATTTTCTTTTTGTTAGAACAGAAACTTGTATTGTTTAGGAACTGGTACTGATTCATGGTGGCATTGAAGATTTGTGAGTGAAACCCAGTGAAAGCATTTCATCCACATCTGTACGCACCAGCCGTTGCGTGTCGGGCCTCCACGCCTCCCACTTTGACAGAGACCCTGCTGTTCTTTTCCTCCCGAGGCAGGACTTTCACAACGCCTTGCAGCGACCTGCCGCTGTTATCTATGGGTCCACTGCTGTAGTAATAAACACCGGGGACGTAGAAACGGTAGCGAAAAAAGCCTGAGGGGAGCGAGAAACAGTACAAGTGTGTGACAACAAATCGTGTACGTTTGTCTTGACACGATGCTTTTCTTGTGTGAACCAAAAGGAAAAACTAAAAAAAGGTTATTAGGATAAATGAAGAAAAGTAGAAAACTTGTGCATCCAAGACATTAAATTGTAACAGAAAATGGGTCTCATGCAAGAACCACTCGTACAAACAAGTTTGTTCTTAAAGTGTCTGAGCAGAACATTCACCATTTCTTTTGTCTTTTGAATTTCACGCACACAACGTACAAGCGGTCTAAACCTGCTGTACGAATCCTGTGTACGTCGTTAAGTTTTTCACTGTGATTCGATATTTCATTGCACTTACAATTACAATTTACATGGACCTCATAATTTGTTGATATTCTTTTTGACGCAGCTGGAGGCACAAGGTGGCATTCGTCGTGTTAATGTCATTTACACAGTTTTCTGAAGTTATGAGCGTTTGCTGAATCTGACTTGGCACCTCGTACAAGCCCATCGTACTAAAAAAAAAAAAAGTAAGAAATAGTTCTGATAATAATAAGTAAATGTTCTCGCGTGCATGACAACTGTGATGAACGTTGAATTTTGAGGTTAGGGATGCCAACGAGCGGGTTAAAATAACATAAACATGCAGGTTTTTTTTTTTGGATTCAGTGATATTGTTCACAAATGACTTTTTCATCAAAGTCAATTAAAGTCAACGAACAATAGCAGGGAATTCGACCTGGATGGGACTGAAACACAAATGAGCTGCAATTAGCTTTGTTACTTCTGACATCCTTTCATAGACACAAACCACACCTTCATTTGGGAAAAAGTAGGTCGTTAAATGAAGCAACAATAGAAATCTGGGCAGAGTGAGGCAACGCGGTATTTTATTACAATAATCCTTAAATCGTGCAGAATGTCTTGAAAGGTTCTGACTCCTTACAGTTTAAATACCTTCTAAAAACTATAAATGAAGCTGGGCTGAAACGCACGTGTTTTCTCTGTTTCTGTCATGTTGGCTCTTTATTCTACCTTTCTCAGTCTTTACGTCCCCGCTGCTGAATGGTCCTTCGTGGGTGCTGCCACTCGGCTTGGACACGCTGAAGACCCGATACCCGACCTTCTGAAAAGCTGGAGCCTCCCATCGCCACGTTACTGTGTCTCCAACAAACGCTGTGAGTGAGGCCGGGCTCCAAGCAAACCCCTGTCCAAAAGCTGGAGGACAGACAGACAGACAGACGCAAATTTAGAGGGAAAATGATACTTACACACAAACAGGTGATTGTTTTCTAATGACATAATGAAAACTATGTAAAGTATATAAAACGTTTAAGTCGTTGTCAGTTTATTTCATACAGTAGCCTAGTATATTGGCTGGATATGACATCTATCCTCCAGTTTTTTAGCTGTGCTGACAGACGACAGCAGGTCATGTGTCTGTGTTGTCGATCCCACATTGTTATCGTATCGGACTGGTCACGACCGGCCTGTAAACACGGTAGTAAAAGTAAGAAGTAAACAGGGGGGCGATGTGTTTTTTCTGGATAAAGAGCACTGTAACGTTTACTTTTCTCAACCAATTTCAGTGAATTACTTTTAGATTCAAGGGTTCGTGATCGACCCCAGAATCTGTGGCGTCTATGGTCAATCCGTCCACGCCTGGCATTATGGCAAGAGGAACTTATATCACGCAGTAGTTTTATTTGAATCTCATCCCTGACAAATGCAGAAATATATTACAAAAAAAAAAAAAAGACTAAAACTAACACCGAAACTAATTCAAACTAAACTAAAGCTAAGCATTTTCAAAACACAAGAAACTAAACCAGCATAAGTGCTTTGAAAACATTTTGCAACTAAACTGAAAATGAAAACAAAACGTCGCACGCACAGGAAAAATTGAAGTTAAATACCCTGTAATTTAAATACTTCCAAATCCTATTCAATATGCTGCTAATTATAGCAAATCTGTGGTCAAACTGGTTTGGAAACATTTGATTTTCTTTGTAGCAGTTTTTAGGTGCAGTCACATTGAAGCTGCAGGCGACAGCTTCCTTGCGTGCAGCCGTTTTCTGTAAGTTAATCTTGTATCTGTTGTGTTGAGATTTAGCCAGCTCAGATTTAGTTTGACATCTCCACAATAGACTGAAATGTAAACCTACTGCGGTGGAATCCCTGGTTGGTGACGACGTGCGTCTTGTCCTCCGACTGCGTAACACACTGCAGTTCGTCCTCTGAGGCGGACTTCACTTCGCACTCAGCTCCTCCTGTCACACAAGACACAGATGAAGTCATACATGAAACCCGTTACATCTACGTGGTGGGAAACGACCACCAACTACCGACGCATTTATCAAGTTATTTGTTTGGTTTTGGTCAGTAACATTATCCTTCTGCACAGCAGGGTATTTATTTGGAACATTGTCGAAATTGCAATGTAAAAATGCCGATTCCCACTACAATCAAGACTCAAACCGCAATATCTACCACATAATCACTATATGATTTTTTTTTTTAGATACTGCAAAAATTCTGTGATTGGAATCTGAAAAATGTGGTTGGGAAACATTAAAAACTCTGAATACTAGCATGTACAAGCATTTTCAGAATTTCATCATGAAACAGGCGTTTTTGTGAGAAGGGAGTCTGATATTTTTTCCTTTTGAAAGTTTTCTGTTACCTGTTTCTGTTTTTTTTTTGTCACGTACTTTGTTGAGGAATAATGTTGGTGGTAATGAGACTATTTGAAGTTGCTGGGCCTCACGTTGCTTACCAACAGAGACTTCGTTATCTGAGGTGTTGTTGCTGAAACCAGAGCCAGTGATAGTCAGCCGAGTTCCTCCCATTAAAGAGCCAAACAGGGGGGAGATGCCGTGGACTTCCAGGACGTATTCAATGCTGGCGTTAACACCGTTGCTATGAAAATAAAATAAAAAAAAAACACAGTTTGAATTAACCATGTTTTTCTGAGCAAAATGATTCCCCTGTTTTGATAAATCACTCACATTATCAGCTTATAGTAATACATGCAGACAACTTTAAATGACATGATTTTCAGCCCTTGTCTTCAAATAATATATATCTTCAATCCTATATCTTCAATTTAATCTACATCAGTGAATCATATTCTATAAGATCATCGTATGTTTGTAGCGTCGCCGTCCTGTGAGAACCACGTGTCTCTGAAAAGTCAACTTTTCATTCATAAAAACAGGCCTGTTTTCAGCTTTGTGACGATGCATTTTACAAGGAATCCAAGAGGGTTTTTAAAGAGCTTATTTAGTCTAAGAAGGACGACATCCTCATTATCTCAAACCATAACTGAACAACTAATCCTTCAGTTTATCATAAAATATTCCAAATCAACGCATCTGGGGATTGGTTGTTTTTTCTAGACAGGAAGGGGATGAAGAACTGTCATCTGAAAAGTAAGTAAGACTGTCAGAAACAAATGTTGTGCAGTAAAAAGTACAGTATTTACCTCTGATGATGTAGCGGGGGAAGTTGCATAACATGGAAATAGTTTAACTATCTCAAATTTGTACTTTAGTACAGTTAGTGAGTAAAACTTCATTCCACCGGTGACAACAACAAAAGTCAAGTACCACCTTTTCAACACTGATACTATCTATTCCTTCATATGGCGCAGGGTTAAGTGTGGGAATACTGACAGTAGTCATACCGTGTCTGAGGGTAGCCATTGTTTCCAACCTGTACATCCACCTTGTGCAGGCCTGGAGGCAGCACAGGGAGGCGACAGGTGATGTTCGTCGTCGTCCACTTCAGCGTGAGACACTTCTTCCCACCCACCAACACGACACTGTCATTGTCTTGGCCTCCGAGGTTTGATCCCTGAATGGCGAGAACTCTGTGTCCTTCACAAGAGGAAACCAAAATGGAAACGTCAAACGCGTCTTTTCTTTGGACGAGTCCATCATTCAAGCGTCGAGATAATTGGCACCTTCATCAGACTAATTGTGCAGCCTAATCTTTGGATTGTGTCGCAGGTTCTTGTTGCGTGGATGCTTCTCTGTTGCTTGCTGTAATTATGCTGGGTGCCATTTTTGTCTGACAGGTGAGATTCTCGAGGTTTAGCGTGAGCAAAAACAGAGAAAACCAGCATGTCAACATTACACAACGTAAGAACAAAGCTAATGAGGCCAGAGTGACAACAAAACGTTACCATGCACTCCTTTAACAACGATGTGCTCGTCCTGTTTCCTTATTTCCATCACAATAATTACACTGATACATTAAGCTATGTCTGACACCAGCATCTCACGTAATATATGAACTCACACGCACAGTCCAGTAACTCCATTATTTGTACTGCAAGAAAATACATCCTTTTAAAAACAGTTCATATTATTATTAATCTAGGGCTGGGCGATACGGCCAAAGAATTGAATCTACATTTGTGTCTGTGTTGTGAATGATTCACAATTTTAATCCGTTTTTTCTGTCTGAACAATTCACACACAAATCATGAAAAAATACTTTTCTTTACTACAACTATACGCTATATATGTGCAGCA
Organism: Coranthus polyacanthus; assembly: GCA_037367275.1. Classification (NCBI taxonomy): domain Eukaryota; kingdom Metazoa; phylum Chordata; class Actinopteri; order Kurtiformes; family Apogonidae; genus Coranthus; species Coranthus polyacanthus. Next base: position 19,389,641 of record JAPQRN010000003.1, read on the forward strand.
ACTAACAACAAAAAGCAGCAAAGAAAAGCACCACTGATGGGCAGACTGGAGAGACATATTCACAATGAATATATAACAACAAACAAATAGGTTGTATTTTGAATTTTTTACAATTTTCAGAACGCAACTCAATTAATTGTATTAATTTGACATTGCCCAGCCCTATATTAAGCTTACTGCTATCTCAAATATTATTTTGGGCATCAACAGAAAACAGATTTGCATACTTAAATACTTTTTAAATTAGTTTTTCAGTTGAGGCACAGACGTTCGCACCAGATTCTGGAGAATGGCCCATAACTGTTTACCCTATAAAGTACATACTTATCTTTTTGACAAATAAAACACTGGCGTGTCTATGCATTCGCACCCGGGCGTGATGAGCCACACTGCAGCTAATCGGTTATTTATACCCACAAGCATACGCACAAAAAAATACGTTATGTAACATATAACATAAGTCACTGTGGACAAATGAGTCAGACAGAGGGTTTATTAAGACACTCGGATGTAAAATATACAACACATGCAAATAGCATCTGCCACTAATTATACAAACCATTCTCTACTCCTTAATAAAACTGCTTTAAGGAAAGTTTAATGAACATTACAGTAAAATGCTCTGGTCTTACATATGTATGACTGGTCTGTTTGCAGTGATGGAAAATATTATGAAACTTGGCATTGAAATACAATGAATAAACACTGAATCCTTTTCTTTTCATCATTATCATCATCAGCGGACTACATATTGTGTGTGTTTCATTCACTGGACAGAGAGGATTTCTATTGACATTTAAGGACAAAAACCTCTCCATTAACCCTGATTCTTCATTTAATCATAACACAGAACATAATCCACAGTGCTCTCCTCAGCAGTGCTTTATAAAAGTCCTACGTCATTAATGGAAATCAAATGCATGAGAAGAGTTAAGATTTGAAACGCAGATATGAGCGTGTCTGAACTCACCGATCACAGTGGTCTTCTGGGGACTCAGGCCTGAGATCTGAGGTGTGAGGTTGGTGTCGAAGGTGAAGGAGCTGTTTGCAGTTTGAGTCATGTTTCTCGCCGTCAGTGTGACCGCCACGGATCCTGCAGCTCCCTGAAATAAGCAATACGCACTCATTTATTAAGAAGGAAGAAAAAAAAAAGTCCATTAAGTGTTGACATTTTCAAAATTCAAAAAAGAAGATGAAACAACGACTGGAGACAAAATGGACAAATAACAATGTATTGCGAACCAGAAGTGTTTCAAAAGGAAAGACAGTAAAGGAAAACGGTGTCCGAGTCTGGACACTTACTGCAGGTGTTCTGCATTTCAGCTCAGTGTCACTTGAATGAACCACCGCACACTCGTCGCCGCCAACAGTAACCGTGGTGTTTAGACTGAAGCCGAAGCCTCTAATTGTCAGCAGAGTTCCTCCTGAGAAATAACAAAAGAGAAAGCGATTGTACAATGTGCAACAAACCATTAGACTTTTCAGAAAGTCCTTGTGCTTATGACTTTGTGATGAATTTAACAGAAATGAAGTGAAATGAGTGAAGTTGCTTTTTTAACACTGAATGTAGTGCAATGACCCACCTGCCAGACTTCCAGAGAGCGGGGAGAAAGAGGAAACAATGAGCTGGTAGGTGAAGTACATGACGATTCCGTTTGCGTAGCGCGAATTACCCAGAGAGGGGAAGGTGACCCACACGGGGTACGTACCAGCGGGGGCACCGCCCAACCTGCACACCTGAGTGGCAGCTGAAATTCAAGCCACAAAAATCTAGTTAAATTCCTTCTGCTAGACAAAAACCTTTTCACTTCCCCTGTCTTCGTTCTTTCACTTACCCGTGACCTGTTCAACGTGGCACCTGGCTCTTCCAACCATGATGGAGGCGTTTTCGTTGCTAAATCCAGTTCCGGTAACAGTCAAGAGAGTCCCCAGCCCATCAGATCCTGACAAAGTCCAAAATGTTTTATAACCACACACTGTTTGATATGTAGCAAGTTGTGGAGCAGACAGAGATTTCTCAATTCTTCAGACAAACAAACAGTCTAAATAGAGCCAAACATCCCTGGTGTCCATCTTTTAAGCTCTTTAAAAGGTTTTTATTTCATCATTGACATCCCTAAACCTTAACAAGAAGCAGCGTACTTAAGACATGAGCTGCTTCGAACCACGTTCTCCGAGTATGACATCAATAAAACCTTCAAGTGTGGATTGGCAGATTTTATTCAGAGAGACGTCATCTCAAAAGTTCAAGTTGATGATCAACAAAAGTCTAAATCAAACCAACAAACCCAGGCCATTTGACATGAAATATCCCTTAAATGTATTCATAAAAGTCTTAAAAAGGTTACATTTAACTTGTCTAAACCTGCAGAGGTCCTGAGAGACAATCAAATTAGTGGCATCATTTCATACACGTCACAACATCCATAAGTAATGCTTCGGGTTGAATAAACAACATGTTTTGGAAACACACCTTGTGATGGGCTGATTCCCGTCACAACTGGAGTTTTGTCTTCGGACCACTCAAAGGTACAGTCGCCAGAGCACAATGAGGGGATGTCATTGATGTCGACATTCACCTGCAAAAAGCATCACGATACTCTTCATCCAAATGTCAACTTCAGGTCAGAGTTTCACAACATAAAAATGACTCACTGTGTTGAAATAACCATTAGACTCCAACCTTACAATAGACTAATGGAGAACTGCTTTCGTGAGTCACTGCATTACAAAGCAACACGCAAACATATGAATTAAATCCTGCCTGGAGGCACGGCATACAAATAGAACAGCATTAATCAGAAAGATAAAAACGCAACATGCTCTGCAAGGCTGTAGAATAAGCAAGCGCACCAATCGATCAGGTTCGGCCACAGAAAACATTTGAAAGACAAGATATTGCTGAAACCAAAAATCAGATGCATCAGAGACACGTTAGTTCCAAATCGTACCTGTGGTTTGGGTTTCATGACACGAAATAGGTCGCCCGTCAGACTTCGAAACAACAGCCCTCCTTTTGCCACCTCACGTGCTTCAACAACTGCGTTGAGACCAACAACTAACGAGCTGTCCACCTGTAATAAAAGTAAATTCAAGTCAAAACCGCCAACTGTTTCCTTTTGATCAAAGAGACAGAGGAAGTCTAGACAATCAACTGTATTGATGTTTTACTAATGCTGCTGACTAGCATGAAAGTACTACTGTACTCACAAAATAAATGTAACAGTAACTGTTACTGCCAGTTACTGAGAAAAACCATATCATTCAATGACAGTTACTAATCGAAACGTTGGTTATTACATCTCAATATATTTATTTTTGGTAAAAGGCTTATATGTAGAATATAATTGTCGTTTACTAAACTCAGATTCTTCATTTTCAAGTTCCAAGTTTTCGTAAAAAAAAAGACAGTAATCAGTGTTGAGGTTTACACTATGTCTTCAGGACTTTTCATCTTATTGCTCAGTTAAAACATTTGTTCGAAAACCAATCAAATGTAAATAGTTACATTATTTACTTGTATTTTGTAATCTGTAACCTTCTAACACTGCCCATGACATTACAATCTATACTAATGTTGAAATAAGACGTGGAGTGTGACCTGAAGCAGAGGTTGGTTTCCAGGGTTTGTGAGCCACTCGACCCTCCACTTCGGCCGCCTGCAGGTTCCGTGATATGAAACTTTGACCGTACCCATCCCTGCGATTCCCTCCAGAGCGTACTTCAGGTCCTCTGCGCTGATGTCCAAAGACAAACCTGAGAACGGCCATTGACTTTAGATACATCGCGGAGAATGAAGGACGTAGCTGCCTAACTTCCGTGTCGGTACCCGTGTCTAAACTGGGAGAATGCTGACCGCCATCTACTGAACGTAATACGCTGACTATGTATAAGTACCTCATACAATGCCAGAGATGGGATCTTTCATGCGAGGTTTCAGGTATCTGTACTTTACTTGCTGTCTTTTTACTTTTACATTTTACCACAAATATCTGTACTTTCTACTCAGGCTCGATACTTTGCTTTTAATAGAGATGGATGATCAATTATTTTTCATTTTGCATCCTTGTGCGTCTTCCATCAAGACTGATTTCAAACTACATGGTTTAGACAATAACACAGAAAAGACGACCCCTTGGTGTCAGCGACAGATAAAGTGACGCAAAAGACATAACAAGAAAAAATAAACAATAGATGAAGAAAAAGTGTCGTCTATTTAATGAGTCTGAGACCAGGAGAAGTAATGCCAACATGGAGGATGTGAGGTTCGGTAGAAATGTAGAAATGCTTTTTACTTTTGCTCTTTGAGTACATTTGTACTTTTACTGGAGTAAAGAAGTTGAATCAGTACTTCTGCTTTTACCGGAGTACTTTCTAAACCAGTATCTGTACTTCTAAACAATGCGTGGACGTTTGCCACCTCTGTACAACGCACTTTAAAAAACCTCGACTAACCCTTTAATGTTCACTTCACATCACTAGTTAGAAATGACCCGGTCGATCTTGGGTCACAGGACAGTGTGAGTTTTAAATGTACGAACTGTCTTGACTACCTTCAGCTTGGCCTCCGTAACCCATCACGCCAAAGGTGCCGTTCAGAGGAGGCGTGGCTCTGTGAGGACGAGTCACGGTGACAGTGGCTTCTCCCTGCACGAACTCGCTCATGTCCTCGCGGCTCCTGTTCATCTTTGAATGGACAGCGAAGACGGAAATTGATCAGACGGATACTGCGCAGTCGTTTTCCTCAAACATGAATACGTTTAACACTTATCATAACATAATTCCCAAAGTTTAACCTAAACATCCTTGTATACGTTTGAGATGGGTAGAATAGACATGTTTTATGGAAGCAGGCCTCTTCCTGCAAATCTCAGAAGCAAAGACCTTGAATCTAAATTCAGCAGCACTTTGCAGTCACAGAGCTCCGTGCCAGTCCTTTCTGTTCTGTAAGTTATATCGCATGGCTGAGGGCTACAGAACATTTGCTTTGTTTTCTATGAGTCACTTGGTTTGAATGTGATTTTACATGTGTAGATGTTGTCTTAACTCTTTTCAAAAACCTGTTATGCAGATAAAGCCTGATACTTGGTATGTGATTTAAATTCTTTTCGCAGTTTGATTTGTGGTCTGCTATTGAAACAGCTCTGTTGCAACTGGACGGTTACGGAACAACAACAAGACTCGGATTGAATTTCTGGCCCCTGCCCTTTGTCTGTGTGGATTTAATTTCTCAAGAAACACAAGCCAGACAGATTAGAGACTCCGCATTGTTACTCAAACAGACTGACTGTGCTGAATGGAAAAGGTCATCCTTTTACCTCTATCTATCTATCTATCTATCTATCTATCTATCTATCTATCTATCTATCTATCTATCTATCTATCTATCTATCT
>JAPQRN010000003.1:19417899-19440712 GCA_037367275.1 Coranthus polyacanthus
CTTTTGAAATGGGCTTGTAGTAGTGAGGGATGAAGTCTTTGATAAGATTAGTCTCTGTGCACTTCATCCTGTTAACAGGCATGCTATTGGGATCGGTGACAAATGAGAGCTCACCCCCTGAACAAGTACGCTCCATGCAGTTCTGAAAGCAAAGTTCAAGAATGGAATTTGTAATGAAGATTTAAGCCCTTGAGTCAGTGGCTTCCAATGTTGTAATTTGAAGTTCCAGCTCCCAGGGGTCTCGGGAAAGCCACGCTGCATCTTTCACTTTGTGTGTGTGCGCGCGCTAATAAAACTCACTCATAAACCACATATATTTACGTACGCGCTCACATTAATGTCGAGCTGCTCAGCGTCACATCCCAACCAGCAAACCGATGATGATGATTTAATAATACTAGCTTGTATTAACGTTTTACTGTTATAATAAATAATATTTCCTGCCTAAAACCCCTTATAGACTATTTAAAGCCATTTGGCATCGTTCGACGCTGCAGCTTTCATTAAAACATCTTTTCCAGGTGCGGTATCTTGCATATAGCCTTAATCTCTTTAAGCCTTTATCTTTTACAAGTGTTAAAAGGATGTGTCAGGATTGAACTTTTTTATTACCTAATTTATGAGCTTTTCTAGCCTTATATTCACAAGCAGTGACAGCTCAGGTTTTACAGCTGCACTTTAAAGCTTATTCTCCTGTCAAGATCTTTTGACAAGACGATATAGGTATATTCTGAAATGTGTATCTGGGCTGGCATAAAGTATTTAAAACAACCTCCAACCCAAATGTGACAAGTTTGACACGCACCTTTGAACAGTCCCTTAAATCAACTGAAGAACTGTGTGTGCGCTCTAACCAAATGGAAGCTGGAAAAAGTGAGTAATGGGTGTGATGAAGATATAAGGCTGCACATTCAATATTCTTATTGAATGTAGACTTGAGTTGAGTGCCTCCTTGAGAAACGCTTAAGTAATGCACAGTGGGCGTTATTCCTTTAATCTGGTGTTAAATTTTCTAACTCTGTCACTAAACTGATGCGTTTCTATAGGCGCCGCTCTCTCCTTGGTGTTTTTTTAACGCCGTGACTAGACATGAAAGAGTGAGTTTTGTTCATTCCAAAAAGAACCATCAGTGCCACCTCTGGTTAAACTCGAATCAGCTCAAGAACCAGACGACGTCCTTGGGCAACAACTAATTAAGTAAATAGAACTTTATTAATGTAGCCCTTTTCTAAAGCCCGGCAACAGCGTGTTTTACAAGGCAAGGATTACAGTTGGATAAAAGCAGACAGTTTTCATGTAAGAATTCTGAAAGAAATAGATGAAACATAAATACGAGTGAATTAAACCAAAGCCAGGCCAGGCTTATTAAGACGACTCTTAAAAATTTCAACTGATTCTGATTTCCAAAGCTGCATGTCATCATTTGGTAGAATATGCAGCATTTATTTAGATGAGAACATTTATTATTAGTACAGTTCATCGTTAATGTCACAGATTTTTGTCGTCGTCTGATTTTAAAATTATTTACACAATTACGTTGGTGATTTTCTGCCTGTAGTCGCTGTTCAGCGAAGACATGGAGGAGCCGTTCACCATCCTCCACAGTGTCTCACATGTTCAGGATGGAGTCCACACCATAGAAGTTCTGCTTCTCCGCATCCAGAAGGATCCACAGGAAACTAAAGGAAGTGGGTACTCTGTGTCTCTGGAGTGGATCACAGTTGCCAACACCGCGGCACAAGGTGAGCGGGTCATGCATCTCTCATGTATTAAGATAAACGTAATTATATTATATAGATAAAGTGTAATTTAGATGCTTTATTCTTAATAAGGATCTAAATTCAGTCATGTTATTTAACATTCCTATGAATCTTTCTAGTATTTACCCTCTGTGGACTATAGAAATCCTTGTTAATTAAACCCTACTGTGAAGTTAGTCATAGTCAGTCATTTTTTGAGTTTAGTAATTATGTCCCAGATGAGATTAGTGCTCTCTGAAGCAAACATTGGCAAGAAGGCTTTTCATTAAAGCTCTTGGCTCTTGGTGTAAAGAGGAACATCCTGAATAACGATTCAAAGATTAGACAGGCAGAAAACAGGCCGTCTTTTGAGAGTCTCTTTCTCTTTTTGTTTTGTTTTTGTGTTTCCGTGTTTGTCTAATCTACATATTGTTAAAGATAATCAGCTCCACTTGGCCTTCATTTATAGTTTAGTTTTACACAAATCTGTAATCCTCCAGCCAGAGGCGTAAATATAGACAGTACTGCACTGAGGCCGCGGGGTGGGAGTTCCTGTTGAGCAGAGAACAGGCCTTTGCCTTCAGCAATTCTTTTACGACATTTAATTAAACGAGGTGCCATTTGCTATATATCCCCTTGAAAAGGCGAGCCCATCTTCATGACCGTTGTAAAAAAAATCGTATTTTCTTTGGTATTGTACAGAGAAGCAATAATAATCGCTGGGTGATACGTATGTTCTTCTATTTGATCGTGTGATGTTGCTGCCACCAGCAACTTTTACTTATTATTGGAATAAAAGTATTGAAGCTGCTTTAATTCAGAACGTCACTAGTTTCATCCTTTTTAATAAAATGCCAACTGGTGTCAATATTTGACAACATTACCAACAAGTTCATGTTTTAATCTCAATCTTTGGAACTTATTCCCTTTAAATGATGTTGAATTGAATGTTCTGTGATGGTTCGTAGCCTGAAAATGGACTGTCTACATTTCAGCTGCCTGTGTGTCCGTACAGTAACATTAAAAGAGTCTGCCCTGTTCTGTGTCTCGCTTGAGGAGAGCGAGTCAGGGAAAATGACTTGAATAAAAATGCGTAATTCATTTTCCATTCTAAAATGACGGAGGTACTGCATAGAAGAAAAAGAAATCACTTGGAGCTGATAAAGTTGAAGTGGGGTCATTGTACGAAATGTAAAACAAAATCATTGTAGCTTTTGAAGTAAAGTAAAAACCTCCATGTATGGTTAACATTTGTGGCAAGACATTTGACGTCAAAGTCTTATTAATACCTGGACAAAAAAAACTATGAATGAAAATTTGAGCAAAGGCAAAACCACAGACTTGGCTTTTTTCATCATCTTAGAAATAAAAGTCTTATTGTTGTCACTTGACCAGTTCGTGTTTTTGTGGAGACAAAAGTGACAAAATGTTGAAGACAGTAGCACAAATAGCGTTTTTATTCCAGCGTCAATCACTGCGACATGGTTCTTAATCCTCTATAAATTATTTGTCCAGGAGCGGTGCTGTAATTTGACACAACTTTAATAAACTCGATCTGAGACATGGTGATGTTGTTCTCCCTTTAATAGAGGACAGAAATTACTTTGCACCTTTAACACACTGTCCTTTGGTTTCCTCATGCAGGTCAGGAGAAGGTGTACGAGGTGAAGAAGAGGAGGGTCCTCAGGGGGAAGTCGGTGCCTCACTACGCCGCGGTGGAGCCGCAGGGGAAGGGGCTTATGGTGGCCTCAGAGAAACCATTTACCTTCACACATGTGGACGGTCGCCCTGTGGAGCTGCCTGATCCAGAACCTATGGAGGTGGAGAAGACAGGTGGGTCAGAGGTGCTGATGGGAAATATGAAAGCACACTTCACTTCACTAAAAACTGAGACGTAGACAGGTATTGACTCAAAGTCTGGCGGATCTGTTGATGAAAAAGCTTGAGAACAAATTCTGTATTTGGATACTTTAAAAGAAGAAATCCAAAGCCCTGACATTTTGACACGTCATAAAATTGTTAACTTAAGACTGTGGCGAGACTTTTTCTACATGAATTCCCTATTGCACGTCCATCAGACAAACACTTGCTTTCAGCTGCTTTTCTGGTTTTCCAGATGGAACTTCTGTATAAAATGTAGAAACTAAATGAAGAACAAACAACTGCACTCACATTTGAGACAATGCCAGGCCAGTTTGCAGGCCTTTTTACTACAACAATGAGCTGAGAGACATTTAAAAACACCTCAGATTTGTAATAATTCTCATCACTAGGAGCAACTTGATTTACATTTCGTGTTTCTGATCTGATCTTCTGTTGATATAAATGAGGTTTTAATGAAGAAAAAGAGCAGGCTGTCTTCTGCTTTTCACCTTCCCTATGAGTCCAAAGTTTGTAGAACTTTGAAGAACTAATTTTCAAAAGTTGTGATTTCACATCAGACGGTCTTGCTGGAGACTTTAAGAAAACATTGAAAAGGTTCTGACATGGTTTGGCATTGATCGTGTTTATACCGAGAAAGTGTTTTTTTTTTTTCTTGTCAAGATCACAGTCTGAAACTGGCCAGGGAACGAACAAGGCTATCCATGAAACTGCTGAAACAAAGTGAAATGCAAACATGAGCTGGGCTCAGTCCTGCTTCCCTCCTCGAGACATGACTTCACCGCACGCCCATTTCTTCTTTCATGTAATATTATTTCCAGTACAATTGTTCGTGCATTTACAGCTACCTCGACAAGAAACCTTCACTTCTTTCACTCATTAAGAGGCTGAGGTTTGAGGCACGAACTGATCTGTTGGGTTGTAACCATAGAAACGCCAAAGTGGGCTGTTACTGCAGAGTATTCCCAGACTGGGGTCTCTCTCATGTCTGGGTTTCTGCATCTCTGTACAAAGACACAGTATATCTACAGGCCATTTTATCTGCTAATACTGACATTGTGATAAACTGTCAGTGAAACTGTCGTACACTGTGTTACTTTTTTTGTTTTGACAGCAGTGGTCGACCAAATGTCTGCTTAGCCAAGTTAGTGACATTTAATGAACAGCATTCATTATAATTTTCACTGTAAACTTAGTCTAAAAATGTCAAAATTGATGCTAAATGCTATTCACAAGTTGCTTCAGCTGAAAGTGATGTCTTCATTTTTTTTTTTTTTATTGGAACAACACCCAAAGGTGTGAAAAGCAGCAAATTAAAGCATTTTATTTGCATTCTCCAAATATCAAAATAATAATAAAAAAATGTTGTATCAATTAAAGTTTCGGAAAGAAACTCTTTGACAGAGGTCGTTTTCAGTTGTAGAGAAGATTCATTTATCAGATGACATTTTTCGTCTCTCAGAGGCAGAACTCCAGCTAAATAACCTCTCTCACTTGCTGAGAGTGAAAGGAGAAGAATGATACCACTCTCGTATCTTGCTGGTAAATATAAAATTACAGCCAAGAGACTGTAATTTAGCTGGAGACAGAGATAGAAGTCTGGTTGTTCCACAAACGTAGCAAAATCTACCCTCCAGCGTCTAAAAAGCCTCAACGTAATATACGTAGTTTGTTTAATCAATTATCAACCTGCAAAAACACCATACTGTGGTTTATCTCAGGGTTTATCCTGAGCTGTTTTGTGGTCGGTTGCAGTGATTTCTGGGAATTGTCAAATATGAGAATGTCAGGCAACCAGAGAGACGCTGTTAAATAACATCATCTGGTCGAGAAACAGTTTGGCACAAAATTTCACAGAAAGCCACAACATTTTAGACGTTTTATATCCACAGATTCAGCAGACAAATGCAAGCTATTGAACAGTCGTAACAAGTTCTCTCTCGTCTCTTCAGAATCAAATGTTCATATCAAAGTGGATTTTTACACCTTTTCCCATTTTACACTTCACAATGTATATAAAGAAACAGAACAAAAACAACAAAATAGGACAAAAAAAAAAACCTCAGCTGACTCAACAGGACCAGGTGTGTGTCTGTTGATGGTCCAGAAGCTGAATAAAGGCTCGTTTTTAGGCAGGCCTTCGATGAGAGCTTTAGAGGGGAAGCAGTTGATTAGAAGTCAAGAGAGGAGGCACCTTCAAAGAGGACTGAGAGGAAATGCAAAAGGGACCAGAGAGTTGGAGACAACCTTGTGCTGCTCTGATGCAAAAGGGGAATAAGGTATAGTGTGTATATACTATATTGTCGATAAACAGGGAGGGACATTATGCAATTAAATGTATAAAACAATGGTGGGAAAGACGCTTGAACAACATTTAAATTACGGCTGGACACCAAAAGCACTGGAATTCTAACTGTATCGGTGTCAGAAGATGAAACTATGGATCATTTATGTAAATGGATACATTGGCTGTGCAGGTTTGGCTTTTTATTTGGCGAGTTTTTACCTGAGTTCAAATAGAGGAGAGGGCGAAGAAAATTGAGAAATGAAATGAAAGATCTGGCAACTCACCTTTCTCGTCTTCATTATTTTCTCCGGGATTCAGCCGACAACAAAAGGTGATAATGAACATGTCTCTGCCTTCGCTGTAGCGAGGCTGTTTGTTCAGTACATCATAACTGGATTGATTTCAGTTTTCAGCCTTGGCCAGTAGTCATAGTGTGTTTCATTTGACAGTTCTGGCACAGATTTCTCTCTATAAGAGTGTTGAGAAACTGGGCACAGAGTTGTCTACTTGCGTGTGAAATGACTCAGCTAAGGCTAACATGATATTTCTGTCTAATCTCACCGTCCTCTCAAGTTTTCTTTGCAACATAATATGTATTTAGACAAACAATAACGTTTAGCATTTAAGATAAATATAATTTTTCTGGGTCACTAGTGGGGACTGAATATCAACCTGGTCAATAATCAGGTCCAGTATTCTGCATTTTTATGCTTAGCCGTAACATTTTTTTTTTTTAGCTTTTCTGCAATGAGAAAAGAACCTTTATGTATTTACTGACTGATATGTGATCCCTCCAGTTCAGTATGAAAAGTGACAATAAATATTGTTGGAATATTTAGGAAAATGATATGAATTGTACTTAATTTATTTGATTCAGTCAACTTAAAGGCATTTCAGTGAACGTTTTGGTTGCAGTTGGTCTAAAATTTGCATATACTGCAGTTACTGTTTATCTTTCTCCTTGATTACTAATAATCGGTATCAGTAACAGCCTTGAAATAACCATATCAGCTGATGCACCCGTGTATCGAGCGGCATCGACCTCGTTGACTGGCATTAGTGTATCTGTATCTGCAAATAACATGACATTCATTGACGGCAGTGGCCAGCGTTTATCTGTCCCCTTTTTGAAGGTTGTTCCACAAGTATATATGATTTGAATTTGTGCTCATTCACGTGAATAAAGATCAACAAAACGCAATAAAAATCAAGCTGAAAACAGTGTTGATCTGGTCCTCGCAGTCAAGGGGTTTCATCGCAGGTTCGGGTCTGGCTTCGTGTTTGATTAAACCTAATTAAACCGAATCAACTGTAAGAAAAACTATTTTTTTGGCATATTTATCTATTTTATTTTTCTTAATCACTTGCTCCTTAGGATTTGTGTTGTTGAACCAAAGATTAAAAGTCTGAATATTGACCAATAAGCCACGTATTTGGCCTCTAGCATTAGGAGTTTCAGGAAGCTCAATTTAATCTGCCTCGCTGCGATGTCTGGCGTTAACCACGTGTTGTTGTGGAAGTAATAAGCAGTGTTTTTGTAATAAGAAGGATTTTTCTCCGTTATTCCAGCTGCTTCAACAAGGTTGATGGGGTCGGTCTGTCCTGCTCCTTTTTTGAAAACCTGGCAGCTGCTTTACAGGAAGTAGAAAACCTTTCACCTGAGGCGAGAATTCAGATAAAAGGGAAAAAAAAAGAAAAGTGGCCTGAAAGAAAATAATGTATGACTCTGCCTTCAGATCACAAACAGATGAAAAGAAGAAAGGAAGTTTCAAAGGGATTTATTTTCAAAATGTTTATCTGAGAACAACCTCTGAGTCTTTCTTCAGAAGGCGGTTCAGGCATGAGGCAGTAAAATGGTTTCCTATCAGATAATGGCTTTGTTTGTTCAGTTTGTGATTATATATTTGGCAGTCGTTTTATCTTGCATCCGTAGGCTGGTACAGAGAACTTAAAGAAGGATACCAGGCCTGCTTTTCAGTCATTTTCCAAGTGAGCTTGTGCTGACTTCTGCTTCATTCATGGTTTACATCTGTTCCCACCGCTGCCAGAGACAATTAGAAGCCATCTATCTCCCTGATGACTCTGCGATTCCGTATAAATTACCACACTGATTTGGTCGAGGTTCACAAAATGCTAACGGGCCGGGGCGAGGTGCTGAGTCAGAGGCTTGTTAACCGTGTGGGCAATAGTGAGAACAGATTTGTCTTCTGCCAAGACAAAAAAAAAAAAAAAGTGGAAATGCAGCTGTCCTGTTCATGAAAAAGGGCCATAAAGGAAGTCATCTAATGCCAAAGTCTGAACTATTTTGTTAAATGAGGTGTAATTTCACATCATGCTGTCTCATCCTACTCTGTGAATCTGTTCAAGCTATTACTGTCATGACTAGAAAGCAATTTAGTGAGTGCACACACACGCCCCTTGTAAGACTGCAAAGCCCTCTAAATTGATTGTAATCTTGTAGAATAAAATTTGTAATATGGACTGGGATATGTTAATTCGCTGAATAAATAATTTATTTAAAAGGACCGTATACAAAGGCCTATATCTTATTACATTTTCAATCATATACTCAACAAATCAAATCAAAGGCACTCACTTTTATTTGATTGTTTTTCTCCTTTTATCTTTCTCCTTTTGTTTTCAGTCAAGCATGTTAACAAAATCTAAATTATTACCTTCTAAAATATAAAAAGAAGGTAGTTTAATGTAAAATGCGAATGTGGAAAAAAAGAACCTGAAACGTTCCATACATCAGTCTTGAATTGGCCCGTTCTGTGTCACGTTGACTCTCCTCCGTGATTGTTTGCGTTGCCTTCATGCAGCTTTCTTGCCTTCGTCTACGTCGAAGAACGCGAACGAAAACCATTGCTGCACGGAGTTTGATTTGCGCCCCTGTGACATATAACAAACGCTTTTCGTCATCTGATCATCGTGATCTGCATCGTTATATCGCACAGCAATGTTGCAACGTTGAGAAATTCTTTTTTAAAAATATCAGTCAGCACCTGCATTAAATCCGCACCAAAAGCACTGCATTTCTCAGCCTCACATTTCTCTGAAGTCTGTTATCAGGTTTTAGAGATACTTAGTCTTAGTCACAAAGGAACAAAACTGAACCACAAACCTCTCAAACGAATGCTTTGCCGAGGTGACAAGTAATACGAATGTTTTATTTTAAATATGTAGCCTTTGATACTAAAAGATTGCCTGATTGCAGATAAAAGGTGCAAGGAAGTTGCGTCAAGTGCTATTTGTTGCATTTTTCATCTCTTTACCACCATTTCTGATTTTCTCCTTTTGATGGAAAACCTTGATCAAAGCCTTTCAGATCTCATGTTAATGTTTCTTCAGGTGCATATTACTTTGCTGAGTCATGTCCAGCCACTCACTAAAATTTCTCTCGTCAGTCTGCCAACTTCAGAGTACAGCTCCATATTGCTAGAGTGTGTCCTTTATGAAATAAATAGAAGCTTAAATGGAAAATATTGATTTGAACTGCTGTAGACCATTGTCCAAAACAAATATACAAATCGAAGCCTTGTCCACATGTTCTACAGCACCGTAGATTTCAAATGTAGAATTGTGCAGGAAAATTGGTTTAATAGCCTCATTGTGAACTGCATGATGATAATTCATTCATATGTTAATACTCTCTCATCTCCAGTGTTGCTGAATATTCAGCTGTAATTCCTTTTCAATGTATGTACTGTATGCGATGTTTTATGCATGACTTTGTAAAAGCTGAGACAGCACTACGACGATCCTCACGCCCACACATTTCTTTCTATTTGGAATCAGATCCCATTTACTTCTGGCAGCAGACAGTGGAGGACATCACTGTGTGTGTGCGCATGCCTGAAGGTATCACCAAAGAAGAGGTGCAGTTCAGACTGACCGCAGACAACATGAGCGTTGGAGTTCAGGGCTTCGCTCCCTTGCTGGAAGGTCAGCTGTATGCATCTGTAGACCCCGAGGCCAGCGCCTGGATCATCAAAAATGACAAGAGGTTTGCAGCTTTGTGCGCATTGTTATTGTTTCTCAGTTGATCTTTGATGAGCAGTAACGCAGCACTGACACAGGAGTCATCACAGTACATTACAGCAGTGTTTCATGTGTCTAGAATATTGCTTTTGAATAAGGTCTGTGAACTGTGTGCTACTAAGTATCGCCTGCAAACATCAATTTTCTCACGCTGCCTTTACTGCACAAACACAGATCCCACGTAAACTGGGCGTGAATCTAAGAAAAGAGAGTTGTTTCTGCGAGTCTGTGGCACATAAACCATTTGCAGTACAGGCCTGCGCAAAATCTGTCATGTGTGATAACATTGTTCCCACACTAAGCATAAAAATAAGTAACACAAATAAAACAAATGCAGTATAAGATAAAATAACATGCCAGCAAATAGATTTAAACGAAATCTCAGCATAAACAATGGATGGCATTGACACATAGGGGTAAAAGTGGGTCAAGTAAAATCAGGAAAGGCAGTCCAACAAAAATATGTTTTAAGAAGAGATTTAAAAGCGGTCTCTGACTCCGCTGACCTGGTGTCCTGACGATACGACTTGCTCTTCTCTCCTTCCTCAGCCTTCGTTCTAGCTGTCCTTGCAAATCGCCGTCGCATTGATCCCAACTGTTCAGCTGATGGTTAGTTTAGGCTTCATCTGATTGGTGTGAATGAATGACCCATGCAAATAAAATGTTTTTTTCTTACTGGATGACAGGCTACAGCCAAGAATATAATCAAGAATGGAAAGGCATAATAGAAAAGAAAAATGTTTTGCCATAGAACAAATGATGTAGTAACAGGGTTGCTGATTTGTTACCTAGAAAAAGTACCACTATATTATATTATATTGTAATTAATGAAGCCTCTCTTTTAGCTGCAGACGTATTTGCATGTCTTTTAGGCTCTGGGAGCTGAGTCGTCAAGGTCAGTAAAAGTCAGACTAAGAGTGAATAAGAAACTCTATGAATCTGCACCGTCGGGGAAGAATCCCCTCGCCCGGGACGATGAGACAAACCCCCAGAGTCAGGCTGGGAAGGGGAAGTTTCAGGCAAATGTAACACAACTTTGCAAGGCAGGGTCTTGTCCCGGGTGTTTCTGCAGGGGGAGGGCAACTGCTGACCTTGGATGTGAATAAATTTGATTAGTGGAAGGAGAACTTAAACCAACAACAGGACCTTAGTGGAGAAGGGAGAGTCTGGACTCGATGAGGTGAAATGCTCTGCAATGAGGAGCTTTCAGGAGTTAATTAAACTGACTCTAAAATAGGCCTGAATGATTTGGGAAATCATTTTGTGAATGCAACATTTCGTATCCAGATAATACTACAGTACATGTCACGATTTAGCACATTTCCTGCAAATTTAATGAAGAAATAGTTTGTGACCATGGAAAGGACTATTTTACATTTTTCGCACTCGACAAATAGAAGGTCCTCACTCGTTATTTGATTATTTTTCTCCTCTCCGTTAATCGTGAATAGGTGGTAAGAGGTTACTGGTTTTTGAGTCTGTTGTGGGATCTGCTGCATAATTTAAAGTATGGTTTTATGGTCCGCGTCGGACTTTTCACACCCAAGTACACGCACACAAGTAGCCCTTCTTTTAGGTAAAAGCTCCTCGTTTTGTCTCGACTGGTCCACGTCCGTCTCCTGTTCAGAATCCATTCACTCTCCACCATGTTTGTTTGTGTTGCCTTCATGCAAATGTCCTGCCTGTGCCTGTGCTGTATGGAAGAAAGCAAAGCATCATCCAAATGACGAAAAATGTTGCCTTAAAGAGTGCGATACGTGTCACAACAACGATGGACCATAATACGAAGCTGTACATGTCGCACAGCCCTACTTCCATTTTAAAACATTTTTCTTTATTACATTCAGAAGGAGGACAGTAATTTGAACCTCAATAGGGTCTTTATCATTGAATAAATAGTCAAGTTCCTCCTATCAGTGTGGCAACAAGCGTGGATGGATTCAATTCTCCAATTTTCTTTTTATAATTTCTAAATATTATAATAATAAGACATGTCACATCAGGCAATTCACTGAGGAAAAGTAATTGGGCCTCTTAGTCGACTTGGACTAGCTCATTAAAGTAGTAGATCACAGTTTGTTTTTTAAAAAGATTGTGGTCTTTTTGTGCCGTCACATTTTTCAGCATCTCAAAGTGTTGGGACTGATTCAGGAAGAGAACAGGTATGGATTCTGTTCTCGTTAAGCAGCACAGACCTGCTCGTTTCTCATTACATCCTCTGTGAATTGCAAAACAAAACATTATGAAAGCAGAGGCTGCTTTTCATAAGCACTGGATCTATTAAACCTGTAGTCAGTATGAGTTGAGTCATATCCGTCATCTCTGCTTCCTATTCTTTAGCGCTCCATTCAGTGTAAAACATGTTATATAGGCTGTTTGTTCATTTTCTGATAAACCTTGATACGTTTAAAGGCTCGACTGTGTGTGTGCCGTCTAATATAAAAGAAATGTTCATCTCCTTCCTTCTCTACATATCCGTTGAAGATAAATTGTTGGGCGATAACTCCAGAGAGTAAATTACCTTTTCCTGCCGTTGGCCTAGTGCCCTTCAAATCTGGAAAAATCTCGGAGAAATCACATTCTTTATTGAATAAGCAAAGAACAGGATAACAGCTAAGCAACCTACAACAATACATGGTTTGATCAGTTTCCAAAATGACTTACATATGTGTAGTTTGGATGGAAATCCAGCTGGGGACAGTGATGTCTGTGTGTTTGCATCTAAATTGCTTTTTACAGTGAACATTCCTGGAAAAATATCTCCCATTGTTTGTATTGAGCATATTTTTCCATATGAATGAGTTATTCTCTTTGCAGACAGCTGAGCACCATCCAGCTTTTCTCTGTCCGGAACTGAATTAAGAAGCTGCCCTTTGTGTCTCTTTAATATCTTCTCTCTGATGCCCAAATATAGACCTGTTTTTATAACATCCAGCAGTGTGATGTCGGCCTCTGAAGGCTCGTGTTGACGTCTTTATATTGAAGCTGCCAAATCCTGTGGAGTTTGTTGTGTTGAAGAAGTAGGCATCCAAAAATTTTAGCCCAAAGATGATTGTTTTTGCCTCTGAGACTGTATATTTTCCGACTCCCCATATCAAACCCAAGCTAATGTGAGCTGCACATTTATTGATTCACCGTAGGGGGAATTTGAATTGACTCAGCGGTCGTAATATAGGATAAAATAGGGCTGGCCGTGTGCCCAAAAATATTATCATAATCAAAGCTTTCATATCGATAGTTGATACTGATAATTTCATGAGAAATGTCAAATCGTTATTTCTTTCACGTCTCTTGGAGTGAAAGTTGAAGAATCCAGGCAGTTATTTGTGGTTTTAAACTCGTCTTTATGAACACGACAAACTCTTGCTAAAAAGCAGAAACCGGGAAGTAGAACATTTAAAACAATTATACTGATAAAAATGTTTGTTCAACGTCAAAATGTGCATGACAAAAGTTAAGTAAAACAAGAGAACACTGAAACATTTTGCACGGGTTTTAGCCGACGTTAACAAAATAAATCCACCGTTACTGGCCTTTAATCCCACCTTTTCACCCATTTGCCTTAAATGCAAGTCAGAAATTGGCACTTTGACTCATTTGGTTATGACACAAAGTTCTGGTCCAGTGTAATTATCTGAAATTGAAAAAAAATATTGTGTTTGGAGCTGGATCTTGATCCTGAGCTTCCCAAGCTGATATGTAACCTCAACAACCAGGAGATTGAACTTAATTCTTAATACAAAGAATGCAAAGAAGAACATTTTATTGCACTGAAATAATGAAAAAATGCAACCTGGCAGAGAGGGCCATTAGAGTACGTTACATAAATATTAAAAAACAGACCATTTGTGGAGCCTGGAGTCGGTGCCATTACACTGCAGGCGTTTCCTTAAATGTTCTTACTGCACATTATCATTGATTTTATGTGTATGATTCAGACACGGTGTTATGTGTTTTTGGTTTTGTTAATGTTTCGCCTTTGTACACTTTCTTTTTCTCTTGTTGATTTCATAATGTCAGTCTTCTATTTGGTGCAAAAGTTAAAACTAATACATTCATTGTTAAAACATAATGAGCAAATATTCAGAAACGACTTGACTTGACTTGACTTACTGTGCGTATTTCTAACTTACATGCTGTGCCTATTTTGTAGATAATGCACTAATTCACTATTTTCATTTCATTTTGAGCTTAAGGAGAATTTAGTTTCCTTCAGGAGATAAATAAAGTTAATCTCACGTGGCCTCATTTATCAAAAATTCTACATCTTCTGCATCTAAAAGTCTGCAGCTGTGGTGCCTTTTTACTATTTAGTACTGTTTAGCAAGTCACAATGAGCTGGAGAGCACGAGATGGATTCAGTGTCAGAAAACATGAATAAGCAGCACTGTGGTTTGTTATGCCCTCTTGCTTAATGGAAAAACTGCAAACGGCTGTGTTCTCAGTACTTTTACTGACATCCACAGGAAATGTGAGATTACATTGCTCTAGGCAAAATGTACACATGAAGTATATGTGTAACAAGGAACAAAATTGTATTCAAATGTTATTCTGATTCATTCATATAGTATTATACCCTGAATCCATAAATAAAGTTCATTACAGTCATTTAGTGGAATTTAGTGGAGAGGTTTATGGCTTTTATGGGAGAGGCTTATGTGTCCTTGTATTAAAACCTTGAGGAGAAAGAGGAAAAAAAAAAAAGCCCACACATTTATGTCATGACAACATTATGCAAGCGTCAGAGATGCGGCCAAGAAGTAGAATGTAATCAGAAATGTTTGTTTGTTTGTTGCTCGATGCTTTGATAATGAGCGACATTTTATAGACGACACCAGAAATGATGATGTTTATTCATCAAAACACCTGGCAAATTCATCTATAATGAGGATAAGTATAGTTGCAGCTGTAGATAGAATTTCTGTTTGAATACCCAATGTGGGTTGTTTTTTTTGTTCTTCAAACTTCATCATTTAGATTTCGTCAAACTACGCATTTCGTTGCATGACATTTCGTCACTCTACACATATAAAGTCCACAAAATACGGCTCAGCTAACTTCGAAGTTGCATCACATATTAAACATTTTTAGTACTGAGGAGCCTAATTTGTGTAAATCAGTATCAATCACCATCCTGTCAGTCTGAACATCTCTTGTAGATCTCCTCTGACCTTTCTTATCAAGCTTGTGTTTTAGACACCGACACCGCCACTGATTGGTTGTTGATAACCTGACTGCATCGTTCTCGGGCTATTTCTGGGTTTCTTGGACCAGAGATTTGAGCACCATGTCCGAAGTTGCTTGAAGCATCTTTCCAACTTTACATTCTGAGACATTGTATTTATCCTTTGATCATATCATTCACTTTATGAACTGCAGTGAATGTATCTCATGCAGTGGCTTGATTAACAGCTACTTTGGATTATCAGTCATTTGAAAAAGAAGGAACATGTGTTTTCTTTTTGTATGTGTCTGCAGCCTGGAGGTGACCCTGCAGAAGCGCAGCGAGGGACCCATGTGGCCAGAGCTGGTGATGGGCGACAGGAGAGGGGAGTACGTGATGAATGATGAGCAGGCCGCCCTCATTCATGAAAGACTGACCCACCTCACGTCTGAAGATCTGGTGAGACAGACCTTTACATCCGACTGATATCTTAAATGCTCTTATAATATCATGTGCAGTCTGTTTATCCGGCGCCGTCATTAGATTAAAAACCTACGTGTGGCTGCACACAACATCGTGGTATGTTCTTGTGATACCAAAATTCAAGCTAGAAAGGGCAGATTTTTTAAAATTCCTCTAGTCAAGGTCCTTTTTTTTATTCCATCCAATCCTGCCAACACAAAAATGCCATTTAAAAAAACATCCTCCTTGCTGATTTGTATCATTGCCTGCAGTAAGTTAATATGATATGTTTGTGGCAAAATTTATGGAAGCCAATTTTTTTTTTATTCATAGTTTTTACGTCAGACCTGCAGAGCAAAACAAGCTGTTCTTTCTCTTTGTCAAACACTACAATACGTAGTTGCATCCACAAATGGCAGTTCTTTATGTTAACTGTGCCTTAACTTAGCCTTATGTTAACTGTGTTCAGAAGCGTTGTCAACTTCTCTGAGTCAGAGGCATCTGGGATGGACCATCACTCAGTGGAAATGGGGACTATGGTCAGACCAATAAGTATTTCAGGTCTTTTTGGGAACAAATGGACACCGTGTACCAAAGATGAAAGTGCTGCAGAACTGACATTTGTGGCTGTAACTCTTTATTGTAGAGCTTGAGAAAGGTTTGCCACAGTGATCCTGAGCCCATGTGGTTCTTGACGTGGTTGATGGAAATACTGCGGCAGGTACTCGTGGGTTGACGCTGAAATTGCATTTTGGTGTCCAGGTTTGCGCCAGTAACATGACTGAAAACTAAGAATAGATTCATATTGTCATGTGGCCTAATCTTTTTAGCCAGTATCTGCTTTAATCACTGCGGTGTTGAGTCACTCGACAATATGTGTTTAAACAGTCAAAAGATATGATTTTTATGAAGCTGACTTTGAATCAGTTTTTTTTTTTTTCTCACAGCGTTTCTGATCACATACCTTTTTCATTAAACTCCACAGTTTTAGCATTTTAGCATCCCTCCCTTCGCGGAGGCGCCGTCACTTTCCCCTTCAGCCGCTCTGAGCCCTCTTCTACTCTCTGTTTTATACACATCATCACACTGTGGTCTCAAGAGTTTGTCTCAGTCTTGTTTGACAACATTTTTAGCCCCTTTCTCTCACCCTCGCCTTTAATTAGCATCATCTGGGCCCACTTGAGGCCCAGGCAAAGCAAGTCTTTTACATGTTAATAAATGCAAAAACAAGTATAGCCATAGCCTCTGTCTTGTTCTGTTCCTCACCAGAATGGGAACCCTGACAGAGACAAGCCCCCTTGTAACTCTCAGGAGCTGGAGGACTGTGATGGGTTCCCAGAGGACAGCTCCAGCCTCACACACTTTGACGGACAATCGCTCAAACCTACTCAGGTGGTGAGTAACACCTCTCTTCTTTCCTAGTAAACACTTTCATCAATCTCCAGTCCTTAAACCCTGAGCCCTCATATTTAACATTTTCAGTCATCTCTTTTGGCTCTTTCCATCCCTCATTCCTCTCAAGGGCGCTATCAGTTATCTGATGCTCACCGCTTTTATAAGAGCACGATTTTATTCAGCCCTGCCTCCAGTGAACGAGCCATCGCTGGCCTTGCCCTGTAACAAACCACTTGACCAAAGAGGCCCGCACCTTATTTCCATCTCTCCTCCTTGTGACTTGAATAGCAAGAGGCTGAACCTCTGTACAGGGCATCTATTTTTCTAAACACTCTTGTGATAATATATTCGTAAGGATACAGACAGACTGAGAGACACAGAGAGTCACTGTCCTGTAAATTAAAAGCCACAGGTTAGAAGTTGGGGTGTGGTGCATTTGAATAGTCAGATCTAATCCCACTTTTCCAGCGCTGTGTATGACACAACTGGAAAAATCTCATCAAATCCGCTTTGCGTCAAAAGGGCTTTATTCACCATCACTTTGTTGGAAGAGAGGTTTCATACCATGTCCTGACAAATTTAATTATTATTTTTAAAAAGTTTGTTGCATTCATAATGTAGCGACAAAAATTTGAAGATTTGATGCTTTTTTTGTTGTTGTTAAAGATCCAGTGTGTAAGATTTAGAGGGATTTAGGAGGTTCTAATTGCACAAGTGGATTATAATATTCCTAATTATGTTTTCATTAGTGTATAATTATACTCTTAATTATCCTTTATTTAGACAGGAAGGTCCCCTTGAGATACAAGATCTCTGCACTGGCAGCCACAAACCGTGTCACATATAAAACACTTCTAATACCTGAAAACAACCAGAAGAAAGATAAAAGTAAAAATACCAGCGACATCCAAGACTCATGTAACTTATGTAAAGAAGCAATATGTTCCTTTCATGACAGTTTGTAAAATACCTCTAAAGGTATTTACAGAAGGGAGTGTGTTTTACAAAGCTCTGGGTTCACTCTATCTGTGTTATAGATACTGGTGTAATAGGACAAGAGTATATAGATATAAATAAATAAGCAGTTTACCTAACAATGCCTCGGCAGCAACATTCTCCTCTGATTGAAAGAAGGCCATCCAACAGATTCTTAGAAACATAATGGTGAGTGTAGTGCAGCGTGATATAAGCCCAGTTGGGATGAAGTGGCATGCTTTTAAATCGCATCACCATAATCTAACACGGATACAATTTTAGTGATGATAGAATAAATTATTCATCAAAAACAATGGGCAGATTCATCTGTCAGGAGAATAAATGATAAAGTTCGGACTTGATTCTGTTCTCAAAGTTGGATATATGTTTACTTTTTCTGTGCCGTGCATCACACATTTGGAAAAAAAAATGGTATCTCTTCAACGTATAAAATCTGCTGTGCGTCAAAAGGGCTTTATTCACTGTCGCTTTGTTGAAAGAGAGATTTCCCACTGTGTCCGGACAAAGGGTTTAGCTACTGGGGCGTCAGTCTTCAGCGTCTTAAGCCAAAGGTCACAGTGGATTTATAAACTACATGGCAGGCATTTTGAAACATAAACAGTCAATATTATCTGTGGCTTTCACTAAGCACGAACAAACACGAAATATCTGCAGATTCCTATGTAGTTTGTTTTATTGTTTTATGTATTGTTTTTAAAACAAAAAGAAGAGACACATATACAAAGGAGCAGCTAAGGACGCTTGACCTTTTCACTAATTAATGAGCGGGAAAGCAAGCTGAATATTCCTCCCTCTGTAATCCTTGTTTTACCAGGAGAGCTTAGTAAGACACATTATTATACAGCATTAGAGGATTGAGGATTATCTATTGTATGAGGGAGATTCATATAGAGACTCACTGTGTGTGTGTCTATGTGCGTACATACAAACCCCATTTCCAGAAAAGTTGGGACATTTTCTAAAACGCAACGTTAATCCTCTTGAACCTTGAAACTGACACTGACTTAATTGGACTTTGTAAATATAAACACATTTAGGTTTTGATGCCTGCAACACACTCAAAAAAAAAAAGTTGGGTCAGAGACAAAATAAGCCTGAAAAGTTTATAAAATTTGCAAAGAGCAGGTTAGTTGGTAACAGGTGAGGGGATCACGATAAAAGCATCACCCACCAAGCGCTTAGTCTTTGCACGGATGGGTCGTGGCTCCACCAGTTTGTGCCGAACGTCAAGTCATTTCAAAAAGAATACATCTCAACACAGGATGGCAAAGGATTCAAGTCTTTCACCATCTACAGGATACGTGTGAAAAGAGTCCAATCCTTAATGTGTTAAGGCCAAGGGCAGAAACCAGTGTTGAATGTGAGTGTGACCTTCAAGGCCTCAGACGGCATCGCATGAGAAACCATCATGATACCGTGATGGACACACACACATGGGCTCAGGAGGACTTTGGAAAACTGTTGTCAGTTATTGTATTTTAGAAAACGTTCCAACTTTGTATGTATTTACATTCAGTTTATTTCAGCTTATTTGCCTTACGCCGTCTCTGATTCAGTTTATGTTAAGACTTTTAATCCAAAATGAGATATGCTCGATTAAAGGAAGCATTTTTTTTTAAAAAAACCACCGATAACAAAAAATAAAATAAAAATAGTCCATTTCATGATCTATTTCTAGAAACAGCCGTGACAACTTTTCTGCCATATTTTGTAAATGGTGAATACCATTGTAAGTGAATATTTTTCTGCAGCAGTGTGCAAACACTCTATTCATTTGTGGACATTAGTTCGTATCCATCACTGATGCTTTTTGTCTCTGTTTCTCTGTTTCATCTGCACAAAATAATTTTAGTGTATATGGCTCAGAATTATCCCTGGAAACTCATGCAGTCATAAATGAACCCTTTCATTATGTAATGAAAAGCTGATTGTGAGTATTCAGTATAAGGTACAATCTTTCTGCCCAGGCTTCAAATGAACAAAAGCCCTTTAATGTTTGCAATGCATCTTCCATTTATTCTGCAAATAATACACATGGACAAGCTGTCTTAAAATAAGGTGGATTGTACCTGAACCATCAGGCTTTTCAAGGACAGCTTGGTCCGTTTGTTCCACGTGTGTCCATGTAACTACACTAAGGTGTATGTACGCGTGGAGGTTTTCCTGTGTTTATCTGTACTTCAGACAGGAAGCCTTTCCTCTCTGTTTTTCACTTCCCACCCTCATTGTATGGGCATTAATGCTTGATTCGTCTCTTTTTTAAAAACCTTTCAGCTTAGAAATGTGGCATCTTTTTTTGATCTGCTTCTCTTCGGCTCCGATCCCAGTCGAAAAGGAGGAGAATGGCCTTTATGCGTGTTCCCCAGAGGGAGGCTGAGTCATATGCACTGACCCTTTCTGTAATACCTTTTACAATGGAGTATCTCTACACATCTCTTATCTATTAAGCTTTGGCTTATCCAGGATTTCTTTGAATAACAAAAAGCAATAAAACTTTCTTCAAGCCTGAATTTTCGCTTCATGAAAAACAGTATTGAATTTTCAGTGATTAGTGATAATATTAAACATATTCTTAATTTTATAATATCTAATGTCCATTAATACGTATCATGTAAACCGTGATATGAATAACCACATTTCTTTACGTTCCGTGTAAAAGCTGTATCAAAATCCGAGATAAACCTCATAACTGGATAATATTTGACATGCAAACTCAGAGCCTTCACTGTGGTCAAATTTGTAATAAAACCAGCTTTAAAATAAGTCTGCTCCCAACTTTACTTTAAAGAAGTGAGACCAAAAGTGATTTCCCAGTCCAACTTTTATGATCACATCACAGACTGAAGTTTTTCGTCACCTGCTTCAGGCAGGTAACAGTTTTAAGTGTTTTTCTTCCTCTCGACGTGAAGGTGAATTAGCAGCATCCTAACAGGAGCATCACTGATTGAAGGGATGATAAAGATGATGACGGAGAGCTGGCAGCTGTTATTACAGACATCTGGCCTTTCTGAACACTTGCATCCGCTTTTGCTTTTGTCATGCCACCCTCTCACTTCCTGTGCTCTATTCTCAGCTGAATGAAAAGCACAGTATTCACTGAAAGGCTCTTTCAGACCAAGGACAGGTAATAGAAAACTTCCTGCCTTTTCCTGAGTCCAACTGTGAGATAAATTGTATTTTTTAATATCGTGTAATATGTGGTGTAGTGCAGTGTATTTATTAGCACAGGACACGTTAAATCATTTGGTTGTTTGGTTTTTTAAAAGCGGAAATCGAAACGAGGCATTCTTATTTTTCCCAACTTTCATGTAGTCTGGGGCCTGTGCTTGTTTTTTGTTTTTATTTCCGTGATTATTATCGGTCTGGGGTTGTTCACATGTTGTTTGCGTGGTTTGAAAAAGAACTGTTCTCTTCTTTTCTTTATATAACTTTATTCTTATCATCGAACTAAAACCTATTGATATCTACTCATCTAAAAATATTTCTGCTTTTTTAAAATACAGGTTTTAAAAACAGCTTTGTTACCGTTTACCTGCTACTTCCATCCCTGAAAAAAATAAAAAAACAAATATTTCTTTTGTCTAGCTGCATTGAATAGACTTGTTTAATATAATCTTCAGTTTACAATTCATAGCCACTTCTTTCTTGTTCGCCTAAAATCTTTTTTAGTTTTCCTGTGCACAGGATATCTTCAGCCCTCTGGTACCTAAGATTAAAGCCTTTATTCATTTAGATTTCTTTTGTTTCTGTTTTGTAATGTATAATAGCGTGAAAGTAACGGAGGAATTTGAAGGGATTTTTGATTCTGGTTTCAACAGGTTAATCCACTGACTGTTAAATCCTCCTCCTTCAATAATGTCTTTGTAAAGAAACAAAACAGAGTAGAAAATTCTCTTTACCTTTGTCAGAGGCGTTTTTGTCGAAGTTAGTTGCTTGTAAGTTCAGACTCCACTACATATCAGACAAAATAAAAAGAGCAGAAGGTGAGCTGTTCAGTAACAAGATAAAAACCTTATGATTGGATTTTTCCTTTTTTATCAGAGGATGGTTTCAGTTTTCAAGACCCAGGCCAGACTTTGGCTGAGTGATATATTAATCATACAGTAGGAATGCTTAGTGACCGACTCCAAGTGTCTCCACTCGGTAAAGAAAAACAAATTAAAACTACAAAGTATCCTTACACTGTGACCGAAACCCAATTTAAACTTTCCTGGAAACTTGATGCCTCATTTCATTTTCATTTAAAAGCTAAATGATGCCTTGGTATGTGCATATTCTTTATATGGTTAACATATTAAAAGCTAAATCCGAACTCTGCATTTGTCTCAGTTTTATTCAAGATTGGACGTTTTATAGAAACTCTGCATTTTTTGAATCAGTTCGAGTGGTGTGATATTGGTGTTGACACCGTGAAAGAAAGCACATATTGTCTGAAACTCGACAGCAAATCATTATCATGAGCTGAAAAAGGGGGCAACACCTCACTTACTTGGCCACAGAAGTTTAATAGTGGTGACATTTTGACGCCACTTGGATCTTCATCAGATGTGAATGTCTGGAAAAATGGAAAACGCACCCATATTTATATGTCATATGCACCAATGGGCTGATGAGCTCTACGATGACAGGTGTGGTTAACCATCCAATCTGCCCATGATAATACAACTCCAGAAGAACTTAACAGTCCACAAACATAACAAACATTGGAAAAAGGGGTTAAAGCGGTTATATGTAGTATTGATATTCAAAAACTATCAATGGCAGAGGGAAGTACCAGAACGCACCCACGGCTACCAAAACCACCACAGACTTTATCACTCTCTAAATAAATTGTGAAGCTCATTGTTT
>JAPQRN010000003.1:19467309-19479956 GCA_037367275.1 Coranthus polyacanthus
ACGCGGGGTATGACATGCAACAAAGAGCCCAGGTCGGATTTGAATCTGGGACGTTGTGGTTCACCGCAGCGCTCCTGTATTTAAGTGTTAAATTCTTCCAGAAGGCAAATGTTTTCTGCTTGAGTGAATGAAGCTGAATGGTTTAAGGCAGTCACACTGTCATCTGCGGGTTTTTTTTTTTAGTTTGGAAAACTGTTCACCTAACCTGAATTCATATCAAGTGTCCTACTTAAGATGATCAAAACCTAAACAGCTTTATGCAACAGATACATTTAGATGTGGTGGAACGTAATCGACGTACTTTACTTGAGCGGGTTTTTTCAATTCACGTTTACCTGTTACATTTAAGAGGCAAATATTGTACTTTTTACTCCACTACATTTGTCCACAGCTTTGGTTACTTTTGAGTTTACATTGCTTCATGTCTTTCCTGTCCAGTGAAAACCATGCATCTCCAAATGAGTTCGTTTTTAATGTTGAAAACAAAGCTGAAAACAGGCCTGTTGTTCTGAGCTCATGAGACGTTGACTTCTTAGAGATACGCGGTTCTCACAGGACAGCGACGCTACAAACATAGATCTTATAGAAGATGGTACGTTGCTGTAAATTAAACTGCTCAACATTATATGTTGTTAGTTATAGTTAAACGAGCTCAGCCTTAAACATGTACAGCAGGAAGATGCGGCATCATCGTATAATAGTAAAACAATGACAGGGACCATTTTAACCACAGTGATTACTTTTAGATTTATACTAAGTACATTTTGCTGATAATACTTAGATGCTTTTTCTTAAAGTAAGGATTTGATGCAGACCTTTTACTTGTTGTGGAGTATTTTCACAATGTTAGTTAGTACATACTTTAATAAAAACTCCTCTTCTGTTTCTTCCATTACTGATTCTGACCAGATCTAAGGACTTGTTTGAACCAAATCCAAAATGTTGTAAGTTTTGCAGTGTGAGACCAGAGAAAGAAAACGCACACTACTCCACTTTGTATTGCAGCTGGGCTCCGCTCGTGTCCAGTCCGCCTTTGTTTACTGACCACAGGACACAGCTGACATAAGTGTGCGTGTCTGTGTTTATAGCGCTGTCCACTCAAAGACGTCCTCCTCCTGAGCTAAAAGGCCGTCTGACTCAGTTGTGTCCTAGGCTAACCTTGGACCAGGCGTCTTAACTTCCTCTGCTGCTGACTTCCCATCAGCTATTCTTAGCTTTACTTGTGCTCCGGCTTCACAACAGATCTGTCAGTGTAAAATGCCACACTTCGCCGAGTGGCGTAAATAAAACGGGCCTGCTGGTTGGGAGCATCTCTAGAGGAAATGACAAATCACTTCAGATCATAAACAGCAGAGCAGTGGCGTTACGAGAGAAATATCTCATGGGAATGGGCTGGTGGAAGCAGATCTTCAGACTGTGATGGTGCAGAATATATATATGCAGACTCTCATCTCTATATGTCTCTCAGTGGTTAATTGTAATCCCACCGCAGAGTTGCACTTAAAATTGTATTTAGACAGATAAATTCTCCTTTTCTACTTACTGCCTGTGGCATGCGGTTGCAGAGGAAGATTAGGTTGTACATACATACTGTGTCTCTACTACAACACTGACTGTATGGGGTTTTGCTTAGGGGCAATGAAGGCAGTTGCTGCAGGTGGACTCACGCTTTTATACCATTCAATTTCTTCCCTATTAAATCATTTTATTCAGACTTATTTGTACCGAAACCATGTGTACCTCTGACCTAAATCACGCACGTCCTTTTTGCCCTTTTGCTTACACAGAGGAGTAATGAACCAGTGTTTTGTCCTCGACCTGCAGCTGTAGTTTGGCATGTGCACCATGTTACGTGCCATGTTGAACACTGGACTGAAGCCAGCCGACCCCTCAGGCCGCTCTATGTGTGTGTGTGTGT
The DNA here is from genome assembly GCA_037367275.1 of Coranthus polyacanthus. Classification (NCBI taxonomy): domain Eukaryota; kingdom Metazoa; phylum Chordata; class Actinopteri; order Kurtiformes; family Apogonidae; genus Coranthus; species Coranthus polyacanthus. Next base: position 19,469,228 of record JAPQRN010000003.1, read on the forward strand.
AGGTTACGTTGAGTATGCATGACTCTCTCTGACATGGCACAGTCATGGGTTTGTATAACGGGCTGCTATAGGAAGACTGTGTGAGCCCTGCCTGTGTTATACTGAAAGCAACTGAATCTATATAGCACCTATAAGAAAAAAAAATGAATACAAAGTAGAAATGAAAAAAATGATTAAAGCAGAAGGCGTAGGAATCACAGAGTAAGGCTGGAGACAAACGTGCTTTTTTACCGTGTGTTCGTGTAGACAATCGGCTGCGGCATGAATGTAGTCATTCAAAAACGTACCTACATGCAAGGCGTGTTACTGGAGGATTTAACTCACACAATAAAACTCAAACACACCTACACAACTGGCAGAGCAGAACCAAACAAGAACCACATTATGATATAATAATGTAATACTGTTAATGTGCAGATTCATTCGTAAGTGAGCGCAAAGATGTAGTTTAAAACAAGTCAATCTCCAGCTTAACTCACAATACGATACTATCGCGATACCACAATACAGCGATTCTGCCGCACGTTGCAAGTACAATCATTTATGACACATCTCTCTGTGTAACTGAAGAAGAAGAAAAAAAAATCCTCCTGGTTTGATCTTTTTCCTGCAGAGCACTGGAGCATATGTAGGGTATAGGTAGCCAAAGGTCATGATTATAAGACGCTCCAGTGCTCCACCATTCAAGCTCATTTTTTACTGTTTACTAAGATCAACCACTCAGACGCTTGTGGGTACTGAAAACATGGGCTGCGAGAGCTGTAGACTTCAGATGGAGAAGAGAGCAAAGGCGACACGCTTCAGGTCGGTGTTAACATTTCTGACAGAGGATAAAGAAAAGAGACGCCTAAAGCGGCTGATTTTACAGCTTTACAGCAAATGTGCAGTCTGCAGTCCAAACGTTATACCAGCTTTATTGCAATTTAAGCACTTCGAGTGCAGTGAACGACCACCAGGACACCTTGAGGGAATTCTGAAAAGAACAAACCTGAAGCCAAAACAGAATGAATACTTTTAAAGTGTCAACAGCAGGTTTGTTTTCATTTGCTTGAACTTGTTTATGACCAAGTCACAGTTCTTAGTTCTTTATCTCTGCTGTATGTAGAGGTAGAAGCAACACCAAGAGCTTCATGTACATATGTTTCTTCTTCAGGCAATAGCATGCAGTCATACTGATGTGGGCGATATTCAAGGACAGATATGGCACTCTAAATGTTGTTGTTTAGTGTGGAGAAAGATAGATACTTTAGTTTTGCTCTCTGTTTTCTTTTGTGCACATGCAGCCCACTATCTGTCTGTTTACTGCACATTTGTCCTAAAGCTGTGTACAGTTTGTGCAACACCAATATCAGCATTTCATCAGACTCTTAACACTACAGCCGAACCCAAGGAAGACAGTTATGTTTTCCATTAAAGATCACCTCCAGAAATGTAATAACACAGAATGAAAACACTCTGCTTCGAATTATAAGTTATGAGTCTGATATGGTTTTTCCTCAAAATTACGTTAAATATGTTACATCTCTGCCTCCTCCTTCATTGAAAAGTCCATCAAATACTGCAATAAACGAAAGTTAAAATGATTATTTACATGTTTACCTGCTGTGCACAAGATGTTTTCTCCTTAGAGTCCGTCTTTAGTGTACATGCAAGTCCCACTTCTAAATGATGCATACTCCAAAATATCTGAGCACAGAGAACATTTCCTTCCTCAACAGACTTATGTGACAAAAACTCTGCACAGACATCATTCTGCGCAGTGAAAACTGAAAGATAACAGCGAAGGGACATGAAAAAAGTGCTTGTTTTTCAGTGGATGGGAACTTAGTATTGTTTAGTTGGTGATGCTGTAAGATTTGTGATGTGATAATATAGTCTGAATGAGGTATTTATCTTTTGCAAGAGATGATTTTCAGGATCTTGTGAATATTTGTTTTTAGAAAATGAACCATACATGCCATGAATTAGAGGTGGGATAATGTATCAACGAGGGAACATATTTTCTTACTTTCTCTCGCAATATGTTATGACACCAAATATCAACATATACATGGAAGTTGTAGTCAGTGTGTGTGAGCTAAGACTCTGTGTATTATTTCATCACCGTCATATTTTGTGAAACTCACACTACAATCCGTTGAAGACGTACAATATTATAATGAATATTCCTGCTTTTTCTGAAATCATTCAGTTGTGAATATTGCAAAAAAAAACTCTTATTGCCAACGTTAAATGTCTGTTTTAGTGTCTCGTGGCGTATGAATGAGTCACGGTGAAATAAATCTCCCAGATGAGTTTAATACTAGTGGTTTATTCTTAATCTGAAAGTCTGGGTTGTGCCAAATCGGGGTTAATCTATTCAGAGATATGGAGTGTCCAGCGATTTGGTTGGTTTTCCACCAAACCGCCAGAGTCACTGCAATGAATGGATTTTTCAAACAACTGTGTTTTTTGACTGAGTGAGTGAGGAAGGGGAGGTCTGAAATGGAGAGGTCTTGACAGTCATGTGTCTAACCAGGGTTGATATTGTTGTTGAGATTCTTGGGGCCATATGGATAAGTAATGTAGGTGGTTTGCTAGGTGATATAGTCTGAAATCTGGGGTTTCCAGTAGAATTTGGTTATGATGGAGTCTAGACAATTGAACCAGTGTGGTGTTGGTTGGACACCTCAAAGATAAAGTTCTGTTTTTGTACTTTTTATGTTTATGCATTCATATTATATATATATCTTTTATATCTTTTATATCCTTTGAAATACTTTCATTTTTCAAAATGTCTTTCTTAACGTTGTTAAATGTCTTTCTTCGTGTTGTGTGTGTTTATCAGTGTGTCCTGATGGAGCTTTGTACTGTCTGGCTGCATCACATTGTATTTACACTGTGTGACACAACACATTCAGACACTTAAAGAGGAATGATCCTCTTAAAGCATCAAAACTTTCAGTCAGGAAATAACTGCACAATTTCAAACTGTACACATTTTCTATGCACTTTTAGAAGCACTTTTCACTTCTCACTTTCAGTCATTTTCTCACCATCGCTATTTGGCACTGATGGCTCCTCTTCCTGGAAGAATTCAACAACTATGTACTCTTCTTCTATAATAACATCAGGTGAACAGGCATCTTCACGTAGAAAATCTCCATCAAAGGTATCAAGTTCCTTCAGGAGACTCTCTGCTCTCAGGTCAGTGACTGTGAGAGGCTCAGGTTGAGGAACTTCAATTACCAAGAGTTCCAGCATTTTTCCAGCAGGGTTCCACTTGGCAAGCTTTTTAGTTGGACTGTTTCCTTCTGCAGACTGGGTGCCAACGGTCACCTGCATGACAAGCTCAATGCCCTGCAGTAGACGTGTCTCTGAAACCAGACTGTACTCTGACAAACAGACTGTTTGTCCTTGGCCCTCAGCAGTGAAATCCCTGACAGTCACATGCGCTGTAAAGTTCTTCTGGTGCTCAAGGCCTTCTTCATTTAAAAACTCAAATCTGACCTGTAACTTGTGGTTAACTGCCATTTCATGCACTTGGCAGATTTCAGATTTGTGTTCAAATCATATCCTTATATCCTCATATTCTTGAAATAACATCATTTTGCAGCACTTTGAGTCCTTGGGTGCAGCCTGCTCTTTGGCCCACAGAAATTTCCATCCTGTCCCGATAAACGTCTGGTCTCCGACAGATAACTCCATGTGGTACACGTTCTGCTGTGCAGAGCATTGGTCAGGACTGATGCATTTATACACAGAAATTTTTCCAACCCTCATGCACAGTGCATGCAGCTCTTCAATGCCACTTGGGGTCCTGCCTTTGGGTTTTTCCTATCCTTGGGTTTGGTCATACTGGTCTGAGCCAGGAAAGCTTCAGCAGCTCTGTGCTGGGCATGTTTGAGAGTGGGTCCCTCTGCATCACAGTACTGGTCCAAAAATGTGAGCCGAACTGTAAATATTCTGCAATGAGCTGGCCCTTGAATATCAACCACCTTGCAACTTGGATCAATTTGGTGGTAAATGGAAAACTGACATTGTTGTCTTGTGTGATACGTGTGAAATACTCACTCTCCACTCAGTGCTAGAGAAATGAATAAGAGTTGAAAAGCACACAGACAGAAAAAAATGTATTAAAATTGTGAATCGTCCAAGACACTAAAAAAAATCGTCCTCAGACCTAGTTGAGATACTGCACTTTCTATCCAACATGATCTAACATAGCTTAACATCATGAAACACATGGCCCTCAGATTCAGAGACAGCCGACGAGACTGGAGCAGCAGAAGGTCCATCATCTGTTAATGAGGCCACGAGACAAGGTGAGACCATGAAATGGCCACTAAAAGCAATAATTTGATAATGAAGTATCTTGGACCTCGCTGTAAAGACGGTTCAACTTCAGAGTGATATAGGTCCCTTTCCCAGTATAACATGACATGACTGATATCAACTGGCTTCACTAGTTTAACTCCTGAGCCCACAACAGCCTTCAGAAAGTATCATTATGTGGTATAGTAAACATTTACTCAGTGAAGGGATTAGAAAACTAAAATGGATTTTTGTTTTAGCTTTGTCTTATTGTGTGAGAATAATGAAGACTTAAATAAACACGGATAAAATAATGTTCTCTTCAGTATGACACTGTAACTAAACCTCATTTAACCTCTTTAACTGCTACTGAAATGTAGTGAATCTGGAGACTTGCATACATATCAGAGATTATGACTTGTAGTTAATAGATTTTTAGGTTTAGACAATAGAAGCACATTGGTTAGGGATGGGAAAGTATGTTTTATAAAGGTCCAGTGTTCAAGATTTAGGAGGATATAACTACAGAAATGGAATATATTATTGATAATTATGTTTTCATTAGTGTATAATCACGCTAAAATAAGAATGGGGAATTTGTTACCTTAGAATGAGTCATCTGTAGCTACAGAGGGAGCAGGTCGCCTCCACATAGTCCGTCATTTCTTTGCTGGTGGCATCCAGCATTGATGCACATTATTTTCACCCACGTCTGAGTGTGGACCAGCGTCAAAATCCCCTTAACTAAAAAAATCCAGAATGGCCAAAACAAATAAGGCTCTAACGAGGGGCTTTACGTGTTTTTGCAGCCACCGTAGGGGAGGGTGAGGCGAGGGGTATGCAGCCGACTGCGATCTGCAACTTCACCACTAGATGTCACCAAATATTACTCACTGAACCTTTAAATATGACTAAAACTATTTCTAAATATATTGTGAGTGACTTCAAATCTTATTCTTCAGGACTTTTCCATGCTTTGCAGAAATGTACAGTGGTAACATTTTGTTCTGTTGACTGGGTTGCAGATTCATGTGTACATCTGTTGGCGCAATTGTTTGAAAAATATCAAAATATGTATGAAAGACGGAGAAGGAAGCGGGGCCCAGAATTTTGCAATACACCCCTGTTTAAAGGCTTTTTTTAACCTTCACACATGATTGGCATTGGCTTTCTTATCAAAATCTCAGAAAGAAAGCAAGTCAGTATTCCGAAATATGACAAAATTGACATTATAATTGCCTACATTTATGTCATATAGCCTAGGCTTTTAGAAAAGCTCAGTCTTTATGAATGACAGTGATTAGTCTAATTATTCACCAAGACAGACTTTTCACAACCTGGCAGCCCAAAAGTAGCTCTAATATATTGCTTAAAACTGCAGCTGAGCTTTAAAGCATTCATAAATACTTTAATAGGCTATTAGTTACAGCTTAAAATCAGTGTCTTATGAAAAAAAGTGGTAGGCTATGATAATTTAAATCATCTCTAGTCACTTTCCCTTAGATGTTTTTCATCTTATTAATGTGCATGTGCTGGAGAGCAGAAGTTGGCTCAGTATAATAAGCGTATAAGGCGGTGAGCTGGAGCCCAGTCCGTGGGAGGGGTCTGCCAAACCTTTTCCCTCTAATTGACCAGGGAGCAGAAGCAGCCGGGGATGCGAGCAGCCACAGACGGAGAGAGAGGTACTCTGCAAACCGCATTTTGTTGCTTAATAACCGATGATTGAAACTCATTAGCTGGAATTAGATTTATTAGTGTGTCGCATGTCTGCTAAGTGTTTTAAAAGAAACCTCGGATCCAGAAAGGACAGAAAATAAAGTGCGGTGTGTTGCATTTTACATTATGGCATTGTATTTTGTCTTGGGAATTCAGTTCAGACTTGCTTAGCTGTTTTTTAAAACGCTTGCGCTGCAAGAGATGCAGGCGATAGATTTCTTTTTGCTACTTCGGTGCCTGGCGGCGACAAAGCACGCAGTGAATGAAAGTTATTGTCGCATTAAAACGCAGCAATTTCAGCGAGTTGTAATATCTTTCCTCTTCACAACAGAGACGGGCGTATGGGTTTGACAAGACGGGGAGCCCAGCCCATGTTCAAATGGATGATCTGGAACTGTTTTACTTTGAACAACCCGATCCGAGAGACGCCTCCCTGGTTTTAAATAAGCGAAGTGTCAACGAGATCCGCTGCAGCGGCGGAAAGTCGCTTCATCCCGGCGGAGGAGAGAAAGAGGAGGATTCAGCACCATGGACAGAGCGCCAGCCAACAGAGACGTCTTTCACCTCCAAACCCCTACATGAGGATGAGGATGATGATGTTGGACTGATAGGGACAAGTCCACAAACCTGCAGACTGAGTCACAGCTCCTCAAGTGAACTGTACGAGGAGGAGGGGGCGGTGGAGGAGGAAGAGGAGGACATCCCGGAACTTTACTTACTGTCCGATGACGACCTCTCCTCTGACGGCTCCGGGAAGTCGGTGGATTACGGCTTCATCATCGCCGTCACTTGTCTGGTGACCGGCATCTCTTTGGTCGCCATATCCTACACGGTCCCCCGGGACGTGAGAGTGGACCCGGACAGCGTGTCGGCCCGGGAGATGGAGCGGCTGGAGAGGGAGAAAGCCCGGGTGGGAGCCCATCTGGACCGGTGTGTCATAGCCGGACTGTGCCTGCTCACCCTCGGCGGCGTGCTGCTGTCCACGCTGCTCATGATCTCCATGTGGAAAGGGGAGATGATGAGAAGGAAAGCCTTTGCCTATTCCAAACACGCAGCAAAGTTGTACGGTTCCATAAATTTGAAAGCAGACTCCAGCCCCACACGGGAATCACATTTGTCAGTGCCTGATGAGGATTTGGAAGTGCTCAGCTGATTTATGGACAGGGCAAGCCGAAAGACTCGGAAAGTGCTTACAAAATCCTTGCAATGCTGTCCTATAATCGAGGATGTAGAGGGGGCTTAATGCCTTCTTTTTTCTTACAGCTGACGGTACTTTTCTGATTGAAATACACATTTTTAAGTTTAAAGTTGGCCTTTTACGATGAGCTTTGCAAAGTTCTTAGAGTTTCATGAATACAGTGGTTTGTACAGCTCTGGAAGAAACTAAGAGAACACAGGTCTTACTATTTATAGGTATGTGTTTGAGTACAGTGAATATTTTTGTTTCTTCTAGAAATGACTGACATTACTCCCAAATTCCAAATAAAATGCTGTGATTTAGAGCACGGATTTGCAGGAAAACTAGTTAACATTAGGAATGCACAGATATTTTGAACATCGGCTGATATTGGCCTTGTTGACTGACATTGGCAATCTGCAAATAAGATGACATTTCATCGATGGCAGTGGCCAATATATATCAGTTGTCTTTCATGGTTGTTTCATAAAATCGATAAAGATATTGTGATGAAGGCCTCAAAGACAAAAGGAGGAACAAAAAGAACAAAAACAAAACAAAACAGAAAACAACATCGGTATCGGCCAAATTGTTATTTTAAACAGTATCGGCCCAGTTTTTAATCAACATTACCTTACATTTTAATTACAGATATGTTCACCATGTTGCACAGGCCTTTGTTAAATTTTGGTTTAACAGGTATGAACAACCAAATGATGGGTTAATTTCATTTTGCTGCTTGAGTTTCACGGTCGTGGTGTTGTGAACGCTGGCTCACTCATGACTAGCCTTCCAGAGCCATTAGTAACAACTACTAGTAGTTATTACCGTCCTAACACCTCCGCAAGCCAAAAAATGTCAAATTAACAAAAATGCAGTGTTTTAGGCCCAAATAATGCAAAGAAAACGAGTTCATATACATTTTTAAACACAATGTCTTAACTTCGGAAGAGTTCAGAAACCTGATTTTACTCAGTCTTTCACATTGCTGTTGGTGCTTTATGCCACTCTTGGCACCAAATGCAAGCAGTTTGGTTTTGTTTGATGGTTTCTGATCACCCATCTTCCTCTTTATTACATTCAGATTCTCATTTTCAGCTTGGTTAAAGTCTGGAAATTTGTACTTTCTCTTAGTCTTTTCCCGGAGCTGTATATTTTTGCTTTAATTGGTGGTTTTCCTTGTGCTGATCTCTGACCCACACTTTATGTTTATAGCTGCATCAGTCTTTCTAACGATGCTGCTACTTCAGTGAATCCATGCTTGCATGCAGTGCAAACTTGTATGTAGAAGGCCTGTGTACTGTAGCTGCGAGGGAAATCCAACTGGAGCCAGCAGTGGTGTCGTTGTAAAGGTCTTTTGGACTCCCACCTTCAGTATCCACCACAGCACTTGGCTGAATTACAGCTAACAAAGGAATGTGTGCGGATTTGGTTTAGAAAAACAAAACAAAACAAACAAAAAAAAAAACCTGCATGAGTCTGTGTTGAACTCCAAAGAAATTCTGTTTAATATAATTGTAATGTGCTGAAGTCAAGCTTGTATTTGCACGGATCTGCTGAAACGCAAATAGTAATACCACAGGAGGAGTAATTAGATTTTGTGGTTGAGCACCAACATCAGGGAAGCTCAGTTTACACCAAATACTCTCGAGGTTTGACTGCAGATGTTCAAAAGGATACAGAGAGAGACAGAGAGAGAATGAACAGACCCCCGGGGGAAAGCTCTCCTGGTAATTGGTGTTACTTAATTGCTCGTGGGAGGGCTACGAATCAGTGAAAAAAAAAAAACCCACAGCATTTTAACAACTGCCTCAATCAAGACCGTTTCACTTGCTTATCAAAGAGCAACCCATTACAGACGCAACATTTGAGTGAAATATTTCGTTGCATTCAGGGGGAAGGACGTAATGGATTGCCTTCTCTGACAGAAGATGCTGTGAACGAACAATAACGCTGTGCCGTGCAGCCTCTGTGTTTGGAAGTGCTTACAGCCAGCAGGATCACATTATCCTCCACACGACCTTCCCTCACTCTCTCATCATTAATGTAATTAAATAGGCTGAATCATCTGACCTCTTTATTAAATATTAACTTGATTTCTAATGCTAATCTGTCCTCAATTCATTTTATAAAATAATAGTTTGTTTGGGAGTCACAGGTGTCTGGTGTCCTTCTTGACCGTCTGAAAGGAAAACTCCCCTCTCGGATGAGTTATTTTGTGATGAATTGTGGAGAATTTCCCTCTTCTCTTCGTGCTGACTCATCTGCTCCAGTGGGGGATTTTACCTACCAGAGAACAGCTGTGAACTTGTTGTGTTATATGTATATGTGGGTTTGCGGGGAGGTGTTCGGCCTGTGTAAAAGCAGAATGAATACAGAGAACGTGAGAGTCAGGCTTCCTACATAAAACGCACGGACACACTGCTTCTTTCATCAAGGACTGACCTTAAAACTTGACATTTACTGCTGAGCTGTTGAGATTTTTTCTATAGCCATGCAGTTTTTTTTCCCCCCTTTTAATCGAACATCCCATCTTTTACATTTTTGGCAGTTAAAGCCAGAAAATGGTCCCTGAAATAAAAGATTCAGTTTTTCAAAGCGTGGAGTAGTTTCAGGTGTGTGTTTTCACAAGGCCGATTTAGAAAAAAGGATCAAGCATCTAACTCTCATTAAGTGGGACCAAATGTAAAGCAACCTTTGTTTATCAAATGAAAACTCAAAGGTAATCTAGATGGTCTTGTAAATGCAGTCTCTATATGTGTGTAAAGTCCATCCTAGATTCCTCGTAGATAATAAGTGGATTCAAATTCTTAAAAACTTAAGAAATGTTAACATTTTCATATCAGTTGCTAGGAAACATCTGTGATATTATGATCTGTAACTTCACCTCCAATAGCACAATAGTTTTATGAAACTAACCTGAATTATTCATTTTATTTATGTGTTTATAAATATCGATCGATAAGCAGATGATGTTGTCCTCCTGGCACCGCTGCAGGAGGGCCTCCATCTGAGGCCACGGTTCTCTCCTGGAAAAGGTTGGCATCGTTCCTTCAGATGGAGGAGGAAAACCTATCCCCAGTGGCGGTGTTGTTTAGTTTTGTTCAAAAGTGATAGGAAAAGGGATTGTGAGACTGACCGCATTGGGAGAAACTTCACCTTCGAGGCGAAGAGGGAGCTGAGCCATAAAACAAAGCTCTCGATTCACCAGTTGGTCTACGTCTCTACTCTCGTCTATGCTATGAACTCTGGGTAATAACTGAGAAATTCAGAAGTCTGGGAGGAGCTCAGGGGAGACCTGCTGTTCCTCCACATTACAAGGAGCCAGTTTAGATGGATCCACCTGCTGATAACGAGGCCCCCTCCCGGGTGCCACTCTCTGGCCCCAGGGCCGAACCCAGGACTTACCGGAGGGATTCTATCTCTGGACTTGAAGCAGATGGGGATCCCTCAGAGGGAGCTGGAGGAAGTCTCTGGAGACGAGGCTGCTCCTACCATAACCCTGAAATGGAGTTCGCTGGTTCATTTGGTTTTTGATGTCAC
>JAPQRN010000003.1:19480056-19491999 GCA_037367275.1 Coranthus polyacanthus
GAAGTCTCTGGAGACGAGGCTGCTCCTACCATAACCCTGAAATGGAGTTCGCTGGTTCATTTGGTTTTTGATGTCACAGGATTTGACTAGTTTTAGTTTAGTTTTTATTTAGTTTTTCAGATTTATAGAAGCTGAAAACGGTCAAATTTGACGGTAAAACAGTAAAAACAGCAAATTTGATTTGCAAAACTGTTGTTTATTACAGGTCCCGTGTTGTGAGAAGCCATTTTTTTTCTTGTTGCACCATTAACATTGGGGGGGAACAAAAACAAAGCTGCAATGCTTTCATTTAGGTTTCATTATTTCAGTGAACAAAATGATCTTTTCATTACCAGGTTTAGTTTTAGTCTTTATTAACTATAATAACCCCAGTAGGTGTTGCTTTATTTATCTGGGCATATATGGAGAAATATCTGTTTCAGTTTTAACAGTATTCATGCAGTTTATAATGAAATAATGGTGTATGTCATGGTTTGTAGCTTTTTTAGCTAGTTTTAAAAAAAAAACAGATCAAACAATAACATTACTTTTCAGTCTAAACATGTTACGCTGTGGCTATTGTTCACAACTATGGTGAGAACTGTGTGGGTGTGGTGTTGATTGACAGCGCGGTCTCCATGGTAACGATGGGAGTGGATGAGGAGGGTTAAAGTGTTTTGTTTCTTGTGCTTCAGGCACGTTATTAGTGATGTAAAGGGGCTGGGACACTGCAGCGGCTTTAATTGGTGTCTGTGTTTGTTTTGCCGGGGGACTCTCCCAGACACAAAATCAAACCTGCAATAAAAAACAACACAAACACACAGACATGAATCCTACACACTGACACTCGTTGACAGACGGATGGACACATGCACAAACACTCTCTCGGCCAGCACGCTCACACTAGTAGCCCCTCCTCTTCCCCCTCGTCCATGAATGGAGTTAGTCAGAGTAATCATTCAGGGCAGCTGGCAGCAGGAAATGGAATTGAATTGCTGAAGGGGTCATTCAGGGTCAAGAGCTCGGGTGTGGTTGTGGACACTGGGGACCAGGAAGGAAAAAAGCCATTGCGGTGGTGCTTTACATCAGGGTCTGGCAGCCACTTATCATCAGCTGTCATAACCACTCATCACACTGACTGACAGAGCACCAAATGCACTGCACTGCTCAGGAAAACCTCTGCGTATCACACCATCTTACACGCTCGGTTCCTTTGGTTTGATAAATTAAGAGCAGGATCATGTCTCCTGGTTTGGAATGCCTCCCTTGAACTATTGCCTTAAGTTAATGACTTATTCAATAATGATTCTCGTTATTCCGATTGTTGCATAGCAACGGCAGGCAGAGCCAGTCACCGCTCCGAGAAAGAAGGGACTGAGCTCACAAGAAAGCAAAAGAGGAGACGTAGAGGAACAAGTTGGAAATAAAATCACCCTCCACATCATTTATCAGCTTTATTCATTCAGCTCAGAGGTTTTAAAACCCAAATCCTGCACAAACTGACATCCCCCCTTTCAAACTGTCTTTCAGGAGGTTTTCAGAGCTGAAAGCCGTTGAGGCAGATATACCTGTAGGCTGCATCTTAACTTGGCACTCTGGGGGGAGAGAAAAGTCAACTATCTGGAGGTATTTGCCAATCAATGCAGTTAATCATCTTTGTTGAACTCGCTACACCCTCTTAACTCAGAATGCAGCACAGAGGAGACGTAAACTGTATCAGTGTGGGAGAGAAGCAGAATCTATGTATTTAGAAGACAAAATGTGAGCAACTGTAATGATTTTAAACAATTTTAATTGGTGGCAATCAGGCATTTCTGCTTTAACATATCCAGAACCAACCGTAATTTCATTCACTGTTACTGCCCGTTTCATTTGATTGCCTGTCAATGGCGTCAGCCCTCTTTACCGATGTAAACATGACGTAATGTGAATAAAACTTTAACACAGTACCTCAAGTGCAACATGATTTCTACTTGAGTCATGTCAGATTTTCATCGGCAACAACTCCCCTGATCTCAGGCTACTTCACACTACTTCACTATAAAATCTACATTATTATTACTTATATTTAGCGTTTTTTTACTCATTTCATGCTGTGGGAAAACAGTCAAGGTAAAACGGCCTTTTCTGCTGTCATTTTTATTTTAAGAGGATTAGTAACAAGACATCAAAATGCACCTCAGAAACCAAGTGAAAACAAAACGCTCCATGGACGTGAAAGTTCATAGTTTTATATTCAACGTTGTTTCGTGATTTTGAGTCTAACTAAGTAAATGGTAAAAGAAAAACCCCAACTGTCTTCATCCTTTTTGCCAGATAATCTGCGTCTGTTCTAAAAAATAATTTAAGGCAGCATGTTACTACCGCTTACTGTTATTCACATTTATTATATGTACATAAGTGTATTATATGTATCTATTGTCTCATTTAACACGTTATCATTTTCACAGTCATGTAAGGTTTTAGTTAGGTTAAGAGCAGGTTTTGTGTTTCGTTTAGGATCATCCTCACCTTCAGCCTTGGTTGCCTTGTGGGTTAAAAAAAACTGTTTTTCAAACCTCGATGTGTTCATGTATATTTTACTTGCGTCTCGGCCTCTACTTTCAAGCTCTCGATAGCTTCTCGGGGTGTCCCATTTCACAAATCTCCTTTATATTTTTCTCATAGTCTGTGCACTTTACTCGTTTGTGAATAAACTGAACTGTGTCCTGGTTCAGCCCACTTTGGATAGCAGAACCGCGGGGCGCCTCCACAGCCAAATTCACACTGTAACAGGCAATAATAATGTAAGACAAAGTAGAATTCAAAACATGTTCTCACTTCGAGTAATTGGAATGTGATCAAAACAGAGTGTCTTACATGTTACATTTAAGGGCATGTATTGTGTAAGCCGCAGTGAAATACATTTTAGAGCTAACCCTCCCAGCAGTGGCATTACTGTAGCCGCCGAAATTCATTGATCCTACTCCAAATCCACGTTATCAGCTGCCAGCCTTCTCCTTTTTCTTTGTTCGTGGTGATTAAGTGAACCACCTGCTTTAAGTTGAGCAGCGCCCACATATTCATGTCCCCTTTTTTCTTTGCCATCGTTGTCCTGGAAGAAATGCAGAAGGGACACCATAACCATAGAAACGGGGTCAGCCTGTTGCTACGGAGAAATGTCTGTGTGCCGCGTGGCTCAGTGAATGGGAGTTAAAGATGCTTTTCTTTTGATTTGCCACTCGAATAGAAGCTGCGGTATGTATGTGGCTGCGGAAAGTGACACATTTCGTCTTTTATGCCGGGTGTGAAAAGGCTTTTTGAACTCCACACCTCGTTTGAGTAGACATGTCAGGCGCTGTCGCCGTATGTCTCCTGTCAAACATTTCCCTCTTTACAAATGAAGGAAATAACAGAAAATACTTCCTCTGCAAACCTGCAGTCTGAGGAGATCAAACTTACAGCTGAAGCTGCAGTGTCGAATAGACTGCTTACTGTGGTTTTCACTGTAGCTCAGCAATTTCATTTATAGATTTTCCTGCGCACACCGACATACTAGACCTTTGTCACGACTCTCAGCAAGAAATAAACTACATAAGAAGTCACTCACATCAATCTCCCTCATTTTTCTTTTGGTAGATTCATTGATTGATTGTGTCTCTCCTCTTGATAAATGGGTTTGTGGACGAGTATAGGATGATGGGAAGAACTGGAGACTTGCTTTTACTGTATTTTACATTTTGATAGAAAAATAAACAGCAAAAACAAGAAAACTAAGCTTGTACTATTTGATATCAATCACAGTTTTCAAAATAATTTCAGCCTTAGTCCACTTTATTATTCAGGCCGATCTTACAGAAAAGTCTATTTGTGTGCAAATAAAATCGTTTTAGCACCATGTTTGTCAACCTCTCAGCCAAGACTTTAAAAAACTCAAATAAGACAAAAAGTCTTTCCTTAACTTAACAAAGAGCCGTCCGTATAAATGTACAGTACTGGATCCGATCAGACTTCTGGGACTTACACTGGACCACTATCTGTCATGGTCTCGGTATATATGGACAATCTCATTAAGAAAATGGGAAAAGGTACAGTCGTTGCCAGGAAATGTTCCTTTTTGTCACTCCATTTCTTGTGAAAAGCGTTGTTAATTCATTAGTGTTATGTCATTTGGAGTGCCGTTCTGTCGCGTGGTCTGCTGCTAATATAAAAAAGACCTTGACCAAGATCAAATAGTCCAGAATAAAGTATGAGCCACAAGGTTAATTTGAAGCTAAAACTAATAAGATACCATCACTGGCACATTTTAAGTATATGAAAGATTGAAAGTTTTTTGATCTTAATTACATGAAGCTGGTATTTAAAATTTTCAACGGACTTGTTCCTCAGCCTCTGCAGCAGATCCACCAGAGCAGCTTCATGTGGTTATTGTATTATTCTAAAAAATGTCGTTTGCTCAGACATCTAACTCTGGAGCTCGCTGCCTGATCATCCAAAATCTGCTACAAACTTCACCACCTTCAAGAGAGCCATTAAATCCTGGTTAATTTCAGCACCGTGCTCGTGTCTACTTTTGAAACGTAATATATTTTACATATATCTTTATTGGTATCCTGCTGTAATCCGTTTTATTTAACTTTAGTTTATCTTCATACTTCACTCTTGTTTCGTAAAAGCCCTTACAGGGACAAGTTTTTGCAAATTACAAACACTATGATACGTGGGATTGCTGTTCTCATTTTATCCACGCACATTACATCTGTCACTATTAAGTAAACAACAAATAAATAAATGGCCATACCACAGCAGCGTTTCTGAAACGCACAGCAGACTGTCCTGTTCTGTAGAAGTTAAAATTCATTATGGTTTACTTCGGGTTTATAGCAAAAGCAATGAGATGAAGCCATTAATATTCTGAACAGCTACAATATCCAGATCAAATACATAATCATTTTATTCCTATCAAGAAATCATTTAAAGCTGCAGGAGCCAAACACCAGAATTTGACAATGTGCACCTTCCTTCTGCGGCTCTCTCCTCTCGGTCCAAATCGAAAGATCGAATACAGAGGTAGACGAGCCTGACTTTGTTTCGTGCTGATGTGGAAAAGTGAAGCCACTTTTCCAAGCTTCCATGTCAGACAGAGTAGTGAAGCAGAACCGCACCCAAGTCGCGTCTGGCGAAATGTGAACAGCGATGAGTAATTACAGCTGTCGATCACGTATTTAACCCTCCCTACCCGTCTGAAAACACCCGGGATCACAGGGGAGATTTTCTACAGCCTGAAAATACAGGCTGGGAGTAGACGCAGAAGTCTTGCATCCTCTCACACCACTTGAATTACAATACGCTGAAAGGTAATTATGGAATGTTTTGCCCAGTGACACTAAAAAAAAACTATCAAGCAACTGCGGCTTTAATTGTAACAAGCTGTCTCGTACATGTAGAGAATCATCTAGAATTCTCACCTTTAAGTCACATAAAGAGACACATAAAGCTCTGGGTCAACTATATTTCTTGTCTTGGATTACTGCTTTTCTTGGTTTATTGTCTATATCGACCATGCTCACGTTTTACCTTTGGTTGTCGATTGGTAATTTTGTGTTTGTTCATATATTCACATATGCTTTTATGATGTATTTCAGACTGTGGGCCCTAGGTAGACTAGCAAACATAGAAACTGTGGCAGAAGCTCATTAGGATCAGAATAAATAAACAAATTAAAAAAAAATACAGATCAATACTGATACAAATCAATTTCATCTTGACCCCCGTAACCAGAGACAAAAACCTCTTATTTCGAATGAAAATGTGTATGAATATTTTAAAGGACACAGAGCGTCCACTCGTATGAAAGAAATAAACATACTGTGTGAATTCACAGTCACGCTCACAGTATATCTCACATTCCACAGCAGCGTCCACTTGCTTGCTTTTTCTCGAGCTTTCAGAGAATTATGACAACGCGATAACAACAGAGCCGTCTCCTTGACAACCAGTGAAATCCAAGTCAAAAGACAGGTAACCTGACCTTGTGCTGATATTTTCCTGCTAAGCTTTCAGCAGGTCAGGAAGGAACTTTAAAAGCGACAGAAGACGGAAAAGTGAGACGGAGACTCAGACACTATAGCGACATCAAATGAACAAACGTGACTAATTGCAGAGTTATGTTGGGATGTTAAGCTTGCATATAAATGAGAGTTTGTTTTTCAAGAGGAGAATCCTAAATGTTCAGAGGAGTAAAAACAGCCGTGGATTCTCAAGGGTGCCGCTTTTCATCAGTGGGAGAATTGTAAAGTATAAAATGCTTAATCAAAGTGAAGTATCTTTGAGAGTAACATATTAAAGCGTGAATCCAAAAAAAAAAAAAACAAAAAAAAAAAAACTGAATGAATGGAGTGTTCATGTTTAGACCGAGGCAAGTTTCCAAAAATCTCCTGACGTGGTTTAAGCTTACAAAAACACTGATCCATCAAATAAAGATGCACCAGGATGGGACGTGTGAGTGTTCGCAAGCGAGAGAAAAAAAAAAAACCATGTAGTCTCTCCGTTTTGTAATTCCTCTGAGTAGATATTTCAGCACTTTGGGGGATGAAGTGAAGGGAGGAGGGTGAATTCATCTTACAGCGAGACAGTTTTGCTTACCTTGTCTCTGATTTATGTTGCAATTTATCCAGCGTGCCAAGTTTTCATATCTGAGCAGATAGAACCTGAGCAGGAACATAAAGGTTTTCTACAGAATACTAATTCCATCTAAGTTGTTGTTTAAAACTGAAGCTAAATCTTTGGGAGGGTTTGACGTCATGCTGTTGGTCTCTGTTGACTGACTCAGTGGAGGCTCTTTCTCAGAAACAAGCACAAACAAAAGCCTTGGAAGGTTTTATTAGGAGTGAATCAATTGAGTGCAATCTTGCAGTATCAAACACCGCAAGAGTGTTTTGTGTTTTTTTTTCCTTTTCGGTAGAACATTGATTGTGTCTATTCTTTTTATGCTGCTCCATCAGAATCAATATTTTTACATTTCGAGCTGAGAAAGTCAGAAGAGCGGCTGTTCTTGTCTTCTGCTTCATCGCTTTACAGTTGTTCTCCAAGGCTTTGACTGCTGTACAATACAGGCAGTCAGAAAAACAAGTATGCATGAAACAGAAAAAAAAAAACAGTTTTTTTGTACCGTTAGAGAAACATGAAAAAATGCAAACTCTTCATGCCCACTCATGTCTTCGAGTTCAGTTTTCTGGTAAAGTTCAGACCTCCTTGCCACAGAAGCCCAGAATCAAGTCTCATTTTGCAGCCAGCAATAAAAAGCACAAAAACGCTCCATTTCACTGAGTAAAAGTCATTCGATCCTGGATAAGCCGACGCGTTTCGACTCCGAGGAGTCTTCATCAGGGTGCGAAGCTACTTTCAAGTCAAAGCAGATCAAGCCCCTCTCACTCCTCTACGTTTCCTGTCTGTAAAACCAGACAAGGTGATGTGAGCTTGACTACGCTAACCAGGCTGCCGGTCAGTTTGTGTTGTCACATTGGGACGTCTGTTAAAATGCTCTTGAGATGTTTTTTTTTTTTTCTTCTTCAGTGACTTTAGTGCGACTTCATGCACCGCGAACCACAGATACTGGAAGGAGGTTTATCAGAAATACACGAAAACATTTACGTATTAGCCTCTGAAGCGTTCGACCATGATAAATCAAATTTCAGGACCGGTGACTGTAATTTAATATGTGATGTACACGGTAGTGAATAAAAATGATGACACATTTACTGTAACCCACCAGGCACTACACAAGTGCAAATCTGAGGTACAACGTCTCCTCTACATCTCAAAGATAAATCTGGTGCTTTTGACTCCAGTACATGTGTCAGACAGCTTTGGTCATTTTTCCGATTACAGTTTCTCGTCCCCTTCCTGTCCAGTGAAAACCATCTTTAAATGTGCGGATTTTGAATTTTTGTGATAATACTGGGAGATTAAGCGTTCCTTTACAGGTTGAGAAAAAAATCCTCCTCCTTCTTAAGCTAAATGAACTTTTTAAAACCCCTCTTGGGATTTGCCGGTAAATACGTGGTCTCAGCTCATGAAAAGTTGACTTTTTAGAGACACGTGGTTCTCACTGGACAGCGACGAACAAACGCGTCATGACCTTATACAATATGATGCGTTGCTGTAAATTAAACCACACAGCAGTTTCTAAAGGAGTTCAAATGAGCTCAACCTTAAATATGCATTAATGTATACAAAAACATCAGATGTAATGATAAAACACTGACACGGACCATTTTACTGCACAATGACTACTTTTACTTTTCATTCTTTAAGTGCATTTTGCTGATAATATTTACACATTTTTACTTTTGAACGCTTCGAATGCAGAACTTTCATTTTGTAGTGCAGTATTGTCGCCGCTTCCAACCTTTCCCCTAAATAACCCTCACAAGCAGCGATAAATAGATATAATATAATACACTTAAAAGCAGATAAGCAGACATTTAAGTGCACATTAGTGTACAATACTTAACAGCAAATGCCCACTTCTTCTATATTTTATATTATGTTGTCATTCAAGAGCCTTCACTCGGGGGAAGAGTTGTTGACAAATACATGAATAAACATTAATATCTGTGTACGACTACATTCAGACGCTCCGCAAAACCATTTATTAGATATTCACCTGCCGTTTATAAAAGCTGAAGTGGAAATGATCATTGACAGTGTCCTTGTTACAATCCACAGACCTCCTTGTGAATGATTTATGCTGATAAAACCGTCCGGTATAAACTATAGTTTATACTATTCAGTGCACCTCTCATTCTGGAAAACCATATCACTGCTGAAATTCATCATTAGGATTTTTCCATTCCATTCACCTTCATTGCAGTGAGAAATTTTGTGTTTTTGTTACACGGTTTAACCAATCCTTTAAAAATCAATACTTTTAGTGCTGTCTTTAGTTATAATGTATGACTTCCCTCCTCAAGCTGACAGAGGTTTGCTGTAAATCTGTGAAGTTCACGAAGTGTCAAGTGACTCATACTTGCGTCTGTCATGACTACATGAATATTGTTGTGCTGGAGCCAAAAAGAAAGAATAATACATTATTTTATTGATACTGATATAATTCTTACCTTAAAACTAAGTGCATAAAGTAATGATGTGAACGTCTCCTATACACCTTACCCCTGCTTCATACGTTGACATAGACTGTTTTAGTGACTTCTGCTTCACTGCTTGTGGCTTTTGATTATAAGTCCCGATGAAACGTTCAGGTTGCAAATCCAGAAAAAAAAAAAAAAAGAAAAAAAAAAAAAGGTGGTTCTTTGTTCTCGTATACCCGACCCCATGTGTTCACCAGGATTCAAACCAAATCAAACTGAAGCGATTCCCCATCTGCATCATGAACATGTCAGTTTACAGACACTAGACTGTTTCTTTTCCTTTATGCAGAAAATAATGAGCCTGCATATGAGGAGTGAAACTTCATAGACCTCATTCTTTCCCCAGTTCCTGCCTTTAAATCCCTTGTAATGCAGATGACAGCATGCCATTCTTCTTCACTCTGATTTGCATCCTGCAGCAGCATAATTGCAAAAATATATCCCCACTCACGCCCACTCAGAATCTCTCCTGTCCCTGTGTCAAACATCTGACAAAATTATTTCTGTCAAGTTTATCGGGATAATCACCTAATGACTAATTAGAGCTACTATTTTATCGCAGAGGTGTCATTAAGATGTGCTTTTATTTTTTGCGCACTCCCTCGGTTCAGATCACATTCTCACAGAAATACAAAACCTCTTGAAATAGTGGCACATTTTACCTCTTACGTGCATTACAATATTAAAAAAAAAAAAAACATTCTCTAAAATCAGTGGGTCTACTGAAAAACCTACAAAAGGTTCACTGAATATACTGGTATATTGGTGACAATGCATCTGAAGCTGTTGGAATCGAGTAGTGCGGAGTTATTCAAAGATGGAAGATTTCTTTAGAAATCCCTGTAGGGTTGTGAGACAAAAGATTTCAATCGTGCAGAGACTTAAACGTGGTCAGTAAGCCATTACGTGTGACGAGTAAATAGCACCATTCAGAAACTCCTTAAACCTCTGTCCTTCAATTTGGATCTAAAACATTCTACTTATTGTAACAAATGCAGCCTTTAACACAGAGACAGTTTTTTTTATAGATTTTCGTAAAGTGCATATTTGTCAGAAAATAGCTGAACTTACTCACAGTCCCGTCAGCCATGACTACATGTCCATTGCTGTGCTTGAGCCATAAGAGAAGATAATAAATAATTTTGCAGATACTGACATTATTCATGCCCTAAAGCTAAACCCAAGAACCCCACAGAGTAACGTGTGAGAGCTCGGCTGAGCTCATTGCAACTTTGACGGACATCTCAGGTTGTCTCCACTGGCAGCAACTGGACGCTGTCTATCATCGCTTGAATTATGTTCTGCATATTCACCGACATTATGTGTAAATTTCTGTACACACAATGCCTACTGCACTGTCTGTCCTGGAAGAAGGATCTTTGCTCTGTGGGTGTCTCTAGGGTTTCGTCCATTTTGTCCCCATTAAAGGCTTTTTTATGGAGTTTTCCGAACTCAAACTTAGGATCAGAAGACAGAGGGTGTTGTATATTGAACAGACTGTAAAGCCTTGAAGCAAAGTTGCGATATAGGGTTATATAAACGAAACTGATCTGACTTGACTTGAGTTGAAAGTGTGGTCGGCACCTTTAAAGTTTTAGCTCATCTTATGACTCTCATCAACCTCATTTTCAGTGGAAAAGCTTTACAGCCCAGCACCAAACAGCAGAGTGTTAAAATGAAGAACATAGAGGAGCATCTTTACAGCAATAAAGAAGCAGATATTTCCCTCAGGAGGTGAACGGAGAGTTAATATAAGGCATATTCACTGAGAGGCCAGAAAACACAACTCCATGAGTTGCTTCATGTCTTCTGGATGTGTAAACAGACTCCAAACACATTCAAAACATCAACTTCAAGGCAACGCAATTTTATTGATACAGCGCTTTCCTTCCAGGATAATATGTCCGTGTTGTGTTTACAGCAGGTTCTGCTTCCCCCTGTTGGCCACAATCACTTCATACTGCGTTAAAGGTCCGGTGTAGTCTGGTTGGCTGGAAGTATTCTGCAGGGTGAATATTTCTGTCGCGCAGTGGCAGGATTGTCATTCGCACTTCCTTGCAACTATTGTTATCGCTTTGAAATCCCCCCTCGCTACGTGAAAGAACAATCTCCGCGCCGCAACTACACCCTGAAAATGGCAAATTTGAGGCACACGTCCTTTTGTGTTGTGTTGTTTTGAAGGGATTTAGTCATTTTAGTGTCACAACACACTTCCTCATGCGCACATGTTCCACCAAAACAACTTGCATTGTCAACACCCCAGATAACGTTTGCCCCTATTCCAGAATGATACTGTAGAGTGCCAGACCTATCTACAGCATCTTGTGCTCGTCTATCATTTTAGTTTTCTAGAAAATATTAACTGCACAATAAGCAAACAAATAAATATACCGTATGTTTTCCCCCAGTGTTTGTAAGACTGTGCCCATTTGAAAAGCCGCCGCTTCTTTCAGCGACTACAGTTCATTTAGTCAAGGCCACAAGTCATATCCACATCATTTCACAGCAAATTACCTTATAAGGCAACTTAGACTTAAACGGTATATTGTTCAGCTGTGAATAGACAGCCCACACTGTACTGAGTCAGGAGCAGTGTGTCTGTGTGTGTTTTGTGATGGTGGTGCTGCAAAGTCATCAAGTATTTCAGATCAAAGCACTGTGCACTTGTTTCCCCACTCCAGAAACACTCAACATCACAAATAAATTACTAAGAAGATGACAAAGTGCCTGAACTCCACTCCCGCACTCACTTCATGGTGTGTTTGAGTGTGTGTGTGTGTGTGTGTGTGTGTGTGTGTGTGTGTGTGTGTGTGTGTGTGTGTGTGTGTGTGTG
>JAPQRN010000003.1:19492099-19509850 GCA_037367275.1 Coranthus polyacanthus
AAAATCTAATGTCCCGCTTTACATTTTCATGCAGCATTCATACATACAGAATATGACATCTGAGAGGTTTAAATACAGCACTTTGACTGTACGTAATGGCTTTAAATACCAGTGAAAATCCAACCTTCCACCGGTCCGTCAATGAGAAAACTGACTCTAGTGTGTGGGTTTTGTCCTTGGGATAAAAAAAAAATGACTTCAAATGTTCCCAAAGCTTTCAGAGTTTCTGGGATTCTTTGAAGAACTCGTATTGTATTTTTCTCCTTCAGTAAAAAAAAAAAAAAAACGACAGTGAAATAGCAGCTTTTGTCGAGCTGACAAGCAGTGACAACAGCTGGGACCATCATTTATGTCGGTTTGTGAAATAAGTCAGCTGTGGCTTGCTTTTGAACACAGTAAATATGTATGCAGTAACATATTAACATACACTGAAGCTTTTAGTTTAAGCTGAGGCAGTGCGTTTACAGAGTTCTTGCGGTCGACAGAGAAACTAAATTAAGAAAATATCCACGATGTCTACAGCATCCTCTCCGTCCTGCTTTGAGAAGTGTCTGGCAGGTTCAGGTTGGTGCTAAATATAATCATTATATAAACGTGCATACCTCTTAAAAAATAGAAAATGAAAGTTTATCCTTCAACACAAGTCTGGCCTTTGTCCCTTTGGCCTCCATCTGTTTATCATCTGCTTCTCGGTTTTAATTATTCTGACATTCAGGATCTATTTTTTGCAGAATGGTGAGGCCATTTACAACAAATAGATCTGCTGTAAATGGCCTCACCAGAGGAGATACAGATACAGATTAACTTCATCAAATCCCAGGGGGAAATTCAATGTCCGTCAGCTCAGGAAAAGTCCAGAAAGCAAAATCAAAATTGAACAAGTAGTCAGTGAATTACATACAGAATATTCAGTCCATCTTCCACTGACTAAAGTGTTGGTACAGCCTGATGCAGTGGGGATGAAGGATGTTCTGTAACATTCAGTCCTGCATTGTGGGGAGGCGAGGCGTCCACTGCAGCTGCTTCTCTGGTTGGTCAGAATGTGCATGATCTGAATTGTCCAAAATGTTTGCACCTACATCTTGCTCTGATCGGCAGAGTTACATAATTAAATTGGAAAATAAATGGCAATCTGTCACTGAGGAAAAAATATGTAAAAACTAATCATTTACAGTTACAAATCTAAAGGGTTTACATCCAAACACGTTCTGTGTAAGATAAAACATTCATTCTTTTCACTGTGCAGGAATGACTTCTTCTTTTTGGCAGATTTCAGGACAATGAAGTCGTTGTCAGCGAAGCTGTCAGGACAAATTTGAGTGCAACACCATCAATGGTCGGGTGGCTTATCAGGAGCTGTCGCTGCGTCTAGACATGCTTCATTCATCTGACAGCATGCGCTCAAATCCTGAGCACTGCTTCTGATTGGCTCTCTTGTTTGAATTTGCACCACCTGTCGTCTGCCAATCAAACCAGCCGCCCGGTTTAAAGCATGTGTCCGAGAAGTAATCAAAAAGTAATCCAGCAAGTTACATTACTTATGTAAAATACTTCTGTCGCTTTTTACTTTTTTTTTAACAGCGTAAATCGTTTGTATGCTGTTACATTTCAAAATTAACCTTCAAAACACCGGACGGTTAAAATTCAAAGCTTGATCTTACAGGAAGTTGCACGTCTGAAATAGATAACAGACGTGGATCTAGAGATGCGAGTTCAACCAGCAGTGTTGACAATTATTTACTGGCCTTCGATGATGTGCAATTCACAGTTCTATTATGAAATTACAGTGGTTCCGGTTAGTTTTTAGAGACAGAGTGCAGCTGCAGCTCCAGGGAAGGATACCTAGTATTTCATGATTATCTTGGTAAAATTGCCTAAAATCAAAGAAAATGATCACCAACATTGCATCTTCAGTGTCATCTACGCATTGGCAGGGCTGCACAGTGTGACAAAGTGTCTTGAGACTGTTGCCTGGTGACTGCAGCTCAGCCCGCACACCTAACAAGCCACGAGCCATAGCCGGTCTTGTGGTTTTTTTTTTACCAACGCACAAGCAAACATCACCAGGCACACTGTGTTAGCGGGGACGACTGTGTGGAAACTGAATTGCAAGTTCAGGGAGGGGTAGTAGTCCCCAGGACAGACTGTTGTTCCCGCTGTTTTATTTCTACTGCTTTACTGTCAGAGCATGGAAATTCATTCGCTTTGACACGTGTGATCCTCAGCAGCCCCGGAGAGCAGTTATACAGTGTAGCACCTGGTATGAGGCACAGCAAGCTCACAACAAGGCACTGAATATGAATCAGCATCTGAGGAAGGACTTGAATCTTACATTTTTTTTTTTTTTGGAATAAAATATTAGTCTTTGTCAGTATTAATCAGATTTGTTTGTGTCTCTCACTATTATGTCTTTATTAAATCCTTGGCTTCTTCTCTAAACTGTTTCACATCCAGCTGGCTCTTGTTTTCCATAAAAGAAGTGGAAAGCAGCCAGTCGCTCAGATTGAATCTGGGATGTGTCCTGGCCTCGAGGATGGACAGATAGAACAGAGGGAAGGGGGAACGAGAAGGGATGTCTGCCAGAGAGAACAGCATTTACTCCAGTCCTGGTTCTCCGTGTGATACCGAGGCATGAGTAAGCCCTTTCATGGAGATTTCATGTGGGAATTTGTTGCTTTGCTATTCAAGAACTGATGGAAATGTCTGTGGCCTCTGAGAAAAAGGAGAGAACAGCAAAATGATGAGAAAGCAGTTTTTGACAGTTTCACTGTGCAGTCATTTTATCGCCCATTTCCACCTCTGTTTAACTTAAGCTCGCTTCGTTTTTATCGCTATCACTAAATTTTTAATTAGCCGTTCTTGTTTTAGTCGATTCACTGGCTTTATACTTAATTCAATTATTCTTAATGGTTTTATTGTTTTACAGAATTTGCTTCTATTGTTTTTATCTCAATTGTGCATCCATGGTTCTTGTTGTGATTCCTTACACTGTTCCTAAACTTTTATTGCTTACTGCTGCCTTTCCCAAACTTAGTGTCAAGAGCCAAAATGGTTTGCAAAACTGTTTTTTTTTGTTGTTGTTTATTTTAAAGGTTGGGGTCTTCAATCGGCTTTCCTGATAAAAATAAAGGAATAGACCTCTGGGTTAGTCTGCTCAGTTCTCTAAATGAAGCATGCATTCTCTGTATCAAAGCACAGCACAAGAAGTTTCTGAACAAAGAAGAAACTTTCAGAGACAGTGTTTTGACAGCAGAAAAGTAACTCCGTCGTGTGTTTGTTTGCTAGTGTTGTTAGCCAGCATTACTTGTCAGTGTGTCAGAGTTTTTTTGCCCTTTGTTTCTGGTGTTTTTTCCCCCCTTCTGTTGTGCGTTTGTCTTTCTGGGCGGAGTCATCTGGACTTCTGGTCCGTCCCTCAGTGACTCACCTGCAGCTCATCTACCTCTCTCCCAGATAAAAGCCCGGTTCATTCTGTTTACCGTTTGGCTGCTTTTTGACGTGCTTTGCTTGCAGTAGGATCTACTCTTGTTGAACTGTTTTCTCTGTGCCTACACCGCCTGACTCCAGCCTCCGCTCTGCATGATCCTCGCTCCAGAGCCTGACCCCGTTCTGCTCTGCCAGCTTCTGCCCTGCCTGCAACCCACTTTGGACTCACCATCCCTGGCCTCTGGAATCTCCACCTCAGCCACGGTCGACAGTGGGTCATTATGGGTCATTGCGCCACAGGTGGAGTTGACCAATCGGAGCAGACTTTCGGGACGGAGCGTCCTCCCCAGATTCCTACCCCTGTCATTTCCAAATTTGTACCTCCCCTGAGTCCTCTCCTCGACTCCTCTCCTCACGTCTTAGACCTTCTCACCAGAGATGCGAGTGGAGGAGTCGAGGAGGAGACACGAGGAGAGAGGAGCCGAGGCAACAGACAGTTAAGTGAGACATCCTCACCCCTGAGCCGTCATTTTAAATAAATGTCTAAACATCATGTATCGTCTGTCTGTTATGTTGTCTACCGATGTGTTTCATGATCTCTGTCAGACGAGCAGAACAGTGTTCATTTAAACTCATGATTAACTTCATTAAATTCACAACGTGGCACAATGTGTCCAGTAGGTTAAATAGAGACGTCATACAGTTTCTTTATTTTACAACATCTGGATACGGAACTTTCATTTTTAAAGCCCTGTTCCTGCCATGGTTTATATAATCCAGCTGTGTGTCGCTTGGAAAAGACTTCCACAACGCATACACCTGCGCATCCTCAGATGGTTTTACAGGAAACAAGTAAATATGCAAAATTAAATAACACTCCATTAGCCGTTTCATGGGGACTTTGATACATTTTCATGGGCAAAATGCAAAAATATGCAATTTGATGATGGGAGTTTTGTGCTTCTGGAAAACTGGAGAGGAACCTTAATTTAAAAGGTTTAGAGGTGACCTTAATCTTGGGTCTTGAAGGAGTCCATCTTCTTCTGCTTCTGTGGTTTTGTTCCCCTCCAGTTGATCAAAGGTATATTAATCCCAGGGTTTTATGAAAACTATCCTCAAAATAATGTGCCCACTTCACTTTTTCCCGGCCACTCTGGCTGTCGCTGAGGTTTGAAAACAGTTTAGGTTGAAACAACAGCTCATCTGTGTCCATGCATTTGTGAGTTTGTTACACTTAACCCTGATAAGTGATCTGGTGCAGCAAAAACGTATACTCTGCGACAGTATTTTTATATCTGGAATGAGATGAAGCCTAAACAAGTACAAGCCTGTAAGTGTTTATCAAGCCGTGCCTCCTATGTTTTCGCTCTGTTGGAGGATGTATATTTTTCCCCCTGATAATCTTTTCTTGGGTGTCTTATCTAAGGTTTTTTGTTGTGTGCTTAGGTAGAGTTATATATATTTCAGATTTTTCTTTTGCTCCTCGGGTTCTGAGGACTTGCATGTGGGTACTTAGGTTTGTGTGTGTGTGTGAGTGTGTGTGTGTGTGTGTGTGTGTGTGTGTGTGTGTTTTTTTAATATATGAATACATTTCAATGCAGCTTCACATTAAACCCCCGGCTGTGTATTTGATACCGTCCCTACTGGATCTCAGCCAGTGTTTAACTTAAAGCTACAGCGGGCAGGAATCAGGGTGAAAAGCAACAGAATTTGCAAATGCTCGCCCTTCTCCTTCAGCTCTGCTTCCTGTCCCAACTGTAGATTGACTATAAAGATGGACGACGTGATGCTGTTTCATACTGCTGTGGAAAAATGAAGCCAAAATATGACAGTCAGGGGAGCTGCCATGTTGGCGAGCCGCAGAGCAGTAGAGACGCGTCTGACTGAGTCTTGACAACCACAGGTTATTACAGCCTTCAATCACCCGTTTTCTGAAAAGACCTGTGATTGGCCAAAATCTGAAGTCACGTTCTAGATTTTCTAAAGCCTGAGAATAGATCCAAGAGGAGGTTTAGCTTTAAGGCTTTGGATTGTTCCTCCTCCAGCCTCTTAATAATTAGAGGCTTCCTCCCTAAACAGAAAGGACTATCGATTCCCTGATCAGAGCTGGATTGAGCTGGTAATGTACCACATAGCCAGCGGGCTACGGACTGTTTTTCCCCCTCGCTGACTGATGCTGATGAAGCTCCATGTCCCACTTCTGATCACAGTCCCTGCTGTGGCGACAGCTGGTACCTGTCTGACCAGACCCTTCTCTGACCCCGAGGACGTCAATAAAACAGACAGCGGAGCGTCAGACTCACCTCATGCCCGTGTGTTTGATCCGAAGTGTTTTACAGACTTCGGTGATTGAGACGTTTTTTTTTTTCCACCTCCTCCCTTCCTAAAAGCTTACCAAGAGTGAAAGAGGTTTTTCTACCTGCGGTGTGTTTTTAATCTTTGTGAATTCTGAAATTTGAGGTGCTGTGCTCCACTGTTGTGTCAGGAGTTGTAATAGCTACAGGGGATAACCACTTGGATTTGTAGAAATGTACCAGTCCACAGCTTGAACTTAAAACCAATATTACGTAGCTATAAAGGACTAAAGCAATACAGGAGCACAGTGCATTTTCTGAATGAACCTATTTGCAGTTTGAGAATGAAAAGCTATCTGTTTGTCCATCTGATCCAGCAGGCCCCAGAGGCCGTGGTACTGACGAATGCGTAAAAACACCTTCTGGAAAACATCAAATTAAAATGCATGCTTTCAGAATATTTTTTTTAATATCACGAACATGTTTTGCTACTAACATTCCCTCGCATGCTGTGAAACAAAGTGATTATTTTTTTGAAAAGAAAAAGTGGCCGTGCACTGTAAAAACTCCTGAGTGGTGCGGAAATACGACCTGGAATATATTACATTTGGATTCATAATGGCAGGCAGTGATGAGAATATTTATTTTGATTCTTACAGCAGACAGTGGCATAACACAAATTTACAGCCCAGTTCTTTTCTCCTTTTTTTGTCATTTTATTTTTATTTTTTCACATTTGCTTGAGAAGGTGACCTTCAGTATCTATCAATCTACATCACATTAACCATCTAAAATGGAAATTATGTGTAATATTAATTGAGTATACTCAGATATTTGTTATATAATAGTATAAACTACACATTTATAGCATTCAGTAGCACATCCTACACAATACGGACACAACTGAGGTGTTTACAATACATACAGTACATTGACTGTATGTATTGACCCTGCTCTAATAGATTTGATCAATAATTTAATCGGTTATGGCCAAAATGTGTCGCAGGCCTTCAGTCAGCTTCAGCATTCCCAAAATCATCCTCAAACACAAGTATGTGTGATATGTTCTCAATCCGTAGAAAGGTTTGAACATGGACAGAAATCCTAATGAAACACACCAGTTATTAATGTCTGGGGATTTATAAAATATATTTTAAGTGAAGCAATTTACATGCATGTTTAAAGGGGTTACGTCCCCAAACAAAAGACACAAAAGAGGACAGGAGAGTAAATCCCGCCTATGTCTGTGTAGACTCAGCAGGGATAAATGAGAAAATTGGATCGACAGGAGAATACATATTTGAAAACAATAACGAATGCCTGAAAGCCCATTATGTTCTCTTCACCTGCTGCCTGAGTTATGTGTTTTCCTTTATAGACATTTCCATAATGAAATGATGCAGAAAAGACATAAATTGGTCAATAAAAATTCACCATAATACAGGAAATAAAGTGTTTGATGCTCTAAATTTCCTGGGGAGGAACCCCATACCCAATGTTCAACTGAAACCTTCGCCCATGTTATTTTTATAGGCCTAGTAGTGTTGGATATGTCATGGTTGTAAACTGAGTGCAGTGCACATTGTTCTTTTTTAAATTACAGAGACATATTTACTGAAACTCATGAAGCCAAATGAATCTTCTGATGTCTGTCATTCTTTATGTAAGTCATTATTATAATTATTTAATTTGCACCTTTTTTATAGCCTATGTATTCCTATGTCCTTTATTGCACTTATTTATTTTATTTTTCATTTGGTACTTTCTAATATTTAGCCTGTACATTTTTATTAGTCCTTACATTTCCACAATAGTTAAAACAAAACGAAGTGAAGTGTGTTTCTCACGGTGTTACCAAAGATCCTCTATACAAAGATGGTGCACTGTACGCGGCGCCGATAGTATGAAACGGTACACTTCCTGTCTCCTAAGTGCGGTCAGAAGGATTACGAACGCCGTGTGGATGGATGGGTAGATTAATATGGGCTAACTAAAATAATGCAATAATTCAATTGCCTTTTTGTACTGGTAATGGACATCATTTTATCATAATTATCATTCGCTTTCTTTCCCGCTCGTTCTTACTTCCGGTAGACGAGATTGGTGTGACCAGATCTCGCGAGGGTGTGTGTTTTGCTGAGACAGAGACACGCCTTTTCTACTGATCCGCGTGTCTGAAGATGCCGTTATGATGTCAGAATCTTCGTGACACGTGTGGCTTGTGAAAAATGAGTCCAGTATTTATTTGGGTGACTGTGGGGCGAAAGAATCGGTCGTAATCTGATCGAGTTCACTTCTCCCGTTGGAATGAATGGGACAGGATGGCGCCGTTAGTCTCCTAAAGGGGCGGGGCCACGTCTGTGGGCGGGACAGTGGTGAAACCTCAGAATCAGGACGTCACTCTTCAGTGAGCCGTCTTGCTTGATAGACGTCTTTGGTGCCACCCCTACGGTTGTTTTGTCAATAAAGGTTTTTTTTAAAGCCGGCCAAGATGGCGGAGTACGACTTAACAACCAAGATAGCACATTTTCTCGACCGGCATTTGGTTTTTCCTCTTTTGGAGTTCCTGTCAGTGAAAGAGGTATGGTATTTCCTATGTCATATTAAGACAGAAATATTACGGAGCTGTTCATAAATTGACTTTTACGCTTGAAAAGATAGCTAATTGTACTCGGCATGCATACGCTACAGCCCGGCTAACGAGCTAACAGTCACGTTGATCACCCTTCAGCTAGCCGATAGCCAAAACATCTGCTGGTTTTAGTCTGTTAAAAACTAGATATGTTGTAATTTTGGCAGCCGTCAGTTAATCCGAAACCATTTTTTAAAAATATTTTTGGGGTCTTTTTGAAAGTAGCTTCTTATTAGCGATACCTAGCATGTTAGCCTACGGTTAGCCACCTGGATTAGCTGGCGTCAGCTGATGGTGGCAAGCGGGTTTTTGTTTCTCTGCGGAATCTCACGTTGTTTACTTTTTATGTGCAGTTTTATTGGAATACACTATTCTTTTAACAGATCTACAATGAAAAGGAACTACTTCAGGGGAAGCTGGATCTCCTCAGCGACACAAACATGGTGGATTTCGCCATGGATGTGTACAAAAACCTGTACCCGGACAAAGAAATCCCACATTGTAAGGAGGATACCGGTTTAGCCATTTTAGATTACATTGTTAAGTGCATGTGATGGCTTCACGCTAGTTTAACCTTCTGTGATAATGCTTTAAACAGTCCAGTTAGCTGTAATTGTCCAATTAAATTTTGAAAATCAAATGTCTCTTGTAGACGACAATCATTGTATTTAAAGATTTTTTGCATAAATCCTTAAAAGGTCATGTATTTCAAATGGATTCCTGGCCTTTTTCCAGGTAGCATTGTGCAATTACTGGTTATTTTTAGATTAAAGCAAATCAAAAAATGTTATATGAAGAAATGTTGGTAAATGCCAAAAGTAAACTAGTTTGACTTTTGGTCGATGTATATTTTTCATTCTCATGTAATTTATTTTCAGTCATCATTTTTAAGTATTTGTCTACACTTGTGTACCAAGCTAATCAAAATGTCCTCTTTCAGCTCTGAGGGAGAAGAGGAGTACTGTAGTGGCCCAGCTGAAGCAGCTCCAATCAGAGACAGAGCCCATTGTCAAGATGTTTGAGGACCCAGAGACTACCCGGCAGATGCAGTCCACAAGGTCAAATCAACCTCTCTCAATGCTTCGTTCATTGTAGTGACCGTTTTATTGTACTTGTGAAAGATCATCACTGAAGTATAAAGACTCGTCTGACATCTACTGATTGTTTGTTTTAATCTTCTTCAGAGATGGGAGAATGCTCTTCGACTACCTGTCAGAGAAACACAATGTAAGTATACCGCAGTATAATCACTGCCTTAGATGTATTTTAGTCTGAAAAGGGTCTTTTATTTTGTTTCCATGACAACACCACTAGTGCCCTCGGTGATTTGGGAAACCACTGCTTAAACCAGAAATGTTTTTCCCTCCAGTATAATCTTCAGTTTATCTGTAGCACGTATTATACAGACACACTATAGTCCGTCATGTGGCATGATTAAAGAACAGGTTTTTTGTGTAAAAGAGGGAAGATATTTTGCCAGCCTTAGAGTCTCTTCCAATTATCTTTCTTACAATTAAAAAAAAAATGGTATCAGCAGTTTCAGGTCTGCACTCCGTAGATTTTAATAGCCACTTTAGAAACTCGCTATCTTGCCAAGCCTTGTATCTCAACACTTTTACCACTCTTAAATAGCTGATAGAAACGGCATCCATTAGCCTTCTTGTTACCATGCCCCAATATATATCTAACTGCTAATTGAGTTTGTTTTTCTGTTGCCTTTATTAGTTCCGTCAGGAGTACTTGGACACTCTGTACAGGTACGCCAAATTCCAGTACGAGTGTGGAAACTACTCTGGGGCTGCAGAGTACCTCTACTTCTTCCGCGTCTTGGTAAGAACAACCACAGGAATACAAAATGTTCACACGCACCTAAAATGCTCCTCTTATGTTTTGATTATGATTATTTCTTTGCCGCTCAGGTTCCTTCAACAGACCGGAACGCCTTGAGCTCTCTGTGGGGGAAACTGGCCTCTGAGATCCTGATGCAGAACTGGGAAGCAGCCATGGAGGATCTCACTCGACTTAGGGAGACTATTGATAACAACGTAAGAACAAGAAGAACAGGTCTTATGTCCCATGTTAGCTTTTCCGAATAGAAGCAGTATGTACTGTTGGGCTATTTAACCAGCATTTTTGCTTTTGGCTGTAAATGTTCCATTTTCCACACTATACAAACATTTTTAATCAGTGTGTTTGATGTAAAATATACTATTTAGCCTTTAGGGAGGGGAGGTGGATAAGAAAAGCAGGTTAGCACATCACATGTTAGCTTTTCTGAGTGTATGAAACTTATGAGACCGGCTGAGCAGCACATAGTTGTAGGAAAATTAACTAAACAAATTGCATGTTAGTGAGGGTAAAACTAATTTAAAGAAGCTTCAGAAGGATATAAAATCAATCCAGATGAAGGTGTAATGAATTATTTGCTGTACATTTTTGGTATGTTGCCATAATATTTGCTGTGTTAAGCTGGGTTTTTGCAAATGACATGTCAAGAAAATATTTAAAAGGATGCTCTGTAATGCAACATTTCACCACATCTGTCTGCTCTGTCCTTTCAGTCAGTGAGCTCTCCTCTCCAGTCGCTCCAGCAGAGGACCTGGCTCATTCACTGGTCGCTCTTTGTGTTCTTCAATCATCCCAAAGGCAGAGACAACATCATTGAGCTCTTCTTGTACCAGCCTCAGTAAGTTTTTGTGTTTTCTATACCAGAGACCTTGTGGTTGCCTTTTAAATTGATTCTGTTCTCCAAGGACACATACCAGACAAGTGTTGGCTTTTCAATTTTTTTTAAACCTGTGTGCATCATATGTCGTATTTAGTTAGTTGTTGCTGCTTGTGATTCATGAATAATTGCAGGTAAAAAAAAAAAAATACTCCTGTGAAGTATTTAACAGCAGCGAGCAAAGTTGGTCCTTTTTGACAAAAATGACTGGAATCTGTTGTGATTGCTACTAATGAGGTGCCACTGTGCTGCTTTTGTGTTTGCAGGTACCTCAATGCCATCCAGACAATGTGCCCACATATCCTGCGATACCTCACAACTGCAGTCATCACCAACAAAGACGTACGAAAGCGCAGGCAAGTGCTCAAGGACCTGGTGAAAGTCATTCAACAGGTATGTACAGTAAATGTGAGCTGGTTGTTATCTAATGTGTTTTAAGTAGAGCAGGGATATGTGGCCAGACGATTCATCAATTGGTTCGATGTTTCAATTTAAAAATTTCGATGAGTGTTTCTCAAAGCCCAAGATGACAAATGTCTTGTTCAAGATTTTCAGTTCTAAAGGAGTAAAGAAGCCAGAAAATATTCACATTTGAGAACCAGGAATCAGAAAAGGTGGACTTCTAAAAGAAAAAATAAATAAATAAAATACTCATACTGATTGATTATCAAAATAGTTGGTGATTAATTTAATAGTTGACAGCTGATCAGCTCTAATTCAGTATATGTGTAATTTCAACAAACAACAAAAAACAGTGCTTGCCAGGCTGTCGGTTTGTCAAAAAATCCAAATTATTTATAGAAGATATATAGAAGATAGGTAGACTGACGAGAGGAATGCAACTTCGGAAAAAATGATTAGACCACCTGTAGAATGTTCTGTAGAAAAGTAGTTACATGTATAATAGACATGATACCATCTGACAATAACAAAATACACTCAATACAAATTATGTATTAAAGCAAAAAAAAATTAAATGGTACAGTTGTCAAATTTGACACCAAATGACCAAAAACATTTGCTTTGTATATAAAGTTAAAATCTGCCAAAGTAATTTATAAAACGAGAGTTGTATAATGAGAGTTACAGCTAAGAGACGTTGAATCAGCAAAACAGCCATTTATTACAACCTCCAGAAGAAAATGCTGTATAAGTCCATCAACACTACGTCAGTGGTCTAATAATTAATTTCCATGTATATTCACAATGAGTATATTACAATAAACAGGTTGTATTTTGAGCTTTTGTTGAGGAAGCACTGATCTCTATCACTCATATGTTTCCTAGGTTTAGTTTCACGGATGATTTTTTTTTTTTTTTTTTCCCTCATGTAGGAGTCCTACACTTACAAGGACCCAATCACAGAGTTCGTGGAGTGTCTCTACGTGAACTTTGACTTTGACAGCGCCCAGAAGAAGCTGAGGGAGTGCGAGTCGGTAAGGAGAGCTCCCGAAAGTTTTCCTCTCCGGTTTTCCTGCGTGACAGTGTGTGTTTGTCATGGTGCACAGGCCTAAATCACCCCATAAAAGTTGGCTGTCTCCTGGGACCGAGGGCTAATGTGAAGCTTCTCTTAGCCGCGATGCTCTGATCTCCTGAGTCCCAGACATTTAACGTCGCAGCTATTCAGCCTCAGCAAATCCATGTCTGCCCTGATTTGCTGGGTCTTACTTTTATTCAGTTTGATTTTCAAAGCGGAACAGCTGTCAGATTTGGGGCTTGGTTGCCTTCTCTTTAGAAACCCTTGACTGCAGTTTTGTAGTTGTGCTTGGGGACCACTTAACTCGCATACTCTTAGGACTCTCATGCGGTGCTCGTGAAGGCCACACACCTATGCTGTCAATGTGGAGCGTGAGCATAATGATGGAAGAATGAACATAGATCATTAAGTTGTTGCGTTGTTATAGATTCTGCAGATTTATAATGGTCAGGGGAGTTTTAATTGGAGTTATATGTGATTATGTTTTTCTCTTGAGATTGCATCACGTCTACGGCTTGTCTTCACGTTCAAGTTCATCACATAATGGTTGTTTTATTGTCTGAGCTTTTTTTTTTTGTTTGTTTGTTTTTTATTTTATTGCCTGACTGTGTTGACAGTATTTAAATGATGTAAAGTAGTAATTCTCTGTGGGAGGCCGTGTCACCTTACATTGTTTACCACAGCAACGCACTCAATAATTGGATTTTTCCATAACAGCTCCTCATGAAATAATGGCCCCATGCTTTATTTCAAAACCGCAGACACTAATGTATTCATAAATTTAAGCTCTTCTGGAGATTTGAGGTGGCCGAACATCCCATTTGATGTTTCTGTGATCGTTGCTGTAAAAACACAGATAAGAGATGTCACGGCATAATCTCCATTTCTCTGTTTGGCTCATGTCTCGTGAAGGCTTTATGGTTCGTGTTGGGTGACGGTTTGTTTTCTTCAACAGGATGAGCTTGTTAAGAATGAAACATGTTAATGTCTTACAGTTTTACAGTACCTTCAACACCTACAGTTCTTAAGAAATGTAGTTACAGCTAAACATCAGATTTATATAACTGAGCACTTGGTTTCTTTGTGACATCTATAGACAACTTGTGGCAGTATATTTCATGAGCATCACATATTATAACACAATTTAACTTGTAATTTTCCTGAATTGCAGCAGATGTGAGTCGATTTTTAATCACCCTGCTGCATAAATAGGTATTTCGATAAGGAAATGACTGTATAATGCAGGTTTGGTGACTGTCTGCCAAGTGTTTTTGGAAAAGGACTCGATGTAATGTCTGTTTTATCCAAACAGGAATGTTTGGTATGAACTACAGGGAAGTTCCCCTGAAAACATAATTAGTGAAAGTTGCTATTTTTGCCATGCATTTCTGTTTTTATGCATCTTTCTCATGGAACATGTGTGAAATTATTATTGCTTCATTTCAAAATGCACAAATGAAAAGCCATTTTTCAGACACGGACGTTACTTTCCTTCTTGCCTTTGTGGAACTGAAAATGAAACAAAAATGGGGGAAAATAGTGAGTGCCTGTGAAACCCACGGTATAGTTTGCTCACTGGGAATGAAATGCAAAAGCAATCTGAAGGCCACCCTCCTACGTTGTGAGGTTGAATACTTTTGACATTTGACATGTTAATTTATGGGTATATATTAAGCAATAGCTAGAAATTCGTCCAGAACAGCAAAGTAAAACGACCGAACCACGGGAAATAGCTGCCAACGCATCACGTGTGGTCAGTACATGCTGTTATTATGCACTCAAGTCTACTTACAGTGTATGTATCATTACCATAAAATGTGGTAATATAATTGCAAATCAATCCTGTTTGTAGTTATTTCATCTGTTTGAAAATGAAACATCTTTTGGAAAATATGCCCCATGCAACTAGGACCAACCAACCATGGGGCTGTATTTTTGTGTATGAGGGCTTGTTGTGCATTTGCTGTTTTCCCCTGTGAAATAAATAATTTGCATTCTCCTCCAGGTTCTTGTGAATGACTTCTTCCTCGTGGCTTGTCTTGAGGACTTCATTGAGAACGCTCGTCTCTTTATATTTGAGACCTTCTGTCGGATTCATCAGTGTATCAGCATCAGGTACATAGTTTTTGGAATAAGTCTGCTTGTCAGAAACGGTGTGTTGCTGTTTGTAGTGAAAGCACGGTTGCCACAGATGATCAAAAGTGGAAAAGCTTTTCAGCCTCTGTAGCCAGATGATTGAAGCTCCACAGTAATTTTACTGCTCAGTTTTTAGATGTCATCCATGTCCTTGTTTTTCCAAGTATATGCAGCAGTAAACTGTAAAAGGGAACTTTGAAGACTTTGGATTTCCCCAAAGGATATTTACTAAACTGAATTTCCCCTCCTCCTTCGTCTCTCCACACAGCATGCTGGCAGACAAGCTCAACATGACGCCTGAGGAGGCGGAGAGGTGGATCGTCAACCTCATCCGTAACGCCAGACTTGATGCCAAAATCGACTCCAAACTGGTGAGTCTGCATTCACTTATCCACCTTCAGTCAAACGAGTGTCCTATGCACCGACTTCTAATTTAGTATTAATAGAACGTTTTCACGAATTATCCTATTAATCCACACCTGTCAGGTTTCAACTAGCAGTGTGTTTCTGTAGAGGTGCTTTCAGTCTTTTAGAGAAATTGAATTCTGTGACCTTTTTTTTTTGCTCAGGGTCATGTGGTGATGGGCAACAATGCGGTATCGCCGTACCAGCAGGTGATTGAAAAAACCAAGAGCTTGTCCTTCCGCAGCCAGATGTTGGCCATGAACATTGAGAAGAAAGTGGCCCACAGCAACAGGAATGAGGTACGTCGAGCATTTCACTTTGGAAAGTGGACATGTTTTGTCATGTAGATTTGTACATTTTTTTTCCAAGGTGCCATGTGACCAAACACAACATGAAAACGCTACAACACAGCACATTAGACTGTAAAGTGACAGAAATAAGACATCAGCTACATAAAGTTTTATCTCAGTATCATCGTAGACACTCTTTACTTTTATCTAAACCTAATTTTTTCACTTTAACTGTACGTGATAAAACGATGTGATTCTGTGAGGTTTGCGTTTAAAGACACAAATGTAGAAAAGGTTCATGTCACAACACGTGATGTGCCTACTTATGTTATCAAAAGAATAGAGCGGATGCTTTATAATTCATAAAAGAAAGTTCTTTTTATTATGGAAGCCACATTCGCACAGATACTAAAAACAATCATACAGCATGCGTCTCTTTTGTTTAGTCTTGCTGCCCTCTGATGGATACAGGAGAAAATACGCTGTCTCAAGTTTAGATGATTACAGTTTAGAGAGCATTAGGCGTTGCAGGAGGTCATTTTGCTGTTGTCAATCATGTGTCAGTGGCTGTCAGTTTCGAGAGCGTAGCTGAGAAATGTTTTTGTTTGAAGGTTATCTAATTTTGGAACAAATGTCTGCACGAAGTAGCTTGAGCATTTCTTCTAACACCTCTTCTAATGTGTTTTTGTTTTTTTTTGCTCTTTCTCCAGACACCAAACTGGGCTGCTCAAGACACGGGCTTCTATTGAAATGCTGGCACAAAGAGGATGCTCGTGGCCCTTGGGAGGGTTTGAATTCTTTTTTAACAGATTTTCCATCACTGTCATAACTGGCTGCTGAATTTCTGCAAGAAGAACATTGAATGCGAGGCAGCTGGGCCCGGTGAAGTGACTCATTTACCTCCACATTTAGTGATATTTACATTGTTTTCCTCATAACTTATTTGGACTTTGGTATCAGTTTGATTTTTAAGATGTTTTTCTTATTTACCCACCGTAACTTTGTAAACAGAAATGTTATAATTTAACATTAAAAATTATTCAGACTCTTTTTAACAGGAATTGTCTTTTCTTTCTAAATGTACTGCCACTAGATGGCGCTGTTGGTTTATTTTTGTTTTCTTCAGCGAGCATTTGCAACCCTGCACTTCAATATATTTTACCTTTTGTAAAGCAAGAACAGATTCTGTGTAATTCTCTCCTAAAAATGACTGAATTTAGTGCAAGAAAACATTAAAATTAGAAACTAGGGTATAAAAGCATTAGAGCCACACTCATAAAACCACCAGCCATCACCCAGTATTGTTCTGTATTCACATCAGGCACATCACTAAAGTCTGGCCTCAGCGCGACAAGATGTGAAATGGGTCTTTAAATTGCATCATAAATATCTTTTTAAAAGTCATAACTTATTGAAAAATGCAGAAACTCTAGAGAGGAAAGATGAAAGTAATACATTTTTAAAGTAGACCTTGCATTTCCTCTAAAAACCAGTCTTGATGTGAGAAGCCAAAAATATTTAAATCAGTGCTGGGGCCCAAACTGGTTATCATATATATCAATAATATTTGTAATGTATGTGAAACATTAAAACTGGTAGGTGATGGCCTAAAACAACTGCAGCAAACTATTGATAGGGAACTGAACATGCTTAAGTTTGTGGTTTGACTGCAATAAACCTTCATTAAATGTGAAAAAAACTCAATTTAAATCACGGAATAGATACACAGGTACAGATAAGAATAGATGGGGTCGCAGTTGAAAGAAAAAACATTACATTTCCAGGGGTCGTAACTGATGAGAGGATGAGCTGGAGGACGCACGTTCAAACCAAAGTATCAAACATCAGCATCATAAACAAAGCCAAAGACGGACTAGACCATGAACCACATACTTTACTGTATTTACAGGACTGTGCTGACGTTTGGGGGAATAACTACAAGAATTCATTACAGTCTAATCATTCTACAAAAAACAGAGCAATAAGGACAATTCATAAAGTAGGATATCGGGAGCACACTAAACCACTCTTTTTTTAAAATCAAATCTATTAAAATTGTTGTCAATGTACGAGCCTAAAAACAAGACCCTACCAGATAAGATTCAAAATCTGCTTCAGGAGTCGGGAAGGGAATTATCGCTCGAGGGGCCAATACAACTTTAAAACTTTAAACGTACGCACAAACCAGGAAAGGTTTTTGCGCGTCGGTTTGTGGTGTGAAACTTTGGAACCGTCTGAGCGAGGGGTTGAAGCGACGTCCAAACGTAAACCAATTTAAAAGAAGGTACAAAAATATGCTGCTCACGGGGCTTCGGGATGGATGTGGTGTTGTGTGGTGTTAATGTGTCTATATATGTGTAGATGTGTGT
>JAPQRN010000003.1:19509950-19534579 GCA_037367275.1 Coranthus polyacanthus
TGTGTGTATTATGTATGTATGAATAAGTATATTTTTGTATGTTCATGAGTATGCATACAGGTATGTTTATACCGTACGTGGAGGGTTGTATATGTATGTGTGTATATGGTGTGTGTCTTACGTATGTACTGTGTAGATGTGTGTGTGTTTGTATGGATGCATATATGTAGTTACGTGTAAGTGGGTATTTCGGTGCACTTCAGGACGGATAATCGATTCGGGTAATGGTAAAGTTGTACGATTTAAATAAGTTTTACTTCTTCCTACTCCTTTTCGGACTTGCAGTGCATGTTTTTTTTTTTTTTTCTTGAGTAAAACTTGCAAAAAATGCAGTTGGTTTGGAGGCCGAGCAGGATGGAAAGCACTGGTTCAGCGACTGACGAGACGCCGGGAATCCGTCACACGCTTGGATCATTGTCAAGTGTCTTGTGTTTATTGTATGTTTCTGCTCGAGTAGTAATTGTTTAACCACACCTTATTTTTGAATGATTGAATGGCACTACTAAACCTTTTCCATTTCAGCAAATATTTGTCTTGTGAAAACCAGCCTTCAGTACACACTTATTACAAACAGCCGCAAGGAACAGGGTTCGTTAAAAACCGGTTTGGGTGAATAGTTTTTATCAATTAAAGTGAGTCACCTGTTTTTCCTCATTACTAGTCTGTCAAGATAGGTATTTATTGTTATTTAGATCTTTTAGCAGTCTTTACTCAAGCAGAAATCTCTGGTAAAAGAAGCAGAATCGACTTTATTCAAGTAAAAATGGAAAAAGTGAATGTACGCGAAGCTAACTGAACCTCGCGCCTTTAATATAATATAAGACTACTGAACTAATCTAACTTCAAATAAAAAAAATAACGAGCAGTAACTTTGCTTTCAACGTCAGCAACACTTGACGCATTGACGCCTTTTCTCCAGCCTCCCTTTCATGTCTGTTTTGTCTTCTCGCATCTTTTGTCGTTTCTTTGTTACTCTTCTACGTGATATGCACTGATAGATCCACCGAGGGATTTTCTTTTCTATGTGTTGGTGGAAAATGGTTTTGATGTTGGGGAAGGTGCAAAAATAATCTATAATTCCGCTCAAAAATGCATTAAACCCTCAAGCGTGTTTTTTTTGACAATGTGAGGAGTAGAAAGTACAGATGTTTCTTTATCAAAATGTAAAAAAAAAGTAAAAAGTTGTTGAGAAAACAAAAACTCAAAAAAGTGCAGATTCCTGAGAATCCTATTTCAGCACAGGAGTAGAAGTGCTTGTGCTCCGTAAAGTTAATAGACTAACCCAGTTAATTCAAAGGGTAACAGTAGATAAAAGCTCTGAAGGAATGACTGATACCTCCAGCGCAAGTCAACAACGCTTTCCCACTGTGTTTTAGGAGGTAACTATGCTCCTATCATTAGACAGATTACTGCTGGCAGGTGTTCAGGTAAAGACGGGAAAGTGCCCCAGGTGCATTTTTGAGTCGCCCCTCAGCATTACTTTGTCCAATGAAGTGAGGATTCCTTCTGATGTTCAGCTGGGAGTGGCTGTCGGCCGCTGTAACTCCCAGCCACGCCCCCAATCTGTTTTCCTTATGCACACACACACACACTCACTTTTTTTTTCCAGGACTCAGTAAAACATAACAGACACACATATACACACTTGAGTGCAACACACTGCGAGCTGACGTGGGCTGAGGTCTGTGCCGGCTCCTTCTGGAACAGCTGGTATCCATCTGTGGTTGCTGTTGTTCTGGCTGCTGCTCCTTCCTGCTGCTGTAGGCACCGTGGCTGCACTGAGAGGACACAAACCGGCCCACTGCAACCCACTCATGAGCTCTGCTGCAGTCACACTCTGACTGGGAATCAGACTGACTAGATAGTGAGGAGGCTTGACGAGCAGCAAACCGGGCCTCCAGCATGGATATCCTGACAGCCTGGGCCGTCACTAACCCGGCTGTGGCCCGGCTCCTCTGGGTCCTGGTTCTGGTTCTGGCCACCCTCCTGGTCTGGCTGTTCTTCTTCTGCTGCTACACGTGGAATCAGAGCTCCTCGCCGTCCCTGGAGAGATACCTGGCAGGTAGGTGGGCCCTTGACCTCTCCCTCTGTGTGGGTGTGTGGAGGCCTGTGATAGGCTTACAACTCCTGCAGATCTTTTAACTTCAAGTCAGGCTCGGTTTTACTAGAAAGAACATTCAGTGAAAAAGCTTTTTTTTTTCCCCCCCGAGTCCGGTAATTGTAAATTGTTAGTGTTTCCTTTCCAAGACGGCAGAATCCACATTTTCCAGAAATTGCCAGCTCGTGTTGGCTCTGACTCTGTTTTGTGGTTGGAACTGCTCTGATTACTGCTGCTTAAATGTGCTTTTACTCGTGCTCGTGCATACAATGGGTCCTTCATACTCTCAAGTACAATAAAACACGAGTATTTTAGGACCTTGCTGTAAGTCGTCACAAGCATTCTTTTCCATCAAACTAAGAATGTGCAACTCCACTTCGGTGCTGTACTGCAGTCCAGAATGTGAGCTTAATCATATGTTATAAATTTGACGTGACGTCGCGTCATGTTTAACATGCAGCTCAGTCATGCAGTGATTTGCAGACTCATGGTAACCTGCAAGTCATAACAAGTAGATTTATGCAGAGAGCAGTAACTCATCACTTCTGTCATTTTTACACTTCTATGTCACCGTATTAAAGCTGCTTACTTCATTAATTCTAATGAAAATACATTATTCTGTGCCTTCTAAAATAATGTTTCTTTCCATACAGTGATGGCCAAGAAGTCCAAATCAAAAGCTCCAACTCAGGTGAGACTTTGTGCTGTGTATTTCAATTTCTCTTCCCCTCTCAACTGCCTCTTTTAAAACAACTCTGAACATTTCATCTCTTCATCTCAAACTCCCATCCTTTACGTACAGTAGAGCCATGTCCGTACCCTCCAAGCACAGTCACTGATCATCCTCATACTTGTAATGCCTGCTTCAGACTTCAGAGGTCCTCGTTCACTTGCACTTCACTTTTTAGTGACTGACGAACCGATCACGCACGCATCTCACCAGTTTGACAAGTTCATTATTATTCAAAGCACTGAACTATAACTATGTTA
The DNA here is from genome assembly GCA_037367275.1 of Coranthus polyacanthus. Taxonomy (NCBI): domain Eukaryota; kingdom Metazoa; phylum Chordata; class Actinopteri; order Kurtiformes; family Apogonidae; genus Coranthus; species Coranthus polyacanthus. The sequence continues at coordinate 19,513,039 of JAPQRN010000003.1, forward strand.
GAATTGAATGTCTCTGTGGTTTTCTGACAGTTTTATTACCTCTGTCATTAGTAAACAACCACAAGAACATGCTGAGGGCAAGTTATGTTTTGTTGTTTTCATGTTTGTTAGATTTTAGAGGTATAAAGTATAAAGACAAATCTTGGAACAAATAATATTTAAGTGAAGAGATCTCTTTAAAAAACAATGACAATAATAATTGCCAGCATCATGTTTAAAATGTAAAAACAGTTTTCCGCTTCATCTGTCATCCTTATGTTGCACAGCAGTGACTCCAGCTGCAGCAGGATGACTGGGATGCACCAAAGAAGATGCATTTCATCCAAGATTAATTAGAGATTAGATTGAACTAACTTTAAAATTAGTAAATCCTTTCAGTTTTACTCTCACTGGTAGCTCTGCTGCACAAAAACAACGGATCTCCATTAAGTTCATTCACATTTGTTAATGTAAAGTTTGATCAATATATGGATGTCTGCTTACCCAAATTAGAATACATTAAATGGTCCAAACCGGTTCCATCCACCTTCTGGAAACATGCGGTGGCATAAAATCCCAGGGTCGCCGGGAGTTGGAGCATTGGTGACACAGCTGCGTTTCTTTAGCTGCCAGGTTGGAGGGTTGGTCCAATAAGTTCAGCTCCACAACAGCTTCCTTTTCTGAACCGGTATCTGAAGCCGGAAGCCCCTAAAGGGCAGGTGCTCTTCCTGGGGTCCATCTTTAAATACATACAAAATACATACAGAAACAAAACATTCTCCCAGATGCATATCTCAGACACTCAAATTAATATATCTACATTTATTAGATGTTCTAGTCCTTTCAAATCAACACACTGAGTTCATTAAACCTTACACTTGAAATAATCTATTGAACATTACAGTCAGTCATAAACATAAAACCTAAATAAAGCAGGAACACTTAAACGACACATTCCCACACTCCCTACAAATATGATGTGTCAAGGTAGTTCCTAATTTGCTTTTTAAAAACGTATTTCTTTGTTGATTTAATCAAGAATAGCGGTAAAGAATTCCACGGTTTTATCGCTCTGTATGAAAATTGGTGTTTTGCCTTTGGGGTTAAACACCGACTCTGTTTATTGTCTAGTGGAATATGTATAAGTCTCAATTATGTTTTAATTAAAATTTTGTTCAATCCATCTAAAAACGGCAGCCATTTAGAAGTTAAACCCCCGCAGGTGTACGTTTAAAGTTAATACTGGATCACATTTAAATTGGACTTTAAGGTTTTGGTGCAACAGAATTAAACTAAACTAAAAATGTTCTCTTAAGCGAGTTCTACGTTTGGGTGCGTGATTTAATGGGGTTTCAGAATGAATCCTTGTTGGTTCAAGTCAGCGTTAAAGACAATAAAGATGTTTAAAATATAAAAATAGATTTCCACCTCAAGTTTCCATCACTGGGTGCAAAACAGCGATTCAGCCTGAAACACTACGTCCTGTTTTTTTTTTCTTTGGACTGTCTGCTGAGAAAAATGTGAAGGAAGTGATGCATGCACTGTTTCCAGCGTGAGCAATAGTGTTTCTGTAAAAATATAAAATGACCTGCCTTTTGCTAAAGCACAAAACAAGGAATATTTTTAGTCAGTCGTGCAGACTTTTGGAACTTGAAGACAGTGTTTATTGTTAAAGCTGCAGGACTTCTGGCACAGATGATTGTACACTTACTGTACTAATACACAAACTGAAATATATCTCTAAAGGGCCTTCAGAGGGGATGCTGTTTATGTCCTTCCTATATAGTTTGTGTGATATAACCTCTCAGCAGCTGCAGCTTTATCACTTGTCAGTCCCTCCACTCAGTCCACTCCATGTGAGCCCATGTTACACTGAGAGATCTCTAACTGCGCTGGCCTCGGTCTGTGTTTTTTGGCACCGTCACCATGAGTGTTGTTACACAGTGGAGAAGCACTGTGCGGTCATTGTGCGTGATAAGTTTGAGAGGCTTTCTGAAATGGCTTCATGAGTGAAGCCCTTTGTCTGAGTGGCACCAACATGCCAATAAAGGTCGATTTCTTTCTGCAGCAGCCAGCGGATGGACAAAGAGACATGTGACGAGTCTCTGTGAAAAACAGAGCGGCACACATTGACCAGCAAAATACAGGCAGCGTGTGTTATCAGGCTGTCAAGTGTCGGTTTTGAAAAAGGGATTCTCGAGTGAAATAATAGACTCATATGAAAACGTACTAGTGTGGAGAGCTTGGACGTCCCTGTACTGCAGCAAAAGCCGCCTATGAGCATCTCAAGAGCAGATAAGAGGTCAAACCAGGATAACGAAACACAATACTGCCTGCTATCTTTACATGGGGTAAAAGGAGCAGTGGGAGGAGGCTCTGCGCATATTCCCATCATGCCCTGCATCAGCTCGTGGTTCAGAGGTTGCATCAGAGCTGTCGTGCTGTGCAATACGTGAATGATTTCATTATGATTGCATGTCATTTTCAACAACTGAATGAAAGAGGGAACTGTGCTTTTTGACAGTGAAAATGTCGCTCGTACACTGTGTCAGTTTAAATTATTGCACAAAATCATACAGTGACTCCTTTCAAATGCGTCTCAGATCACTTATCTTTATAAGAATTGATTTACTGCGCGGACGTGTACGAGGGCTCCGTAGAATAAAAACAAATATCAGTCTATGTTTCATGTTTAATATTGGTCTTATATTTACTATTCAAACATAGAGGATAGTATTGCTCGTGCTGTTTTTGTTTCATTTGAAAAACTGCGACGTTGTTGGCATATTCTTCTTCAGAGAATTTCAGCAGCAGGAAAAACAAAACCCCATTTGTTTACCTGACAGTATTAATCATAGTCGATGGCTGTTGAATAAGGAAGGCTTTGTCCAGCACAGTCAGTGCATGCAAGCGACTCCAACAACGCGACACATTTTAAAATGCTTGATGCTGGATGTTGTAATTTTGTTTTATGTCCCAAAACTGTTGTGTGAAATATCCAGTGAATGCAACAGAAATTTTACCCAAGTACGGTACTTAAGTACAAATTGACCTACTTGTACTTTACTCGAGTATTTACACTTTACTCCACCCTCAGAGACAATATTGTACTCTTTACTCTGGTACATTTCTCCGACAGCTTTAGTTATTTTTCAGATTTACAATTTTTCATTCGCTCCCTTTCAAGTGAAAACCATGTATCTCCAAACGTATTAAATTTGAACGTTTGTGATAAGGTGAGCATAAATGTCCCTTCATGAGTTGAGATTATTATCCTCCTTAAGATAAATAAACTCTTTGAAAACCCTCTTGGATTCGCCGGAAAATGCATCGTCACAAAGCGGAGCTTTTTCGGAGCTCGTGAAAAGCTCTTTATAGAGATATACGTGGTTGTCACAGGACAGCGATGCTACAAACATATGATGATCTTATAGAATATGATGCATTGCTGTACATTAAACGAGGCAACAATATATACAGTAGATAAAATGAGCTCAGATTTTATCATCTACAGCAGTAAAATACAACACACACATGAATGCAGCAGTAAAAAACATCAAATATATAATAATAAAACACTGACAGGGACCATTTTACTGCACAATGAACACTTTTACTTTAGGTGCATTTTGATGATAATACTTAGATTCTAAGTAAAGTTTTGAATGCAGAACTTTTACTTGTTGCTGAGTATTTCCACAGTGTGGTATCCGTACTTTTATTTAAGTAAAATATCTGAATACTTCTTCCATCTCTGGAAACATCATGTAGCAACCAACCACCGGAACTTTTACATTTGAAAGAAAGGTCACTGTGTGAAGATGCTAGAGTAGTAGGGACATCTCTGCTGTGGTTGTATCAACGCAGCCTCACATTAATCGTGAAATGATTGTCATTTCAGAGAAAGAAAAAGCCCAAAGAGAAGCTTGTTGCTTCTGTCCAGGTGGAGGAAGTGGTGGCAAAGGAGTCTGCGGCCCTTGGAAAGGAGCCACCGTGTCCGGCGGTGAGGAAAAGGAAGAGGCGGCCACCTAAAGCTGGCATGGAAACTGTGACCACACAAAAGGTGAGGAATATTTCTCCACTGACTGTCCTCAAACGCAATGTTTCCTGGCAATTGAACACCATTTTAGCTACTGCGTACTGCTTAATAAGTCTGTTTGGGATCTTTAAGGCTTGGGTGCTGACCGTTCGTTCGTGGAAAGTGTTTGCCATAATCCTCAGAGCTGCACTGTTCTGTCGGTTTGATTAATCAGTTGGTTGATCAGATTGAGCCTATAACACAATGGGTACAAAGCTGGCACAGACACTGGCATTCAGATTTGATGGCATGCATAGTTTATGAATACACGAATGGGCTCAGAGAGGGATCGAGCCAACACTTCACCTCCTCCAGCCCCTGATTTCTCCACTCATTCATTCCACAAATGCGGGACTAATAATGTACTAGGGCCGTACAAACAAGCCATCTATCATTCGCGATGTTTTGATTATGTAATGGCACAGCATGACTTTTTTTTTTTTTTTTTTAATTTAGCTCAGCACAGCCTGCAATTTGGAGCAATTTTATCTTGCAAAACATGACACAGAGTAAACAAGTTGCAAAGTAAAAGGAAACAGATTGTCAGATTTACAGTTTAATTTGCATTTTATGAGTGGCGGCAGGGGTCAGCTGGCAGAAACAAGAAAACGTGTAGATGTACCAAAAGTAATGAATTAGAGAAAAAATACTGGACCGGCTAGCTATAATTCTAACTAAGGTTTTATTGAGAGTAATTGCATTTTAATATGTGTCAAAAGCAGTTTAATTTGCAACATTTACAGGCATCATATAGTAATTTGTTTGACCACATTTACAAAATCCTACGAGCTAGTGAAATACATGCATACCTTGACTTTTATATTATATTCAAACCTCAGTGTAACCTTTTGAAATTATGACGTTCACTTCAACGCTTTGAAACCAAACTGATATGCAAAGTTTCTAGGTTTCAAATCCAGCAAAAACACTTAAATATTAGCTCAAAGGTTGCAGAAGTCAGATTCTTTACTTAATAAAAAGTAGAAATGCCACAGATATCCTGCATTTAGGTGCAAAAGTCCTGGATTCAACATGTTACTTAAGTAAACGCATTAAAGTAAAGTATTATCAGACTTTAAAGTATCGAAAACAGCATGTAAGAGCATTTTAATGCTGTTGTTCATCAATTTTGAACTAATTTTAGTCTGAATAATACTGGATAGATTAGTAGTATAACATCACATATGTTTTTTTTTTACAATGAAACTAGTTATCAGTGGAGAAAACTGAAAAGAGAAATACAGTACCTCAAAACTGTACTTAAATAAATGTACTTAGTTAAATCGCTCATGGATAATCTTGCGCTATCGCAGCAGACCATCTGTTTCCAGATGACATTCAGATGCTGAGCTCAGCAGATGGTTTTGTAATAACATCCTAAAGGTGTGAAGTTTGAAGGAAAGGGATCATAATACAGCGGATTTCTGATGTTAGTGAGCTCCAGAGTGAGCAAATGACGGGATATATTCACGGTTTGGATCATGAATATTCACCAGCAGCGCTACAATAACTGCCATAGCGTATGTACTTCAACAAAAATAAAACTCAGCACCGCCTGCCTCCGCACGCTGCAAAAAAAAACAAAAAAAACTGACCTGAGATCAGTTTTCACATGCGCACCGAGCGTACAGTCAGATCTCTCCTCTCATCTCCATCCTTATGCGTGCCTGCCGTTTAGCACTAACTTCGCCCGTGTGCGCCGCCGTAGCAGGACAGCATCCATGTGTGCTGCAGCCTGAGGGAGCAGATTGATTCGCGCGGCTCGCCCTGCAGCCCGGACCGGACCAGTCCAGGTCCGACCGGCGGAACATCATCCAAAGCCTTGGATACCGCAGGACGCAGGCGCGACTCCCGCTGCGGCTGAGCATGATGGCATTCTAAGTTTGAGCGGACACAGCGGACAAGCGGGACGACGGCACCGCTGCACGAACGGATTTCTTTCGACTCTTTACCTGAGACCACGACAGCGCTCATTCTGGATATTTTTGGCGTGAGTAGGAGGAATACAGCTTGTGTTATCAGTCAGGTTTTGCCGCATCGCCGACACTGTTAATCGCATGGTTGTGTGTGTCATCCCAAAAAAAACTACAGATTTAACATAATCTGACCCATTCAACGCTGTGATGAAAAAAAAACAAATAAAAAAAAAAAAAACGAGTGAGGACGTTTGCATCTTTACGCTCGTCCTTTTCTGTCAAACAGCAGGTGCGCCTCCTCACTGCGGCTCAGGTCAAAGACATAGTCTGGTTTCAGGTGTGGCGATGCGGCTCACACCTGCACGAATGCGTTGAGTTAGGGTCAAGTTTTCTGAGAAGGATCCAGCGTTGACATCTTTTTTTTTTTTTGGTAAACCGATGCTCCACAGATCCAGCACCTAAGGAGGTCCATCGGTAGTTCACAGTTCTGTCAGCTGTCAGTGTGATTCAACCACTACCAGTCTATTCACACCAGCGCTCGCCACTTAACTTTCTTCCATTTCCAAGTCCTGAGTTTTCCAGGAGCATGCTCTTTTGTGCTCCTTGGGGTTGCCTGGTAACTGTGGATCACCCTGATGCTTTCAGCTTGCTTGGATGAAAGCCACACAAGAAAGCAAAGCCCCTGTGAATAGTAACGGATTAAACACAGGAGGACATAAGTGATTGTTTATTGTTACAGAGGCAAAGTGAAATATTTCAGTGCATTGCTGAACTGATGAGTTATCTGCAGTGCAGTAATAATTAATACACAGATACCCTTAGACATATCAGGGGCTTATAGTCTGCTGGCTGACTAAAGCATTCTGGGATTTACAAGAATTCATATTGTACGTCTACTGTATATGATACTGTTCAGTGCTGCCCTGAGCCAGTTTTGAGGTTTCTCCCTTTCTGCTGCATAAGGGGGCTATTTTTGAAGCTTATGAATATTTTACACGTCTCTAGCTCTAACCTTTCAAGCATCCCAGCTGGCATATTCACGAAGTATTTGCTTAGTTTTATTACCGAGTCATGGAAACCAAGCTTAATCTGAAGAGCAGTAGGAGTTGACCAACAGTGCAACAAACTAACAGTGGGCCAAATGCACTTCATCCATTTTGATCCATCAATAACTTGCCACAGCAGAGTAGAATGTGTTACTGCTCTAATTTCAGAGGCGAGCACTACTGTTTTTAGTGTGACTGGCTGATATAAACTGAGAACTGGCAAAAAAGATAGGTGAATGCATATCATATGCAAATTAAGGGTGGGACAAGATTGCATTACTTCTTCTTGCAAAATGCTATTATGCACAGGTGCCAGATATTATAATGTTATTTTAATTAAACTCATGACAACCACGTAGAGGCATCCTGTCATCCCAGTTGTCAGATTCCGTGAAAGATACCACAATGCAGTGAATAAATCCATAATTCCTGCGTTTTTTTTGCGTTTTTAGGGGTATTTTTTTCTTCTTCAGTTACACACACAAAGCGATGCATTGTAGAAGACTGTCTTAACAACGTATCGAGTATCGCAGAATCGCTGTATTTTGATACCATCGCTATCAAGGGCAAAGTATCGTGGTAGTATCGTAATCTGTGATTCCCACGTCTTAGGCGCATTTATTTATTACTCACACGCCTTTTGTCAGACACTAAATATGCATTAAATATACCTGCCTCAATTCAATAACACTGGGAGTCAAATAAAGTGTTGCAGCACCGCAGTTACAGTAGCAAACCAGACGCATATATAGCTAAATCATAGCCTGACTGTAAACTCTATGTAATGCACTGTGTGTTACTCCCGAGACTTTGCTCCTGCCCAATCAGAGAGGCTGTGCCAGAGCAGCCAGCGCCCCCGTGGAGAGCATCCTGTGTGCTGGATGGTGACTCAGCTGAAAGTGAAGTGGGCAGCGTCGTGACGTTGTACTGTGCATCAGCATCACCTGCCTGGCTCCTCACAGCAGCTCTCTGAATGAGTCAGGACTCTAAGCCTTTAGTGAAAAGTGCTCATTTTTAACACCAGCCTGCACGCTGAGCTGCAGCACTTGGTCTTTTTGTCTTGTTTCCACAGCACCTTAAGTCTAAATATAGGCTTGGTGTGGCAAAGTAGGGCAGGCATTGTGAATTATAATTTATTGCCGTTCTTGTGATGATGTTATGTTGTCATAGGGGGATTAAAAGTTATAGTTTTTGTTGAACGTGGAGGCCTACTGGGAAGTTTTAATCGACATAATGCAAATGCAGATATATATTTTAATTAATCGATGGAATTGCCTACATATTTTAGGCATTGACAATACTTTTGTCTTTTGTCTCTGATATAAGCTACTTTACTGGACCCTTCAGACAGATGCAGATATACATGCCTGGTGTGTTGCATTATGGGTTATTTGTGGCTTCATAGCGAAAAATACCGAGCCGAGGGCAGTTAAAAAGTAAGGCTTCTGCGTTAAAAAAGCGGTAGCTAGTTGAGCGCTAAACGACAGCTGGTAAAGCAGAGGATGACAGACATTACCGTTGACGAGCTAGCCTCAGTTGAAAACACACACACACGGTTCTTTCAAACATTTATCGGCCATGTTTTCTCATTGTCATCATATATTTTCCTGATAGCAATATCTACAGTAGTACTCTGATTAACTGTGGGGCTGCGGAAGGAAATGAAAAAGTTATGTAACTAGACCAATAAAAAAATGTATTGGCAAATATTGCTGAGCCATTCAGCCAAAGGCATTGAAAAGTAGATGAACTATATTCAATATGGAAAAATATGGGAGTGGACAAATAAATGCTTTGTCATGGTGCATGTACTCTCTTACTGTTATAACCTCATATATCTGCTCAGTATTGGTTTACTGACGCTTTACATAAGCCAATAAATGTAGTATGTCTGACAAATAACCTTTTGTTTCTATTTTTCTAATTTCCCAACATGCCTTTTCACAAACAATGTCACAAAAAGTATATTTTGTGCCATGGAGATTTAATATTTTCATTCTAACTAATTGATCAAACAAACAATTGTTTTTTTTTTCCTGATGTGATTAAAATGTGCAATGTAATGAAACCAACAGCTATTTGTGGAAGTGATCTATATATTGTGATTTATATTTCATGGCTGTGGGTAATTTTGCTTACTGCATTGCAGAGGTTGGCAAACAAAACGTTTTAGAACAGATTACAAAGAGCACAGACTGTTTTCAAATCTGTTGCGACATGTTTTTGGTTTGGAATGTTTCATAATGTGATGTCTGTACTTTTCTACTTCCAGACTATGGATGAGGTGAAGGACAAGCCCAAGAGGAGGCCTCTGGTGAGGGCTGCGTCGGAGGAGAGCTCAAGTGATCTAAGTTCCATAAGCTGCTCTCCATCCCCTGGAGACACGCTGCCCTGGAACCTCCCTAAACATCACCGCATCAAGCGCTCCAAGTCGGCCTCCGGAGACGTGCTGGACCCGGCAGAGAGGGCCGTCATCCGCATTGCAGGTACAGTGTGATGATTATAACGAAGATGGGAAAATAGAGATAGAAGTGTTTGTAATGTGGATGTATGCATTGAAAGGCAGCGTGTCTGGCTCTTGTTGACCTGTTTACTTGTTTGCATGTTCTTATTTTCGAATTCTTCTGCCACACTTCTGCTGCTCTGCTGTTCATGTACTGTAACATATCATGGGCAAGCTCCATGGCCGCCTTTCCAGTGGTGTCGCTTTGGGTTCGCTTAGTTAAGGGAATTGTGTTTCTACCTTAGTCCTTGCTGTTTCTGGTATTTGTTACGAGGGCTGTGCGATATGACCAGTATTTCATATCCAGATATAAGTCACTTCATTATCTGTGTATACAGTGAATAGTTTATGTTGAATGACCACATGGAAAGTCCTATTTCTTATTACATTACAAAAGGTACTTACTCATATTTGATTGATTATAGAACCTTGAGTTTGTAACAAAATATATCCATAATGTTTGACATGGTTGTTTGAGGAGAGTGTTTGAATTTGTTGTGGGGACCGTTCGGTGGCATCATTTTAAAAAAGTTTTCTGGTCCTCTTTTAGGTATGAGCACCTTGTTTTGAGTCCTTCTCCTCCATGTCTTCATGAAAATTTGCTGCCTGAATACGTGCTGTGTGGAACAGCACAACGTGTCCAAATGATGAGAAATAGAGAGGGAAATGCACTGTGAATGAAACAATGTTTTTATCATCTCATCATATTGCACAGACCTCATCAGTACTGTTGTGTGTTACATCAGCTGTTGCCTCTAACGTGCACTTCATCTCAGCTATCGGGTGGTTGAGTTAAATCACTTTGATTTCTTTGTCTGGTTTGATTTGGATCCACAGAGAAAGACACTGTAGCAACTTATTCATGCTTTCTCATTATGCCTATTATTAATTTCCCCTGTGAGGGTTACATCCTGCCAGTAGTATGTTTTTTTTTCAACCAGGGAACCACTCCAGGTTCAGCAGGCCCTCCAACTACTGTTAACTTTCTGACAACATGGCTCAGATGATGCAGCTTGCTGCCTCAGCGTTTCCCGTGGTTCAGATGGTCCCTTCAGACCACAAACAGCATCACTAACCTCAGTCTCCCCCTCCCTGGTTGTCTCTGATATTGATTTGATGGGGTGGGGTACTGCAGTAGTGTTGTGTGACTGGATGTTATTGTCAGCAGAAGCAGCGTTGGGAGACTCTTAGCTTTTCTGTTATTCTGTAAACTGAGGAGGATAGTGTGATAAAGTCTCTGGTTAGTGTAATTGTTAGAAATGTGCACTGAAATGTTCTTTTCCTGAAATGTACATAATGCATGGCCCTAGATTCAGCTGAAATACATCAGATAAAGGCAACTGTATCCATGTTATCTCACTGGATAGCTGCCATAATGGCGATTGAATAGCTCTGTGAGACACATACAAGGCCGGAGCTACAGCTTTATCTCTCAACAAATGGAGACAGGACCATTTGTTATCAAAGTGCAGACAGTTTGAGAGGGAGGCAGTGATGGCTGACACTAAATAAGATGCCCGTTAGAGTGTCGTGAGGTTATTGTGGCTTTCTAACATGCACGTTTATTGATCAAATGAAGTGAGTCATGACAGTGTCTCTGATGGTGAAAACAAAGCCAGCGGTCCTGGTCATACTGTCTGATGCTTAAAGAATACACAGGTCGGCAGAATCTTCGAACGAACAGAGTTAAAGATCCCGGGTTAACGCGTCATGTGCTGACATAGTCACTACTGATGATGGCCACTGGGGTTAATGGGCCTGAAACAAGAAATGAATCAATGAGGGTGTGAAAGTTACTCTCTCAATACAGGAGAGGCTTTACATCTGGACAGGTGATCTTCTCAGTGTAAATTCAGAGATAGTGGTATAGAGAGTCCTGCTGCTTCCAGCGTGTGCCCTATGGGACCTTATTTTGGAAAAAAAAAGATGTTTCTCATAAAGATAGGGAAGGTAGTGAAGTACAGTAGTGAGATAGTTTTGCACAATTTTCTTTTTCTCTGTGGAGTGACGAACTCGGAACACATATTTATACTGCTTGAAACAGACTTTAATTCTATAACAACAACAAAACAATAATCGGACAGAAAACAGGTGAGTATGATTATTAATTCTAACTTGTAATTACTTTTTTTTTTTTTTGACTGCACAGGGTACCTACTATCCACGAGTTAGTTGTTAGTTGGGTTGAATTTGTTTTTATGAGATTTCATTTTTTCCTCTTACTGTGTTTCTTCCCCGAGGCTTATCACACGGTGTTTTCAAAAAATGACGACTGACTCCGTTTCCAAGGTTAAAGTCAGTTTGTATCTGTTTTGAAATTTCGAGTAAGTCTCACAGGTTTTTGATCGACCACTGTTTACCTTGGTGATGTGCCTCATAAACAGTACAGAGGAGTCATGTAATATGCAGGCTGGACACTAGAGGACAGTGTCCAAAGTTACTGTGCAGTGGAACGTGTCTTCATCTTTCTATGGTCCTTCACTTACTGTCCATGTTCCTGCTAACAGTGACTCCTGCATTCAGGCTCAATAGGAAAATCCCCTTCAAAATAATACATTGTGTTCTGTGTTTATTCATTCTTATTTGAAACTTGCTGAAAGAATGTTTGTTTCTTCATTAAATGTGTGGCATTTTATTTTAGTTACCCTTTATTTCTTCTTTTTAAATAATGTTTTTCTTACTATTTAGTTACCATAATGTATGGTTTTCTTTCCATAGATATTGTCAGTGAATTAAAGAGGCTAAAGGATGTAACACTGCTAATGACTTGTCTGGCACCACAGTAACAGTAATTACTGCAACTAGAACATAATGTTTAAACGGCTTTTAGGAAACCTAATGTGATTACAGTAATATATAACTGCGGAGTATGTTATCCTAACACTGTTTATCTTTTAAACACTCTAATTGGTATTCAGGCTGCCAACATGTAAGCAAGTAACCAGGCAAGGTTTTACAAACACAAATCAGTGAATACACAAAAACAGTCAATGAATAGTAAGGGGGAGGTTGAATCCATCCTCAGCTGCGTTGTTGTTTTCCTTTATTTTAACAGAGAACATAAATTAGTGGCACAGCCGGGGCCGGGAGCCTTTAGTTTGGTGATGTGTAGGTGGTCTGGTTGGCACTGCCGTCAGCCACTCAGGCCAAAGCCAGACAAGCAAACACAGAGACAAAAGTGAGACTTTCTCTGAGAGACACACCATCCGGTGGCCAGCGATGGGAAAACAGTGGGAAGCTTTTTTCTTTAAACCCGTACAGCAGCAGAGAGGGAGAATGTGATTACAATCTTTAAATCTTTGCTAGTGAGTGATTTAAGAGCATGTTTGCATGATAGGAAAAATCACAGAAGAAGAAGAACTCACTGACCACTGTAATGTAAAGTGGTAACTTTGACATCTTGATTGATTTAACTGGTAACATCAACATCAGCTGATCTGTCACTGATATATGTAGTTGTTTTCACTTCAGTTCTACAAAGATTACATCAGGCACAAGTTTGAATCGTTAAAATTCTGAATTAATTTTATTGGATGTCATGATGATGATTTGTAATCAGGCTGTCTACTATGTCGTATTAAATAAAGTGCTTGTTTGCAGGGTCCCCAAGATGGGCGAATAATCTTTATAGGTAGTAAATATAATCATTTGACCATGACCTTAAATATTACCGTAGCCTGTTAGTGTTCTCAGTTTTAAAAATCTGCTTCTGTGAGTAGTAGGATGCAGATCAGATTCAATTAAATCTTCATTTCATTTGAATGCACACTATATTTATTACTGATTTAAACTACCCACATGTATAGTTGAGATAAATGATGTTCTAATAACCTCTCTTTAAAACGCTGTAGGTGCTGGATCCCATTAAACACCAAATGGTCCTTGTCAGAATGCCTCAGCTCAGTTTCAGGTTGTAACTCACTGGTTGAGAAACACTCCTGAGTCGGAGTCAGTGTTGCTGTGTTGTGTTGTGCTTTATTTTTTCACATTCCAGACGTGAAGTATTTATGGATGTCAGTGCTGCAATATGAAGTTTCATGCTGGTGAAATTCTCCCTAATTTTCCCAATAGCTGAGTAAGCACAGACTCACAAACGGTGTGAGAAAGTGATAACAAACACACGTGTGCTCAGGCTGTGAGGATATGTGCTGCATTTTGTTGTTTTTAACAGTGAGACCCCAGATGCTGCACTATTCTGACTGGCCTGAATTTGGTTGTAAATATTATTAACAGCTTATCAATGGCTTTACAAAGTGTGTTACCAGATTGTTTTGTACCTGCTTCACAGTAGGTCTTTTCAGGTTCACACATTTTGACATGAAATACAGCGACGAACGGTTGGGATATTTGTTCAGCAGGAAGACATCCTGCCAAAATTCCAAAATTCAGATAGTCACATTTTTTTTAATTATACAGTGTAGTATAGTATATAGTATAATATTGATTTCTACCTCAAGCTGAGCTTTATTTTGAACAATGAGTGGAGCATCCTCTCTATCACACCCTATCTGTGTTAAGACTGGAGGGTCACCTTAGTTCAGCTCACACTGTCAAAGCTTCGCTACACTGACATAAAGGTAATTACCACATAACATGATGAACTGAACAAAGTAAATGTGTGTACCACTTCACCAAAGGTCCGTAACTTACTGTCAGGGAAACGGGGGCTTCCCTCACACGACCCTAGGAATCCACAATCCCTGAGCCCCTGAAATGAAAATGGAGGTTCAGTGTGTTTCTCTCAGCTCTGGGGCTAAATGACAGCAAAGTTGGCAAAACTTGTCTTAAACCGGTGCTTACTATGTGTTGACTGACAACAGCCGTCTGGACAGACACGCTGTGGTGCGCTAGGGTTTTATAGGCAGTATGACCAGAACAAAAAACATTTTTTTATATACTGTATATTTGTGTAAGGCTGATATCATTAAAAGGAGTGTATAAACACAACTCAACAGCATAACAACTTGACGACATTGTAATTTATTGTATACTTTTTGTATACTTACTCATTATATTTAAATTATCGAGTCCGCTGTGTAAAATCAGCAATAAGTCTTCTGCAGTGTGTACATTCATCTCCTTAGAAAAAGAAAATCCACTTTAAGCTGTTCTCTCTCATCTTTTCCCATTTTCCTGTCAGAGATAACTCTTGTTCCAAACGCCGCTTCCTTGCAGTAAGATCCAAGTGTAGCCGCAGTTTTTCTTGGCGTCCTGATTTGCCGCTGTCACTGCTTCAGCTGTGAGGGTGTGATTTCTCTGAATGCAGTAGTGGATCTATTTGCTTTAGTCTTGGCACCGTGAACCTAACATTTACAGTTCTTAAAGTACAGGGCCTAAAAATTGGACTCTATTCATTCTGGAGTCGCTTGATAAGAGTGTAAGTGAGTTTTCATTTAAATGGAAATCAGAGTCATTTTGGCTCCTTTTGAAAGATGGGGAGTCAAAGCAGGGATTAGGAGTTGATGGTTGCTGTTAGAATCACAATACGGTCATTGTTTGTTTGGCTTTTAAACAGTGCATTTTATCATTAGTTCCTTTGCTGCTATTGTTTTATTTTCAAACACGTACACGTCTGTGTTAATCAGTTCAAATCCAGTGTTTTGTCATGCGCTGAAGAGGTGTGGTTCACTGGCATTGAAACTTAACAATCTGCCGTCATTTTGTTTTGGGAATATGACGTGACTTTGAGGAGAACCATTTAAGTGTTCTGGTAAAGCTGTGAATAGTACAGGATCCACTTGACGTGCCTTGCCCCAGTTTCTCCAGCAGCGGGAACTCAAATAACCCCACGCAGCTCCGTCATTTGTTTTTTCATCGAGGTAGCCATGTGTGTGTGTCTCTCTATCTGGGGTGGAGTTGGCTTGTGCAGTGTGTGTGTTTGTGGGATTTGCTGCTTTGCTTCCACTCGTATCTATCTTCGTGGTGTGTGTCCGCCTCTGCGCCTTTAAGGGGAGGGTCTGATATGTGTGTGTGTGCATGTGTGGGTATTTCTCAAGCAGAGGAGGGGAGTGGTGGTGGTCTGGAATGAAATGTACAGCTTTAGAGGGAATACTGTGACTGAGTGTGGGTAAGGAAGAAGGTGGGGACAGACAGATAGGTGGACAGACAGCCACAGGGTGTCTTATCAGCACTGAGTGAGGGGACAGAGAGCCAAAGAGGGATACTCAGTGGAAAAGTTGAAAGAGAAGTTTAAAGAGACTGGAAGGTGCCTTAACCCTGACACAGTATCAGCCAGGCCATGTCCATGCCCATGTTTGACCCAGGTCAGCGGCTGCCAGAGGAGCAGGACTATGTGCAAGCCTATGAAAACGTCAGAGAGAAGTATAAAGGTAACGAAACCCACTCTTCTCTCTTCTCTTTGGTGGCTTTTATTGTACACATTAAAGTGAGAATCACGTTGAGAGCATGTTTGAATGGGAGGTGGGTGTGTAACTGAGTGTATGCTCCAGTGAATGTAGTACGTTGTAAACCTGGCTCACTTAGAAGCATTAATTGGTTCCATATTGATTTGTACAGATGTATGTTGGTTCATGGGCTCTTACTTTCAGATGGAGAAACAGGAAGTAAAATATTTCCATTCAAGAAGCAACACGGAAATATGGTCTGACACCTTTAGACAGTGCTGATGGAGGAACATGATACAATTCAGCATCTGTATATCTTTATTTTTATTGTCAGAGACTGGTGAAAGTGAGCTATAGTGGAGCCACAATCATGCAATTGTAGTTCATGATTAGTTGTAATTTACTGTCAAATGATTGCAATTGTTGATTTGTCTTTTTCTGTTAATTTTATGCAGCTATTAACAAGAACGCAAACATGTTATGAAGAAGAGCTCTTTATTGACATCGATGATGGGAACATATAAATAAACATCACATTCCTTTCTCTTTTTAACAAAACGATCATGGTCAAAAAAAACGTAATGAGTTACTTTATAAGGCTTAGTTTAAAGGACAGCAGACTGACTTGAGACGCAGAAGGCTGAGTTGTGGCCCTCTAAAAGGTAAAGTGATGGGAGAAGTGACTCCTGCGGTGCCCGGTCTGTGTCTTCAGCTTTGACCTGGCAGGTTGCTTTGCATACAGGGGAACCACCGTAGTGTGGGCACAGAGAGGTGAGAGTTTTGGCCCGTGGTTGAATGGCACGGGTCCAACAGTGCAACACAAAGCCCTCCCTGCCAACGTAGTGGAACATCACCTGATTATGCCTGGATAGACGGCTTGATAGTGTTTATTTTCATTTTAGAAACGATAGCGGAGGTTACGGTGATGGATCAGCCTCAAGATGCTGCAGCTGATGTGTTTACTTGACTTATGTGTCTAAATTTCAACCCTCCATCTAAAAGATAATTTTCACATTTTGTAGAAAGCCTGATTAGTGGTTTGATGCACATAGGTTGGTATTTCTGTTTGTACTAATGGCTTCACACTATTCCACTGATTGACAGGTAGTAACTGAGCAATGGAAAGAAAAAGACTAATAACAGGCAAACATTACTACAAACAGTGTAGGTTACACATAAAAATGTCAGCTAGGCTAATGTTTTTTAGAGTATAAGCATTCCAAATATTTTTCAACACATTTGAGAAGAAGTGCCAGATGTAAATAGAAACTTTAAGTTGCACCTGCTAAGAATTACATTTCTGTGTGAGGGGCATCCAGACATTTATGCTTTCCGATACATATTAAGTTGCTTCACAAAAGTAGTTTAAACGAGAGATGCTTGTTGCCTTTACAGGTCACCCAAAAGCTTCTCATGCAAGTAAAGACAGGTGAATTACAACAACATCTGGAGGAGGTTTGGCTTAGGACACAGGCTGACAGGAACAGCTGTGCTCTCTTATTCCACTTGTCATACACGAAGGATGTAAGTGAAGAAGCAGCTCTCTGTTTTCATAACCAGTTAATACAAGCTGTGATCTGTGCATCTCCTGCCGTGTCCGTGTATAAAAGAGGGCATTGTTGCTCACAAGAAACATGGACGTACTAAAAAATCTTAGATAAATAGGTCAGAAATAAACTCTGGGCGCGATGTCCAGCTGAGTCACAGCACACCGTCGGTATGTATGTTGGGAACAGCGTTGTTCTATCCAGTCACATCAGTCCAGTAATTTTCTTCCCATGCGGTTGCCTACTGTGCATGTCACTGTGGGCAGAGATCCTACTGAGCCCTGCTGGCACCAGTCTGGAGCTCCACGCCCCCGTCATAACCTCCAGCGTCTCTGCCAAGATCTCACTTCCCGTTACTTTTGCTTATTATTGGTTTTTGACTTGATGCTGTTTGTTTTAGATAATTTTGCAGTCAGAGTGAAGGTCTGGACACACATCTTAGTGAAAAAGTAGGTGGAGTATAAGAAGATGAAAGTTTCTTTTTGTTTTGTTTTCCTCAGCTGTTCCTTGTGGTGCGAAGCAGCTTTAAGTGGATTTGTTGTTTGGGTTTTGTCATGAGATATCAGCTCTTTCTCCAAAGCAGTTCCTTGACTTTGTTTGCTGTCACGTGTAAGTGAATCATGAATTCAAACTTAACCACTATTAATCAGGTGTTCCATGTATATTGCAAGCAGGAGTTATTATTGATATATTAATATATTATTAATGCCTGGTTCTGCTGGCAGTGATGAATTCTGTTCTATTTTTGCAGCAGGCAGTGACACCGGTTCAAAATTCACTACGCTGGTGAGAGATACGAGATACCTCACGTACAAGCTGTATTCACCGCTGCAAGACTGAATGATAACTGCTTTTCCTAATTGAAAGCTTGTGTTGAATCCTATTTCACCTTAAACAAGTTGTTATTCCTTTAGCAAGTGTCTTGTGAGTGCCATTCAAATAAGTTATTGCAACAGGTGAGATTCAGTTCGTCATGGTAAAACAGAGCTCTGTGTTATAATAATAACTGAACAGATCTATTAGTGTAAAACATGCAGCTCTGCTTTAAATACTCTACGCAAATGTATCCCAGGAGATCACTCTGTCAGTCTTCTGGTCACATTCAGCTCATCAGAAGTTTTATTAACATTGAATTCAAACTTGTCTTTTTTTTTTTTTTTTAAATATTATTATTCCTGCAATTATTCAGGCCAAGGAACAAGGTACATTGAAAAGTTGACATGTTAAAGGAATAATGCAGGGAGGAGGGACATCCATTGTACAGCGCATGCACCTGAATCAATCAAACAACAGCTACCTTTTATTTGTCCGTCGATCATCTTATCTTTCACAAGACAAACAGTCATAGTGTTAAATTTGGCTGAGCTCATCTTTGTGTTTGCTCGGTGAAGTGGAGGTCTGTGACTAAAACCAGTCTGTTAAGTGGATATAAACAGTATTTCGTGTCCTACTCCCTGTTCTTAAACACATAAAAATAAGCCAACACTTTGGGAAAACTATGCAGCTGTGTATGTGTAAATAGCAACAGGGTTCATTTGTGAAAGGGCTGTGATAAGTTTGTCTTGTGAATCACGGTTGAGTGTCTGCAGAGAAACCCCCTCCGCACTCCACTTCCAGTAGTTGCCTTAGATCAGTTTCGTGCAACTTGACCTCAAATTCAAAAATAGTAATAGTTAGTCAGTGTTTTCCTCTAGGTTTCTGGAGGGGTAGGCGTTGGTAGGAAGGTTCCTCCATCAAGAATATTTGCTGTTATTTACCAAAAACTATGCCTTTATCACAATTTTGGACCAGTATCATTTCAGTATTTACATATTAGCTAAAAAAAAAAAAGCAAAACAAAAGAGGCCACTATGATTCCATGCACGTTTAGTGTTGGCAGACACAAACAGATATTAATACACTAAACAGAGAAACATTAATGCTCCAAATGACCCATGATGCAACACTCTCTATACCATATTTACTCAACCCATTTGGTATTGTTAACAAACCATACGTAGTAAGACATTTCCAGACAAAAAAAACAGTCTTATATTGGACCACTATGGTATGTTTTCTCTCAGAATTCAAAAACCTTTATTGCCTATCACATCACAAGTATAGAAAATTGTCTTGTTGGGGATCATCGCAAATAACATATACAATATACACCCTTGGAAGACCCATATAAACATTAAAAACACATGCAAAAACACATGGCTAAGCCTTATAAGGGCATGGAAAACCTTGCCTTATTTATGCATGTACAATGTGCACCCAAAAAATCACTCATATACACAGATGCAAGAAATTACTTTAATTAGTCTAACCTAAATATTTTGGAAATAGCAAATCAGTCTTTCCTCCTGTCATAAAGGTGAAGGTCTCATGGAAATTTACCTGCTGTTCTGTGGAAATCAGTATATAATCCTTTGGATTCTATTGAGTCTCTAAGTGCAGTGACTCCTAATTCTAATTAAAAGATCTCTTCAGTCATCTGTTGGCTTGTGGTGAGCTGTCATTCACCTGCTGACATAATCTGATTAGTACCACTATGCAGAACCAACAGCAGTCATTTTCTGACACAGAATCCACAGTGCACGGCAGTTGAAAACTAATCAGACAAATAAGTCAGACTGTTGCTGTTGTTGGAAGTAGTTTCGGAAAGTGGGAACGTGTGATGCTAAGAAGGAGTTTTTCTTTCATTCATCGATTCTTCAGTCACTCTGACACACTTCTGGAAGGCAGGCTATGGTGGGCCCAGAGGAAAGTTTCAGTAATGGAATATGATTTGGTGTGCATGCATGACCATAAGACAGGATCTTTTTAAAAGTACAACACTAGCTCTTTTATTGTCACCGTCAGATTAAAACCATGAGATAATGAATGACTTTTGGGGATGTTTCAGTTTTCTTCATTCATTCATTCCGTCCCCACGAACCCCATTCTGCATGTGCAACAGAGGTCGAGCTGTCTTTATTGTGCATGCATTGGTCAGGGCCTCACAGTGCGATAATGACCTCCACTGACAGAGGACATACTCATATATAATCTCCACATATGTTCACACCTACACTCTATCCCACTGTGCTGCGCCAACGGGACGGCTCAATGTACTGTAGATTACGCAGAGTCTGATTGTCCTGAGGCTGCAGCACAATTTTCTCACCTGTTTGCTACTTTACATGAGTTTGAAAGGTGACCTTTTTGCTCTCTGTTTGTTCACATGTGCTGCTGAAACATACTGTGCTGAGTACATGATGTGTAGGTGTGTGTGTGTTAGTGAAATGCCTACTAGACTGTATAACTCAGTAGCGCTTTACATTACAGCTCAGTATTAACATGGTTTAAATGACCCATGCTCATGTTCCCCACTGTTCCCTTCTTCCCTCCTTTTCCCTGCAGATCCCGATTGGTCCTCTTGTGTGCATTCTAAGTCCTGATTGACTTTTGCCTCTTGATGTTTGGTTTCTACTAATATCACCATGAAATTAAATAGAAACAGGTAGTTTTGCATTTTGCAGCTTTGATTCATACTTACTACACAAAAACTATGTTTCCAGGTAACAAGTCACAGCATTAATCATATAATTTGTACAGTTTTACCTTGAAACAAAAGGGAATGTTTGGAACATAAAGGAAGATGAATTTCAGCTTTAAAATATGGTTGTTTCTATTTTTACTTCCAAGAATTAGACGTAAAGAGTTATTACATGGTTATTACTTTGGTATTTACATGGTATTACTATATTACTACCTATGTATTACCAAACTATTACTATGTTATTACTGAGCTGTAATATAAAGCGCTACCTAAAACTCAACTAAATTAGTGCAGACAGAATTATTTCAGTTTTGAAATTTTTCATTAGTTTTTATTTTAAGTTGAGGAACGGACTAGTTTTAGTTTAGCTTTTTGTGTCTTTCTGTTTTTCATGTGCTCTGAGGAAAGCCTCGATTTATAGAAGCAGAAAAAGGTAGGATGAAAGAATGTATGACATCAAATGTGGTTTACAAAGCCACTGTTTAAAGGAAAAAGCATTTTATTCTTGTGCACCATGAACCATTAACACTGGGGGGAAATGAAAACAACGCTGATTTTACCTGCAGTAATCAACTTTGGTTGGACGAGCCGGGATCAGTCTGACA